>CAKOAT010246599.1:12755-33301 GCA_932364175.1 Eruca vesicaria subsp. sativa | reverse complement strand
AGTTTAGGCAATGTTCGGTGTTTCGTTTAACCGTTGCCGTTTTATACGATTTCCTCGAGTTCTTTCCGAGAAAACGAAGTTTTACGGTTTTTACCGTAAAACTCGAACGGTAAGTCGGATCGAGACGAAACGAGAGACATTTCGGCCGTGGTTCAGAAAGCGACCGTGTCGTAAGGTCGAATCGGGGATGCGGGAAGTCAAGGCTCCGGGAGATCCTTAGATCGCCTGCTGGCGATCTAAGCCGGGCTGGCTTAGATCGCCAGCAGGCGATCTAGCCAATGACTGTCTAGATCGCCTGCTGGCGATCTAAGCCGAGCTGGCTTAGATCGCCAGCAGGCGATCTATTTGGGAGAGTGTAGATCGCCTGCTGGCGATCTAGTCGGGGGAGTGTAGATCGCCAGCAGGCGATCTAGTCTGGGGAGTGTAGATCGCCTGCTGGCGATCTAAGCCAGCTCGGCTTAGATCGCCAGCAGGCGATCTAGTCGTGACTAGATCGCTTTCTGCGGCGGTTTCGGTTTTTCGCGGTTTTGCAAAACGAGTTCTCGAGTTTTATAAAATGGGTTTCTCGAGTTTTTATAAAACGATCTTCGAGTTTTATAAAACGATCTCTCGAGTTTTTATAAAACGATCCCTCGAGTTTTATAAAACGATCTTCGAGTTTTTATAAAACGATCTTCGAGTTTTTATAAAACGATCTTTGAGTTTTATAAAACGATCTCTCGAGTTTTATAAAACGATCTCCGAGTTTTATAAAACGATCTCTCGAGTTTTATAAAACGATCTCTCGAGTTTTATAAAACGATCTCCCGAGTTTTATAAAACGATCTTCGAGTTTTATAAAACGATCTCTCGAGTTTTATAAAACGATCTCTCGAGTTTTATAAAACGATCTCTCGAGTTTTATAAAACGATCTTCGAGTTTTATAAAACGATCTCTCGATTTTTATAAAACGATCTCTCGAGTTTTATAAAACGATCTCTCGAGTTTTATAAAACGATCTCTCAAATTTTATAAAACGATCTCTCGAGTTTTATAAAACGATCTCTCGAGTTTTATAAAACGATCTTCGAGTTTTATAAAACGATCTCTCGAGTTTTATAAAACGATCTCTCGAGTTTTATAAAACGACCTTCGAGTTTNATCTCTCGAGTTTTATAAAACGATCTCTCGAGTTTTATAAAACGATCTTCGAGTTTTATAAAACGATCTCTCGAGTTTTATAAAACGATCTCTCGAGTTTTATAAAACGACCTTCGAGTTTTATAAAACGATCTCTCGAGTTTTATAAAACGATCTTCGAGTTTTTATAAAACGATCTCTCAAATTTTATAAAACGATCCTCGAGTTTTATAAAATGATTCTCGAGATTCATGAAACTGTTGCGTTTACGCGTTTGCGGGGAATTTTGGCTATTGATTCCGTCGTACCGATTTTGACCCCAACAAATATGATCATCGGCAAATCGCAATAAATCAGCGATACCATCTCATCCATCAAGTCCTACCAACGAAAAGCTGAAACCGGTTCAAGTTGGAACGTACCATCGGATAACACTCCAAGGGAGTAATCGCTTTCGATGACATGGAATTCGGCAGCATCGATCAACCATACGCCGATCCTCTCGTCATCAACTTAGTCATAAGTGACTTAGAAGACGCCCGAACCCTGGTCGATATCAGAAGCACCGTCAACGTAATCTTCCGCAACACGTTGGTGCGCATGGGAATCGATTTATCGGAGGTCGAGCTAACACCAAAGCCGTTGACCAATTTCTCCAGCAAAACGGCTATGACTCTAGGATCGATCCGGCTTCCGGTCGCCGCGAAAGAAGTGACAAAAATCGTTAACTTCGCAGTCGTTGATTCCCCAGCCGTCTACAACGTGATCATGGGCACGCCTTGGATAAACTCCATGAAGGCGGTTCTATCGACATACCACTTAAGCATCAAATTTCCGACCCCTACGGAAATTGCGGCATTTTGGGGATGCCAGAGACAGTCGCGATCATGCTTTTTAGCTGAACATAAGCTAAGGCAATTAGCGGTCGCAATCGTGAAACCCAAACGGGCAAAGTTAACACCGCCAACCGCGGAAAACGACCCCAAACCAGCAATGGTCGAGAAGCAGCAAGCCTCCAAACCCATCGTTTCTACCCAACTGGAGGAAACAAAGCCGGACCAAGACGCCGATCCAGCGACTAAAGTGATCGAGAATCTGCGACAGCCGAGTAAACACACTCGCACCAACAATTAGAACTACGAGATAGCTTGATTTCCAAAAGGAATACGTAAGCAGCTTGCCTAAAGACGAGTTCAGCTATCCCCCTTTCCGAAACAGGGGGCAGTGGGTCCGTATACGAGTATTCGTATACCCCCAAATTTTAAATTATTCGCTTTGTAATCGAAATTTTTGAAAATTTCTTAATCAAAATAAAGTTAGAATATTATAAAATCTTTCTACTATTAAAAAGCGTAAAAATGAATTCCAAACATCCGGAAATTACTTCCACAGTAAATATCACTTGGTCGTTTCGACTAAAAACTTATACACCAAATATTTCAAAAAGAACCGGCGAGACGTCGCCTAAAGTCTTTGAGAAATATTTCGCAAAGTCCCTCTGCGACTATAAAATCACAAACGCTCGACGATTGGCCCCGTCGAGCACGCTAGCCGTTCTAAACAAACGCATAGACCCGTTGGTCCGCATATATCTGACTAGGATAAAATAGCACGCTATAAAAGAAATCCGCATTTTGGTCAGCACCTTCGGGGATGCTCGATTTTGATCAGACAAGTCATATAAGCCGAGAACATATCGCGGACTTGAAATCGATACGAAAGCAGGTTAAAATCGCAACATGCAAAACGAAAGCCAACTAGTCATCGCATAGCCTCAATCCGAAAGTAAACCTAGGTCTTTCTTTAAACCCAACACACTGGTCTCTAACGTCTCAAGGCATGAATTAAGATCCTAAAGGCATGTCTCTTCGCCCACGTCTAAACACTTGCGAAAAATCGAAACACTCCGAGTAAACGAACCGGACGATGTACACAAAGAGTTAGATGCAAGACGAGAACTCGTACTCATCCCTCTACATCTAAACGAAACACAGATTTCATACTTAGAAAATATTTTCATTAATATTTTTCGTTCAATACACACCGCCTAGCGGCAGAGATTCAAAGTCACCAACGGCCAGTCCCGAAAAACATTAAAAACGACATCATACTAAAACAAAGACATCATCCACCGAAATTACAAAACCCGGACGCCGAGCTTTAGCCAGCGTTAGCATCAACCCATGGCTGATCAACTTCGCCACTCGCATCCGAGATCTCTGTCCCAACCTCGACCGAATCTGGCGACACCACAATAGGATTCCACTGCTCCCACATTCGCGCCCTAAGATCAAAAAGTTCGGGTTGCATATCCTTCTTCCCATCCAAGCGCTCCATTTGCTCGGGAAACTCTTTGGCATACGAGTAATCCTCACATTGAATAAGGGACAACCCGTTGACTACACCGAGACACTCGAGATAGTCTCCATTGGCTCGTTGAGCAACCTCAACATTCGAGTAATAAGTCGCAAATCGTTCACGGGGAACCCTTACTTCCTCAGCAACCTCTCTCTTGCCCGCTCGACGAGCACGACGAACTCTCTGATCAGAGAGCTCCTTAGCACGGCGAGAGTTAGCCGCACATTCACTTTTCACGCGAGCAACCTCCCTTTTAGCCCATTCCTCGGCGCTAAATGGGTTGGCATCAACCTCCGCTCGAAGACGAGCAACTTCTTTTTCCGCCAAATCTGCACAAAACTCAGCAAGACGGGCTTCAGAGTTGCGATTGTTCAAGGCTCGACTAATAGTCAGAAGGCCCTGCGAAACGAAAAAATGAAAGGATAAGCGAAACTCTTCGGTCATGAGTCGTTAAAAGTAAAATGAACCTTATTAGCTTGCTCTGGAACATAGCCAAGATCGCCGTCCGAGAAGTTGGAAGTTGACGATCCGCCAGCACATGCCCTAACGCCTTCATTTGCTTGACTATCAAGGAAATCCTTGAGTATGTTGTCAGGAGAATCAACGCAGATGGACGTATCATCGTCAATGACCACATTCTTATCTTTTCGAGACCTCGACCTGTTCCTCCTTGTTGGGGACGTGTACGGAACAAAGTTTCCTATACACGGATCCTCTACGAAAACCGGAGAGGCTGCGAGAAACCGAGATTGAAAGAGAGCAAATGCGCGACGAATGCGCTACGGAGAGAAGCTGTTCCAACTACTTCCCCATTTTGAAGCGAAGCGATGACGGTTGAAAAAACCGCTGGAAACGGAGGAAGAGGGTTGGTCTCTGCAGAAAACAAAAGCGAATGAATAAAACAGAAAATCCTAAGAGATCATAAGCACTCGAATCACGATACCTTTTCGACCCCATTTGGTCACAAAGAGAGGAATGCAGTCCTCCTCCACCGATGCACTTTCGATACGAACATAGAAAAAATTCTTCTTCCAATAAGGGTAGTCCGACGAGGAATCGGTGACTGTTATCTTGCCAGGGGATAATTTTATCCTTTGTGTCGTCCCCTCGGGTTTCAGTAAACCCTCGAGGTGATCGACGCTAAGAACCATTCCTCGCTCGTAACTCAACATCAAAAGACCGACGAGTTGCTATAAGGCGCACGGGGTCATTTGACTTATAGACATCCCAAGACGATGACGGTATAGAACAATGATCTCTGGAATCGGAAACCACAAACTACATTGCATCAAAAACGCGTAGTAGCACGTGAAAAAGCCATCGGACGCATCTTTTTCACTCTCTCCAGCTAATGGAAGGCGAAACTCTACCGCATCCGGAACTTGGCAAAACTCCCGAATGGATCCGAGACCATTGGGACAGGCCAAACTCGGGCATCCGGCAATACGGTTAGCACGGAACGTAGGCGGAACCCAGGTTCCTGGTTTGGTTAGCCTCGTTTCGCCTCCAGCCACCCAATACGCTTCGACGTCTTCTGAATCGACCAATGGTAGTGAAAATCCTTCCTTCGGAACTACGACATGAGATTGCGAGTTTGCTCATTCGGAGCCAAAACTATCAGAATTTGTTTCAGAACGAGTTCTCCTCTTCGAAAACATGTTTAGTAAAAGAAAGAAAGAAAGATTCAAAGAGAAAGGAGAAGAGAAAACTTCTTGAACCTTAGAAAAGTTGTGTGGAAAGAAGTGAGTAAAGAATTTGGAAATTTAATCCACATACTTATAAGAAAAGTTTTACTATTCACCTTTAGACTTTTGGCCATTAAAGTTCCGCCTAATTCTACCAAACTTGCCGAACAAGTTCAAACCGCTCGCAAGAACTCTACGATTCTTACGAACTGGGGGGCTAACTGTTGGGGTCAAAATCCGTACGACGGAATCAATGACCAAAACTTTCCACAAAAATAAAAATACGCTTTATAAAACACGAGAAGTTGTTTTATAAAATTCTAAAGACTTTCCGAACAAAGGAAATCCGCGCGAAACTTGGAAATTATCATCTCGGAAAAACGAACGAAACAATCTCCGCACTACAAGAAATATGGATATTGTTAGCACGGGTTATATGTTATATTAGATGTTTGATAGCGTTTTCATAAATGCTATGTATACGGAAGCCATCATAAATACCCCTTCTACGATAGCATTTTTTTAACGCAAAAAAATATACAGATACGATAGTATTACTCGTATGATATTATAAGTTTAGTTATTAGCACTAATTTCATGCTATTATAGGTAGTTCGACAACTAAAAAAAATTATAATTACAAAATTGAAAATAAAACTAATTTTTTTTAATAATTAAAAATAAAATAAATTTTATTTATAAATTAAATTTAATTTACAATAAATTTTGGTTTACAAAACTAAACCAATAATACATAAATATATTATTCTAATTTTAACTAAACCAATTAACTAAGTAAACCTAACTAAACCAATTGATTAACTAAACCTAAACCTAAACCTAATCTTCAGCCACCATCCCACCTTCGCAAAGCTTCAGCCGCCATCACCACCTTCGCAAAGCTTAAGCCACCGTCCACGAACCACCAACAACCACCGGATTTTGCACCACATCCGCACCACGCTTAACCGGACTTGCCGCCTTGTCACACCACTACTTATCCTTTCTATTTCATGACTGCTCCATCTCAGATCTGTAAAAAAAAAAAACCGATTAGAGGAGAAGATAGAAAGATGAGAGGAGAAGAGAGACAAACTGACAGAGAGGTGACCTGTGGAGATGGTGACGAGCGTGACGGTAGTGATGGTGGTGAAGAACGCCTCTTGTGCATCCTCCAGTCACCTCGTCTTGTCAAGCCTCTTGTGCATCCTCCAGCTTCCTTTACAAAAAAACAGAGAGAAAGATCCGTGGAAAGAGAGAGAGAGATGGCGGGTGGTGGTGGTGAGGAGGTCAACGTGATGGTGAGAGAGAGAGATGGCGGGTGGTGGTGGTGGTGGTGGTGGTGAGAGAGAGATGGCGGGTGGGGGTGGTGAGAAGGAGACGTGAGAGAGAGATATTTGTGTTTTAGGTTAAGAATTGTTATCCTTGTAATATAAAAACTGACCAATAAGAAAGAAGGTAGAGGATAACCAAATGATGGATTTGTAACCCTTGGATTAAAATTACTGATGGATTTCTAACCCTTGGATTAAAACAATTAATGCTTAGTAATTTATTTTTTATGGTTAAAGTATATTTATATTGAACTGTATTTTATTGATAAAATATTAAACTTGTATGTTTGATACAAATTTGAAAAGTTTTAAATTTAGATTTTATAGTTATAAAAGAAAATTATGATTAAGAGTAAATTTTAGATTTATGATCTAAGATTTGAATGTTGGAATATGAATGGTATGATTTAAGATTTTGGATTAGAGTATGAAAATATTAAATTTGAATATTAGATTTAAGATTTGTAGTTAATTTTTTAATAATTTAGTTTAAAGTTTATATTTAGAGTATTGCATGTATGTATAGTAAAGTTGAGTATGGAATATATTTTTTTTTAAGAAAGGGGAATTGGGTAAAGATAAGATCTAAAAATAAAGTTTAGTGTTTTAGATTTTAAAATAAGATATGATGTTTAGATTTATGATTTAGGGTATAGGGTTCAGGTTTACAGTTTAGGGTTTGGTATATAGTATTTGGGGTTTAAATAATGATTTGAAATTAAATTGTGAATTTAAATTTACGATTTAAGTTAACTTATGAAAAATTATAGAGTTTCAAGGTTTATATTTAGGGGTTGGGGTTTAAAAGCATTTTAGGGTTTAGGGTTTCAAGCATGTACAAAAAACGTGGCAAACCATAGCATTTTGTTGCTATTTTATAAAGATTTTAAAAAGATTTCGTAGCTAAATCGTAGCAAGAAGATATTCGTTATAATTTTTTTTGCCCTTCAATCTTTGATAATTTGTTTTGTAAATATTTTTTCTTAATTATATCTTACTTCAAAGTTTATATTTTTTACTTTGTAATTTACATTTAAAGTTTTATTTTTGAACATAAAAAATTGATATTTAAGTTTGGAAATATCAGATTAATATCAAGATTATCATTTTGGTCATCATTTCAAAAATTTGTATGTTTACACAGAATGTATAGTTTATGTTTGAAGTTATGATTTAGGATATAGAGATTGATTAAAGATTAAGGATATGTATTTAGGAAATTATAGTTTAAGATTAAAAAGATTAAATTTAAGATTTGAAGTTATAATGTGAAAAGACTAGAGTTTTAAGAGTTGTGTTTAGAGTTTAGGGTTTAAAACCATGTTTAAGGTTTAGGGGTTCAAATAGCTTTTCTTAGCATTATAAAAATGCTATTATAAGTCTTTCATATTTTTATTAAAGCCGCTTAAATAATATTTTTGGCGCTTAAATCTAAATTCCCGCTAAGTATTGGCGAAACTGGTGATTTTATTTTCCCGCTTTCCTAATTTTCAAAATAACATTAATTAAGTGCTATTTTAAAATTTTCTATATCATAGCGTTTATCTAATGCTATTATATAATACGAAATTTTTTAAATCAACTACGATAACAGTCAGTAAAACGTGCTATAACAATGTGCTATCAATGATGACTATTTTTGTAGTGCCGATTGCCCAAGATATGTGAAAAATCGCAAAAACCGCATCCGCCATAATCACGAGCAGGTTCGATCGAACCAGCTCGCCGTGCGCCGAGCTGAATCAACCGGTTCAGCTCGCCGTACGGAGAGCTTAGGCGTCCTGGACCAGCTCGCCGTACGGCGTCCTGGACCAGCTCGCCGTACGGCGAGCTGGTGGCCACGAACCAGTTCGCCGTAGGCGGTTCCGTTCGCCGTACGGCGAGCTGATAGTCTCACAACAGCTCGCTGTACGTCGAGCTGACCGTCCTTAGCCTTTCTCCCCCGCATCCTCAACGTAAGGCATACGTCTTTTGATTCGATCGTGCTGTGAACCATTGTTGAAACGTCTCTCGTTTCATCTCGATCCGTCTTACCATTCGAGTTTTACGATAAAAATCGTAAAAGTCTTCTTTTCTCGTAAGAATTCGGGAAGATCATATAAAACGGCAACGGTTAGACGGAACATCGTACATTGTCAAACTATAAGGATAACTTGAGAAATCTTATAAAAATGGCATCGTATCAGGAAACGATCTCGTCTAAAATCGTAAAACGGTTTTTATCGCAAAACGGCTCGGAAAGTCCTAAAACGCGATAAAAGCCTATCCACGGTTTTAGACGAATTCCAGCCAAAAGATACAATGACGGTTTGAAGATTTACTTGCAGCAAGAAGATAAATGTCAAGTTTGAAGATAAATGTCAAGTTTGAAGATAAATAAAAGATTTCCGCAGAAAAATGGAAAGGTCGAGATTAATGGAAGATTTCTGATAAACTCGAATCTGGGCGAAAAGGAATGACTAAACCGCCTAAGAAGGGAGTATATAAGCAGAAGGCCAGGGACAGAAGAAGAGGATGACTTTCAAAGCTCTCACCACCAAACTTAGCACTAGGAAACTTTCCATTTTTTGTTATCGAGCTGCGTCTCAACTAGCACTACAAGAAAACAGCGATATTCCGAGGGTCATTTTCCTCGGAATGTCGTCGGAATAGACGTATTCCGAGGAAAATGGTCGTCAGAATTATTTCGCCGGAAAATAATATTTCGTCAGAGACACCGGCGGAATTCTGAGGACTTCCAATGGACCAATAATCCGACGAAATTTCGAGGGAGGTTTTTCCATCGGATTATCCCTACAAATTCTTCGTCGACATAATCGTCGGAAGATGTCCGACGGAAAGTTCGTCAGAATATTCCGACGGATGGTTCCTCAGGATATTCCGATGGACATTGCCGTCGGAATGTCCATCGGAATATACCGAGGAACCATCCGTCGGAATATTCCGAGGAAACGTTCGTCGGAATATTCCGAGGGATGTTCTTCCTCGGAAATTCTTATTTTTTAAAAAAAAATAAGAATAAATAATAATTAATTATTTTTAAAAAATATTTATATAATAATTATTTCAAAATATAAAACAAAAATTGAAATAAAAAAATATATTATAATATTTTAAGTTTTAAAAGTAGAAATACAAAGTTTTTAAAAACAAATAAAAAACTGACTAGAACTCCTGCGGGAACAGAAGTCGCATCATATCCAACAACTCTTGGTTCTTCTTCTTCGTTTCCTCCACTTCATTTTGCTGATCTGCCATCCTAGCAAGTAGGGTCTCGTTCTGGGTAAGAATTGTGGCATTCTGGTTCTCCAATGCTACGATGCGGTCATCCTTGTTTTGTAGCTGCTCCATAATTGCCGGATCAACAAAAACCGGTTCTGAAGTAGAAGGAACTGACTTGGAGCGACGAGCCAACCCGAACAAACGGCCTTTCTTTTTAGGAACCGCCTAAAAAAAACATTAAATTAAAACAGTGACAAAACACTAAATTAAAAAAAAATTAAATTAAAATAAAGATCTTACCGACTCAACTAGTTCGTTGATTCGAACTCGAGAAAGCCTGGGGGAAGCTGCAGTAGTGCCTTCATCGTCAGACTGAAGCTGAGAGAGGCGTTGGATCTCTTCCTCCTTCTAGGTTTCGACCAAGTCGATCACCTCCCTCACAACGGCATCCGAAATCTCTTCGGTCGACTTGTCGGTATACGCCTCCTTCATTAGCACGAGGGAGTCAACCAGCTCACCATCATTCTGTTCCGCCTGGAAAAAAAAATTTGTTAATAAAAAGCATTAAAAATTGAAATTAAAATTTAAAAATTGAAATTAAAATTTAAAAATTAAAATTAAAATTTAAAAAATGAAATAGGTAAAGAAAATCAGTCGACCTACTAGCTTATCCCCAAGAGTTGACATACTGCAAGCACCCAAGTTGTTCTTGTACCGACCCTTCCCGCCACGGTCGCTGTTGCGGTTGCTGGAATTGGTGTCAGAGGTTCCTTGCGTCTCTGTCTTCCCCCAATGTTCTTGCAACTCGAGCCACACTGTGTCATTGATCAATTTCGGTTTTTTTGCCCTTCTTCCACTTTTGCTTCCATTCATAAACCTGCTTCCCGTAATTCTCCATGACTTTATGGGTGAAGGCATTTTCGATAAAGGCCGTATGGAGGGGATTCAAGTTGAACTCTTTCTGAAAAAAAAACACAATTAGTAGAAATTTAAGTCAAAGATTAAAAATATAACTTTAAAAATTGTAAAATACAGACCACAAACTGACGGAACCACATCTCCTGATCCTCTCGGGAGAAGGAGGTGTAGGTAGGATAACCCTTTTTGAGCGCCGAGTACATCATCTAATTGATGAAGGAACTTATCACTTTCTGCGATCGATCAAACCTAAAAAGAAAAAATTAAGAATCAAGCAACATATAATGAAAAAAAACAAAACTTTTAAAATTTTTTTTACCATGTTTGGTGTGGGCCCGATGGATGCAGAGTGAGAATGAGAAGATGCTCTCGATCAGGCTGTTGAACCAATTGTTCAACAGTCATGGTACCCGGAATGACCGGAGGAGCTGGAGCTGGAAAATCCCCGACATATTGGTTCTCCGAAGATGTAGAACCACGAGAGGTGCCCATCGAACCACCACGAGAACCACCCGGAGAAACACCTCGACCTCGTGGTGTGTGGCGGCGAGGTCTCGCCTGGCTATCGCTACCCGACCTGCAAAATTTTTTAAAAATTAATTTATTTTAAATAAAATAAAAAAAGAAATAAAATATCTTTTACAAATAGTTTAATAAATCTAAAAATAGTTTTACTAAATATAAAAATATTTTATAAATCAAGAAAAGTTTTAATAAATACAAAAATAGTTTTAATAAATACAAAAATAGTTTTAATAAATAAAAAAATAGTTTTAATAAATAAATATTATAAATCCAAAAAATATTTTTAATAATTACAAAAATAGTTTTAATAAATCCAGAAAAGTTTTAATAAATTCAAAAATAGTTTTAATAAATAAAAAAATAGTTTTAATAAATACAAAAATAGTTTTAATAATTACGAAAATAGTTTTAATAAATACAAAAATAGTTTTAATAAATAAAAAAATAGTTTTAATAAATTTTAAAATAGTTTTAATAAATCCGAAAATAATTTTAATAAATCCGAAAAATAATTTTAATTAATCCGAAATAAGTTTAATAAATCTGAAAATAGTTTTAATAAATCCGAAAATAGTTTTACTAAATCCGAAAATAGGTTTCCTACATATAAAAATCTTATATAAATCCAAAAAAAAAAACCTTTAGAAAAATTTACAAATCAATTCAATACATCAAATTATCCTAACAATATCATAATCCTAACCTATCAAACTCGTAATCTACCAATCACCCTAACTCATAATCTATCAACACACATTCAAATCACCAAATCTATTACAAAACCTAATCAAAATGAACCTAAGTAAAGGGGATAGGATTCTTACATCTTTGAGGACGAATCTGGTGAGATTTTGAGGACAAATCGCCGGAGATTATCGGGAGGGAGGAGAGAGAGAGCGTCGGCAATGGTTCTTCTAACCTATCCGATATCTGGGGTTCGCTAGTACTACCATATTCATAATCAGTTTCCCCGTTATGATACCAAATTTTGTAACTTCATGTAAACCCGTTCAAATATAGATGAGTCCAAACATCCCACTCTTTTATAACCTTTCTATTTTTACAAGTAGAGCAAGGACATCTTAACATACCCGTTTTTGCTTCCAGTTGTCGTTGAACTACCGCCATGAATTCCCTAATGCCTTTAAGGTATTCTTCCGTAAGTAATTTCGTGTCGGGATCCAAATGAGGTCGATCCATCCACGAACGATAATAATATGAAGAAGACATGTTTTTGTGAACCAGATTCGTGTGTATAAGTGAGAGGATGAGAATATTGAGTGAATGAAAGGAGAGGAGGAGTGCTTGTATTTATAGATGAAATGCTGCCGACGATTCCGACGAAATTCCGACGGAAATTTAGTATTCCGTCGGAATTTCGTCGGAATATACAACAGTTAAAAATATCCGTCGGAATTTCGTCGGAATATACAACGGTCATAAATATCCCTCGGAATTCCGTCGGAATATTCCGATGAAATTCCGAGGGAAATGCGAAATCCTCGGAATTTTCGAACTTTTCTAACGGCTCGTCAACGGCTATAATAAATCCTCGGAATGTCCTCGGTATATCCCGACGAAATGTGTGTTCCTCGGAATATTCCGACGGAATTCCGAGGAAACGTAAAATTTGTGTTTCATCGGAATTCCATCGGAATTCCATCAGAATTTTCCGAGGAACTTGATGGCCGTCTGAATGTTTCTCAGAATTTGTGGGTGAATTTCGGTTCCCACAATGTCTCCCTCCACACCGATGTCTTGTACCAATGACCCCACAGTGTATCCGTGGACACGCCAAGACCGTTAGCTGCTAGTATAGCATGTCCACAAGGTATTTTGATATTATCAAAATAATTATAACTACACTTCCTTTCAGCTAGCATTACCTTGCGAGACCTCCCAAATATTTTCAAAATTTGATAAGTCCACTCATTGACAGAATTAATGTAACTTTCATTAACAGTTGCCATATTATTTGTCATCTCTTTGTCCACTTCTATACTGACAGCGCCACTATGTTTTTCCGCCTTCCTCCTACGCGCACTAAACCATCTTGTCATCATTTTCTGAATGAACTTTATCAACTCAAGAATGTTGGCTCCCCTCTCTTCCCATAGCGCATTATTCAGCTGCTCAGCAATATTACTAGTCATGATGTTATATCTCTCACCCGTGAAATTTGCTCTTGACCAACGAGCTGTACCAATTTTACCAAGATACACCCCACAAGCACTATTAGTGGCCGTGATCTTCCCATAAAGTTCCTTGTACTCCGTGGCATGTGCGTCATGGCTGTCTTTGTGACCAACTCTGCTAAGTGCTTACTTGAAAACGTTGAATCTACATTTCTTGCCAAATGTACTATACAAGCTCCATGCTTGGCTTGAGGATAAATCTTACTCACAGCATTGGAAATACACACCGCCCTGTCAGATATTATGACAAGAGTTGGGGAATCTCCTAAAATCCTCTCTACTTTTTGTAAAAACCACGTCCACGCATCCTCGTCCTCAGCGTCCACAACTGCAAAAGCGTGAGGGAGATCTGGAAATTAGCATCATGCCTACTACCTGTCAAGAGAACTCCTTTGTACTTGCCGCTTAGATGTGTACAAGTAAAGGAAACATTCATCTCCATCATCGTCTAGATCCGTCTCCAAATCAGCAATTGTACCAGGATTTGCCAATTTAAGCATGTGCAGATACTCTGGGAGCTTCAGATATGCCTCCTCATCAGAACCACGCACCCAAAGTATCGCTTTCTCCTTAGCCCTTTAGCACGTCATATACGAAGCATTCACACAAAGGTCTTCCAAAATAAGTTTCTGCAAATCACGCACCACATGAGCCTTCCCTGGGTTCCCGAAGCTTTGTACACGGCCGCAATGACACGAGATGTTGCTCTACTCTTGTAGCCTTGTTTGTATTCAATGGGGCAGAGATGATCTAGCTGAGCCTTCCTTATCTCATAGTAACCACACCCTCGAATCTCATGAGCCGTTACCCGCCAATCACACCTCTTATCGGGACACTCCACAATAAAAGAATCAACCTTCGTCCTAGTCTGCGTGAACTTAAACTGCTTTTTTATTGCATAAATTGCCAAAGCAATTTTGACAATCTTCCTTGCTGCTAAAAGCTTTCCCAACAGCTATTTCACCGTCATGTTCGTCCACATCCATGTCGGGGATTTCAGACACATCATATTCAGTGTCATGAAACATTGGAGAAATATCAAATTCCTCTTCATCAACATCACCGAGTTTACGCGCTTGTCGACTGATATCACTCAAATTACCCTAAGGAGTGAATTACTCTCTCAAATAAGAGGTTCAGTTGTAGTACCCACAAGGAGCTTAGGAACCTAATAGATCTAATAGTTATATGATTAAGTTAGGCTAATAAGTATTAATGCAGTAAATAAATATAGTAAACTTAAAAGGAGTTAACAAGATGAACATGGTAATTGTTCAGCTTGGCAAGGATTTGTTTTATGGAAGTATGGTTGCTGGATCTAGGGTTTCTATTCAGGTAATCAGGATTATAATGCTATAGATTCCAAACAAGTTGCAAGCATGATATTAAAGAGCTTCAAATCTTAGATAAGTCTATTAGCTGTCGATATTGGACTCGTCCACTGAGTTGACTGCCGACAATATCGACCAATGGTATGATCGCCATATCGGACGATATTTGTTGCCGTCGATTGATTACTCTATAGGAGTATCGATCGATATAGCTTCAGATCAAGTTGAAATAGTTCCCACCAATATCATAGACCGGCTCTCGCGTATCCCTAGAGAATCTTAGCTTATACAGGATGATATCAGAATGATGAATTAATGCCATCATGTTCATGGTTCTAGTTCATGACTCTAGAATCAAGCATTAGGGTTCATCATGATAATGAATATCAAAACTTAGCAATCTATAGTTGGGGATAATCCCACAACCTATCTGAATCCTAAATCCAACAGGTGGATCTATTCAGACATGAAGATTGTCAAAGAAATCATAGATGAATAGATGAAGAACATAAATAATATAAAACCAAAACCAATGGAGTTCCATAAGGACTCTGATAGGAGTTCTTCCCTTCTCTCCTAACTAAGAACAATGAAACAAAAGATGAAAAAGAAAGCGTAGCCGTCAACAATGACTTGCAAATAACATAAATAGGGTTTCAAGTCGTCAAGGGTATTTTGGTAACTTTGTGGTATCTTCTGGGCTTCAGTCGGTCATGAAATATAGCCAGCCCACGTTCTGGAATTCATATCGATCGATGTGAAGTGTCTCCCATCGATCGACATGCACATATCTTCTCGGCAGCTTTCTCTCGCGAGGCAGACTGACCACTCTTCAGTAAAACGGGCATAAAGTTTGATCTAACCGTTGCATTGACCTTAAACTGATGGCATTGGAAAGCTAACTCAAAGCTCTATCTTGTGTTAAAGAATGGGCTCAATCGCACCGGAAGATCTCCATCCATATCTAAACATCTGACGTGTCTGCGCAATTCTGCACTTAAAGGCTCCAAAAGACACCAAAATCACCACGTTACTCCATATCGTACCTGAACCTGTAAATACTCTAAATAGCCTCTATATTGTAGTAAATATATATGAAAACATCAATAGACCATGGCTAAAAATGGGTAAAATCCATGGTCGATCAAGTCCCCCAGACATACCCTTTGTGGGAACCGAAATTCACACTTGTCGATTTCCGTTAAATAAGGAAACTTAGGAAAACCCTAATTTTCCAGAGGAACCGGATCTCTGTGAAAGCCAACAACAAGTAACCAAATAAATGCGGAAAAATATGAAAAACGTAATAAAACGAATTTAAAGAAAAAGTAGATCTTATTTCGATTTCGCGTAAGGGCGTTGTGATCATTACAAGGGTTTAAAAAGGCTTTGGCCGCAGGGCCGTCAGCGAGTTATCAACATAAAAACCTTAAATCTAATCGAGTTGCAGCTCGAGAACAAAAGACGGAAAAAGATAAGAAAAAGATAAGAAAAAGGATTTGATTGATTTCAGAGTAAACCTTATGAAAGGCTACCTACGTACCCCTTTTGAGGATCAAGTCGAACGTAGTTCAGTTGGTAGAGCTGGACCAGAGATCGAACTGCCTGGGCGAGTTCGTCTAGTAATTGAGCGCCAGTCATAGAAACCGAACTTGTCGAGAAAAAGCCTAAGTTTCTAAGTGCGGAAAATTCTAAGTCTAGAAAAGTTGTGAAAGTCTCAGATGAGAGCTCTGAAATTCGTCCCTTTGCTTCTGCCCTATGCCTCTTGCTTATATACTCCCTTCCTAGGCGGTTTAGTCTTTCCGTTTCGTCCAGATTCGAGTTTAATGAGAATCTTCCATTTATCTCGATCTTTCCTTTTTTCCCGCGGAAATCTTCTATTTATCCTCAAACTTGAAGAACTTGACTTTTATCTTCAAGTTTGACATTTACCTTCTTTCTGCGAGTAAATCGCCAAAACGTCGTCGTATCTTCGGGTTGGAATTCGTTTAAAGTCGCGAGTGTCTTTTATCGCGTTTTATGACTTTCCGAGCCGTTTTGCGATAAATCCATTTTACGACTTTAGACGAGATCGTTTCCTGATACGATGCCGTTTTTATATAAGTTTCTCCAGTTAATCGTAAAGCTAAGCAATGTTTGATGTTTCGATTAATCGTTGCCGTTTTCTACGATTTACTCGAGGTTTTATTAAAAATGCGTTTTGTACGATTTTTACGAAAAATCTCGAATAAATCGTATAGTTTAGGCAATATTCGGTGTTTATTTAACCGTTGCCGTTTTATATGATTTCCTTGAGTTCTTTTCGAGAAAAAAAAGTTTTACGGTTTTTATCGTGAAACTCGAACGATAGGACGGATCGAGACGAAACGGGAGACATTTCGACCGTGATTCGGAATACGATCGTGTCGAAGGACGTATGCCTTGAATCAAGGATGTGGGAGATCGAGGCTCGGGATGGTCAGCTCGACGTACGGCGAGCTAGTTCAGCTTGGCCAGGTCGCCATATGGAGAACTAGGCGAAAAGAACCAGTGGGGAAAAGTCAGTAGTTCGTCCAACGGCAAACTAAGCCGGCTGGCTTAGTTTGCCGGTGGGCGAACTAGTCGTGACGAGACTAGTTCGCCGGTGGGCGAACTAGTCAAGTGGGACTAGTTCGCCCACCGGCGAACTAGTCAAGGGTCTCCTAGTTCGCCCATCGGCGAACTAAGCCAGCTTGGCTTAGTTCGCCGGTGGGCGAACTAGTTGCGACTAGTTCGCGTTTTACGGCTGTTTCGGTTTTTCGCGGTTTTGTAAAACGATTCTCGAGTTTTATAAAACGATCTTCGAGTTTTATAAATTGATTCTTCGAGTTTTATAAAATGATTCTTCGAGTTTTATAAAACGATTCTTCGAGTTTTATAAAATGATTCTCGAGTTTTATAAACGATTCTTCGAGTTTTATAAAACGATTCTCGGGTTTTATAAAACGATCTTCGAGTTTTATAAAACGATTCTTCGAGTTTTATAAAACGATTCTTTGAGTTTTATAAAACATTTCTCGAGTTTTATAAAACTGCTTCTCGAGTTTTATAAAACGAACTTCGAGTTTTATAAAACGGCTCGAGTTTTATAAAACGATCCTCGAGTTTTATAAAATAATCTTCGAGTTTTATAAAACGGCTTCTCGATTTTTATAAAACGATCCTCGAGTTTTATAAAACGATCTTCGAGTTTTATAAAACTGCTTCTCGAGTTTTATAAAATGATCCTCGAGTTTTATAAAACGATTCTCGAGTTTTATAAAACGATTCTTCGAGTTTTATAAAACGATTCTCAAGTTTTATAAAACGATTCTTCGAGTTTTATAAAACGATTCCCGAGTTTTATAAAACGATCCTCGAGTTTTATAAAACGATTTTCGAGTTTTATAAAATGATCCTCGGGTTTTATAAAATGATTCTCGAGTTTTATAAAATGATCCTTGAGTTTTATAAAACGATCCTCGAGTTCTATAAAACGATTCTTTGGGTTTTTATAAAACTATTCCTTTTATATTTATGGGGGGAGTTTCGGTCGTTGATTCCGTCGTTACCGATTTTGACCCCAACAGTTAGCCCCCCAGCTCGTAAGAATCTTCAGCCTTTAGCGTAAGGTTCTTGCGAGTGGTTAACCAGTTTTAGTTAAGTTAGGCGGAATTAATGGTCGGAAAGGTCCGTTGAAAGTGATCTTTACACTTTCCAGGGAGCGGAAAGAGTTTAAAATTAGGGCTGCGCCTTGTGAAGGCTGCCTACGTACCCTTTTGAGGGGATCAAGCCTGTCGTAGTTCGTTTTGGAGTTAAGGTTCGTATGACCTGTTTCGCAGTAAGACCTTTATAGACTAGTTATGTGTTGTGTAGGAGTTATCGAGCATATTGATGTCGATGGCATCTGGACCTTTGTCGGCCTTGAGACTAGCCTCGTAGGCCGTTTGGTCTGGCTGAGCGTGGCCGTTATAGTTTTCGGACTAGCCGTGTGCGGCTCTAAGTCCCTGCCGCTTTTGCGGCTTTATTAAAAATCAGTTTGCGTTTTTAAGAGCTTGTTTTTATTCGTTATAATGTAGCGGGAAGAATATGAGTTGATATTGAGGGAGGTCCGCGAGTTGTCGTCTCGCATTCCTTTTTCCCTTAGTGTATCGCCTTGTTCGTTTGCCCGTTTTAGGATGTTTAGTAAATCGAGTGAGCATTTAGATATAGACGAAGAGACATGCCTTTAGGATCTCGATTCATGCCTTGAGACGTTAGCGACCAGTGTGNGTTGGAACCGAGCATCTCACCGGGAACAATTTCTAAGTTGCCCGGAAGTGCTGACCAAAAGTTTGGATTTCTTTTATAGCGCTATTACCCTTGTGTCGGGTGTTCGAGAGCTATCTCTGCGAGATAACTTAAGTTTGTTTAGGACTGTTGCGAGTTTGTTGTGATCAGCAACAAACTTTTTAGGCGATAGATGTTTACGCTGTTTTGGCCTTCGCGAAGGATACGCACGTTAAGAAGTTTTGCGTAATTATAGTCGCGGACGGACTATTAGGTCTTCCAAGAAAATGACTTTATCGAGGAAGGTATTTTTGTCGAAAAACTATTCTCCGGGCGTTTGCGACGTCTCGCAGTTCCGAAAGTTGGTTTTTATTTTATATGCCGCGTTCGGAACGTTTGCGGGCTCGAAGATGTTGCACGGTGTTGCGAGGGTTTTGTCTTAACCTCGCTTTGCAGGAAAACTTTGGTTCGTTTGCGGATACTCGCAATTAAAACTTACATTCCTGTTTGGATGTTAGGTAGTTTTATGATTTGTGCTAGAGCAATTAGGACCGAGAGGTCGCGTAAGTTGTTTCTCCGAAACGAAGCGTTTTTCGTTACGGTGCTTTTTGAAGTGTTGACCTTCCGAGATTCGTACGGCTTTAGGAGCTCTGGTACGAGTGTTTCCTTATACGTCGGATTTTCTAGGCAACTTGCTTCGGAAATAGGGTGAATCGCGAGAATACAGAACTTAGCCGATTTTCGACAAGTTCGCATTATCCGTTGAATGTATTGGCTTGGCGTGAAGGTTGTGTTCATCCGCACAGCCAAGGTCGTATTTGGTAGAGGATTAGGTCGAGCCGGTTTGTAAACTTGGCATTGAAGTGAAGCGTGATCATACAATAGCCAAGTAACGTTTGTCGAGCTTGATATGCCAAGTGTGCCCGTGGTTATAGAAAACGTTATTCCATTGTAGGTTTGATTTATACGATGTATCTTTCCTTTGTTTGTATGGAAGTTGTTTCTTTTTTACTCGAGGGAGACAGATCCTAAGAAGCTCGATGCAGAGCCCGTGCGGAGTCGTTTGCGGGGCGGTCACATTGTCGGATGTAATCGGGAGGAATGAGAGCGGATGCTCATGAACCGAAGGGCTAAAGAGTGATGTGGGAGTCGATTTCACCCTACTGTCAAATAAATCGTAAATAAGGAAACTTCGGGAAAACCCTAAGTTTCCAGAGGAACCGGCTATCTGCGAGAACCGCACAACGAAAAATAAGAAAACGATAACTCAGAATTTGAATGACAATAAACGAAATAGAGAGCAAAAGAGGGTTCTTATTCCGAATCTGCGTTGAACTGGTACAAAGAGAGTAGCCGAAAACGTAAGGACTAGAAAACCCTAATTGAGACGCAACTCGCTAACAGAAAAACGGAAAGATTCCTAAATGCTAGTTTTGGTGGTGAGAGCTCTGAATTTCGTCTGTGTGCTTCTGCCCTAGACCTCCTCTTTATATACTCCTCGTCTTGGCTATCCGATCTTTCCATTTCGCCCAGATTTGACTAAATCGGGAATTTTCCATTCTTCTCGATCCTTCCTTTTCTTCTGCGGAAAT
>CAKOAT010246488.1:20011-35941 GCA_932364175.1 Eruca vesicaria subsp. sativa | reverse complement strand
AATCCTAACATACCTGAAGACGACGACAGAGAATTAGCTGAGGCGGAGGCGGAGATTCTGAGGCGGAGGGAATCGGAGCGAGTTCGAGTTTGTTGGCGGAGGATGAAGGAGGAGTCGCGGCGTGAAGTGAGGAAGAAGAGGTGAGGGGGAGGAGAGAGTGCGGTGGCGACTCGGTGAGTGGACATGGAGGTGATTCCGACGCCTATCTTAGGTGACGCAGCCATTTTTTTTTTTTTTTCTTCTTCGACTTTACTGAGACCATACAATTTGAAATTTTCATTTCTGGTTTGGTAGGCGATTGTTTTACACGCGCTGTAGCATTATCTCTTCGCTCTCGAAGTCCACATGATTCAATGGTTATGAGCCGTCGGATGTATTGATCGACGGTGAGTGTGTGTGTTGGGTGATTTTTACTTGGTCTTTTCAACGGAGGGGGGAGGATAAGCCAATCGCATTGGAAGCTGATCAAAGGCTTTTAATTTTTTGGGCCGTAAATGGGTCTTAAGTATTGTGGTTTACCTTTTGTGTGTGATTTATGTTTTGCTAGAGGAGAGTCAGCTACGAACCTGAAATGACCACTCAAATGTCACACTTTCTTTATCGAGATGAACATTTTGAAAAGTATTAGATACAAGCCCAATATAGATGAAAAGCCCATTAACTCTCTTCTTCACCCTTTTATTAGAGCAACTTTGGTAGTGTTTTGCCCATCTTGGTGCATGCATATGTTTAGCATAGGTTTACATTTATACAATTGTCCTAAGGTAATTAATCTTAATATAATGTCGTGTTAAGAAAGTAGAGACTCATGCCTTGAAAAAACAAGACGACGAATAAAATGAAGGGAGGGATTAATAATGTTGTGTTAAGAAGACAAAATTCGTGTTTAAGTAAATAATTTACGAGTCCTTGACGTTGACTCACCACCAAGTAGGTGTGATTCGGGCTGAGTGAGTTTATATAACTATTGTCTAGTTAAGGTGAGATATCATATAATCATTATGTACCAAAGAAAATATATATATTTATTAGTTAATCACATTTTGAAAAAACTAAACAACTACTAATTAGTTTTTTTTTTTCTATATATAAAATGGAACATCCAGGGTTTCGGATGAAGCAGGATACACGGCGTGTGTTGTTCTTCTTATATAAACAAAGAGACTTCAACAAGAGAGAAACATTTGTGGTGGTGGTCACATAAAGTTTTCCATTTTCTCCTCTCATACTCAGAGCTCAGATTCTTAGCTCGCCGGCGACTTTTGCGATCACATTCTTCACGGCGAGTTAGAGTAAACTGATATCACACTCTCATCATGAAACTTGTGAATATTATATGTGACTATTATGTCTCAACTTATGTGCAGGTTACAATATTTTCTATCTTCATCTTGGTCAACGAGGTCTCTAGATGGATTCCATTAAAAGCCATGAAGAACCAATATTTCCAACCAGTTCCTCTTTCAGTGGACAGGCCAGTGCAGGCACTTTTTTACCGGTATCACGTAGCTTGCCTCTCACGTTTAACAATGATTCTTCTGCCGATAGTGATAGTGTCTCAGAGGCTGGAGATATTGGTGATCGCTCACTTCAGAGAAGGCATTCACATCAAAATGTATTACTTGATCACCACCCAGCCTTGAACACAGCTTCTGTAACCAAACCTTTCCCTGTGGACATAACTAAATCTCCTTTACCAACTGAGTTCCTCTTGTCACCTGATACATTCGACTCGGTAGAGCACCATCTCTAACTTCTTATAGTATTGTTTTTTTTTTCTCAGTTTCAGTGCTTTGGTTTATGATATAGGGAAAGGAGGTGGTAGAGCCTGTGTTACCAAAGTCCTTGGAATACATATCTTGCCTTACTCATTTGGCTGTTTTTGGAATTCTTGGGGTAATGTTTCCTGAACTCATGATTTCGTGTTTTGTTTTGGGTGTAACTCATTGAATACAAATGAACAGGCTGTTACGAGATTTCTGCTGCAGAAACTGTTTGGACCAAGTGTTGCTCAAGTAACCAGCGATGGGAGCATCTTGTACCTTGATCTTCCTGCCAACATGGTAGGATCATTCTTGATGGGTTGGTTCGGCGTTGTATTCAAAGCAGATATAACGAGAGTTTCAGAGTTTCTAGCGATAGGATTATCCACTGGTTACTTAGGAAGCCTGACAACATTCAGCGGTTGGAACCAGAAGATGCTTGATCTTAGTGCTGATGGCCAATGGTTATACGCTGTCCTTGGCTTCCTCTTCGGATTGTTTCTTGCAGGGTACTCTATCATTCTCGGTGTAGAAACAGCCAAAGGTTTCAGATGGCTTCTCAACAGAAGAGCTTCTGAGAAGAAAAAATCTTCTCTCAAGGCTAACACCTATAGGAGCTATATGGTGTCTATGATCTTAATGCTTACGTTGCTTATCACTGTACTCACAGCTAGTGTCACTCTGCTTGTAAAAGAGTTTGACAAAGGAACAAGCGAGGCTCAACTATGGTTAGGTTGTTTAGTTGCAGCCCCTGGTGTCTGGATCAGATGGTTCTTAGCCAGACTCAATGGACGTGGACTGGGAAAAGATGGACAGTACTTGAAGTGGATCCCATTTGGTACCCTCATTGCAAATGTAGGTGCAGCTTCTGTCATGGCAGCTTTGGCCACATTAAAGAAATCGGTATAAACTCTTTGTCTTCCTCTCTCTTTCTAACAAACAGATCACATAAGATAACTTTCTGTTTTGGAAAACAGGTGGACACGCCAACATGTAACACAGTTGCTTCTGGAGTACAGTTTGGTCTGTTAGGATGTCTGAGCACAGTTTCCACTTTCATGGCTGAGTTCAATGCGATGAGGGAAAGTGATAAACCATGGAGAGCCTATGCTTATGCATCTTTCACAATTGCAGTTTCTTTTGCCATGGGAACTATTATATACTCAGCCCCTGTTGGATAGTAATCTAATTTTGAAGATTATATTTGTCAACGTTGTAAGATCAAAACCTTTTTTGTACTACAATAATGTAACCTTTTTCCTGTTCAAAATAAAATATAATGATTCTATATTCCACATTACAAAACACACACAAACCACTGACAAAAAACCTGTACACACTCATGCTTCAGACCATTGCCACACTTCTCTCATAAGAGAGATAAAAAGAGATGTCAAGTCGACAAATTCATCTCACTGACAAGGAAAATCAGACAAACAGAAAGACTAAAAGGGAACGGCTCACTTCTCTTGAGGGAGGTAGCTGTATGTGGAACAGCTTGTCTCTGTCTTTGTCACCTACAGAACGAAGACAGACAATAATAGGACTTCATGAGCATAAGTTGTAGTAAAAAATCTTGTCTGAGGGAAAATTATATAAATGAATACGAACCTCTGAAGTATGAGAGGATCCTGGGAGAAGAAATGGTGTCCAGAGAATAGGATCTCCGAGAGGATCCAAAGTATTGTAGTTGGTGAGCAATGGAGCAGTTAATAGAGAGGTAAGTGGGTACATACTTTTCTGAAGAGACAAAGCAGCAGCAGGAACACCACCACTACTACCAAGAGCAACTCCGTGACTCACGACCGGTTTTTCTATCTCCTTGCCGTGACTCTTCTCCATATTGATGATGTTTCGATTTGCATTCTCATCGTTTTCTCTAGTGCTGCTGCTTTCTTGGATCTTTAGCACTTTCTCCTCAAGGCTCTTGTAAGCAGGGGACGCAGACAAAATGCTTAAAGCAGAAGCCGTGGAGGATGGCGATGATATTTGTTTTTCTTTTCTATGAGTGTCACGAAGGGGGCCAAGGTTTGGCGCTTTGAATGGCTCTGTTGCCTGGGATGTTTGTTCCAGTGTCTTAAGCTCAGTACCGGGATCTTCTACCTTTGCATCCTCTGATGCTTTTGATGAAGATTCAGGTTGACGGGGTTTGTTGACTCCCCACCACTTTATGTATCCTGTTAGATCGATCTTTCTTTCCAGACAAAAGTTACCTAGAAAGTCACCTTCTGTTCCTCGATCATCACCTAATGAGAAAAAAAGTTTAGCATGGTCGCAGTGCAGGCTGTGCAGCTACAAAGATGGGTCAATGTTGTATGAAACTTACCATAATGAAAGTCGCTGAAGTATTCAGGTCCAGGCATACGACTGGCTGATGCTTCCCATCGGCTGGTCAGGAATTGCAGAATAGTTGGGGAAAAAAAACAGCAGAGATGCATATCAGGTACAACAAAAAAAAACTAAAGAAGCCACAACACAGCAGGTCCAGCAACTCTGAAGATAGCTTGGCCATATCCCAATTACCTAAGAGAAGCATCTAAACACTTCTTATGAAATTACATACTCTACAGTATCTCCATCAATCAAACTGTGAAGATCCATAATGTATCACTAAATAATCTTCCTAATAAGCACTATAAAATGCACAGAGATAGTGACTCTTGATTCAATATAAGAGATATAGGGGCAATAAGACATTTCTTGGTCAAGTTATACCTTTGAAGTCCACGATATTTCGCTATTCCTCTTGAAAAACCGCTGCTTTTTCTGCCAAAGGGATATCTGAATAGTATCAGCAATAAATGGTTCGTTAGAGAAAGATATTATACTTGTAAAATACATACACACCTACGTAGAGATGCAAGGTACTCTTCCCTTGAAAGATTTTGCATTTCTTCTAAATCTCTGCTGTAATCAGTTACCTATGAGAATGTAAAAGGTAAGCTGTGTTCATTGGAAGGGTGGCTCTACACCTATAACCCCAAATCTTAAAAAGCATATTAGCACAGCAGTCTCACCGGAAAATTGATAAGAGTCCCAGGACCCCAGTATTTCAAGGCAGCAAGGTCGTAAGCTCTAGCAGCAGCCTCTTCATCATCATACGCTCCTGCCAAGTATATAAAAGTAGTGGTTTTTAGTCAAAGTAATCCAAACTGTGTTCCGATATAAAAAAAACACAATCAATACCTCCAAAGCTTTTAGCTTACCTAGATAAACTGGTGGAGCGATATTGGCATCAACCATGAAAATATTGAAAGAAAAAAAAAAGAAAGAAGATGAGTTTTATAGTTTTTAAACAATTGAAAACAAATTTTGTCAGAGGAAAAAGGTAGAACCTTGTTTGCCCTTCTTGTTCTGGTTTTGGTTCCAAGTAGTCTTATCCCAAAGGTGAGCTTCATAACGACCTGTCCATCTATGCCTATACTCAAAAACCAAATTTAAGACACATCAGGCATCTCCTCCTACTGCCAAACCGTAAAGACTGTGCATTTAAGTCTTGAAACAGTGAGACATGATCCACAACTAAATCTGGTAATAGGTGAATAAAAATGAGTGTTTCTGAGAACAATTAACCACACAAATCTATCACCAAAGATCAATCGAACCATTAAACCTCCACTTATGTCCTAAAATTCAGTACAGTTTGATGCAGACCACACACTATACAAAATTCAAAAATCAAATCTTACCCTCCAATTCAAGATAAAATAGCAAAAGTACCTGGTAACTCCACGGTAAATGGAGCTCCTTTTGCCAGCTGTACAGGGAGGCATTTTACTGATACGCTCCTTAGCAGTGCAGCCTCTCTCCTTCTTCGCCTTCTTTAAACCTCTATACAGTAACATCTCATCACTCGCCGCTATTGTCTCCGAGCTCTCTCCTCCTCCTCCTCCCGCCTCTGTCTTAGGCCCCTGATCCGACGACGCCATCAGACGCCACAATCACAAACCTCTTCCTCCTCTCCAACCAAATACACAAACCCTAGGAAAGGCGAAAGCAAAAAACCGAGCTTGATACAGTAAGAAGCAAAGAGAGAGTGAGAAAAAGAAAGATATGAACTTTGACTACTTCTTCTTCTCTTTTCACCGAATACAATGCTAATCTATTAATAACAACGGCAAAATAAAATAAAAATTACGGTCATCAAATTTACCATTACGTCCCGGGTTTTGTTACCCTTTTTCACATGGCGGAGAGATAACAAACTACAACGGCTATGAACGGAGACGAGGTTGTTTTCGTCATTTGCGCAGAGAATAGGGTTATAAGCTTAAGCTGACGTGTATTAATGATCTCCACGTGTACATGATGGTGCTGACATTTTAATGTGGGGGTGTTTCCCAACACTAGCCTCGTTCATGGAATATTCTCTGTATGTTTACACTCACTATGTTGTTGTTTTTCTTGGTTTTATTATCAACTTAGCTTACAGTTTGCAAAATATTCAAATCAGCTCTATTGTTTTTTTATCATATTTGATTCTCCATATTTTCTACCGTTGTAATGTCTTCTTACACATCGAATCTCTCCATTATATAAAATCGTAGTTTAAGTTTTCAAATGATTTTTATTTTAATGGACAGAAAGAAGATTACACAAGTTTACAAAACATCATAATCTATATACAATGGAACTTACAATGTGCATTTGTGTCTATGAGCTTTTACTCACATCACCACCAGCTCCTTTGTTTCTCAGTGATTCTATAGGGATTACCAACAAAAAAAAAAATGGAAATGTGATTCTTACGTTAGCCACACCAGAAGTTTATGTAACTTTATATTCAGCTCACCTAATTTTTGACGTATTAGGGGTTCGAACTCGATTCCTGCACTCCTCTCACCAAATGAAATGATGTCACGATACATTTGTGTTGAAGGTTGAATACCAGCATCACCCATCCATTCCAAAACCTGCATGCAACTCATTCATAAGATATCAATTTTTTTTCCTGAACCGCAAAACTTGCTCGGTCACTATTGATCATCAGGATATTACTAATGGTCACTAAAATTATTAAAACAGTAGTTACCTCAATGTATTTTCTCCAGTTTCCAACGGCTAGAAGATGTTCTAACAATACTGCATAAGTCTTGAGGTTGATTTCAACACCAGATGCTATTATCTTATAGAACAGCTGCCATATGTTCAAATAGTTTGGTTAAAAAAAACGTCATGTTTGACTTCTGTATCGAAAGTATGTGCTTAAACTAAAATTTATTTGCACCTTCATCATTGCTTCCACTTTACCACTCTTCCCAAAAAGATGCAGCATCTGATTAGTTAAGCCGATAGAAAGTGATGGCAGGTACGGTTCCATCATTTGGATGAGGTCTGTCGCTCTTTTCCATTCCTGCAAGCTGCAAACATTGAAAGAGGAAGAAGAGAACACAGATAAGTAGAATGGAGAAGAAATTATTATTTGTAATGTACGAGTATTTACGTGTTACAAGCCGAAAAGATCTCAAAGAAAACCGCTCCAGTGAAGGGGACTTCTTTTTCCCGCATCAAATCCATTAGGATGAAGACATTTGACGGTTGACCTCCCTTGTTGAAAGCTCTCATCAAGGCTGAACATGCAATAGAGTCTGGATCTACTCCATTTGCTTCCATCTCCAAGAAGAGTTCACAAGCCTTTTCCCACTTTTCTGGAACACATACCATTCATCCAAGAGAATTCAGATCCATGGAAAAAAATTTGGTTACGATTTTCAACAGTCTTACACTCATGTGTATATATATATATACCTGAGGCGTTGTAAGCATGGAGCATTGAGGTGTACGCAATCACATCAGGTTCGCACCCAGCAATCTTCATCTGGTTGAATATGGATTCTGCTTCTGTAACTTGACCCTGCAGATATTATCACAAATTAATTGACAATCAAAGCAAATGAAAAACAGAGTAAACATTCTTTTAAGCTCAAACTCTAAACACTTGCCTGTTTGCTGTAAGCACATAGAACAGAAGAGTAAACCTCCTTCGTCATTGGAACACCGAGATCTTCCATATCCTTCAAGTAACTAATTGCTTCAGGGTACTTCGACATCCTACATGAACCGCTTATAAGGATGGTGAAAGTAACGGAATCAGCTTTGACTTTCTTTCTTTTCATAGTCTGATACAATGCAATGGCCTTCTCAAGTTCTGCACCGTTTATGAAGCTTCCAATAGCTGAGTTATACGCTGCAGTATTGAGCTTGATACCTCTCGTCTCTGCTGCAGAAAGTACAGTTTCAACATTCACCTTTTTCCCAGACCTACTACAAGCAGCCAAAAGAGTGCATACTGAAACAACATTTGGCTTAAAGCCGTCTTGTTCCATCTGCCGGAAGATTCCCACAGCTTCAGCTAGAAGTCCATTAGACCCATAAGCATCGATCAGTGCATTGTAAGTAACAACATTAGGCTTTCTCCTGTCCTTCCTCATCATGAGAAACACCTCCTTAGCCTTTCCAGGCTGACGTGATCTTCCATAAGAATTGAGTAAGCATGTATAGGAGACAACATCAGGGATTATACCATTCCGCTTAATTTCTTGAAAAACCGAGAGAGCATTTTCACTCATTCCATGGACAGCATATGCACCCATCAAGGCATTATAAGAAACAATATTAGGTTTAAGACCTTCTGCAAGCATGGCCTCGAACACAGCTCTGCAGTGTTCAATCTCTCCCCTGACAGAGTATAAATGCATGATGCTAGTAAACGTCACTACATCAGGTCGGCACTCAGATCTCTTTTCTCTCATTGAGTTGAAAACATCGAGGGCTTGGCTGCTTTGACCAAGCTTTGATAGGCAATAGATGATAATGTTAAAAGTAGTGGTATCAGGACGTACTTTTGCTCCCTTCATGAGCTCAAAATAAGATAACGCTTTGGAATACTGACGACCACTCTTGTATGCAGACAAGACGATGTTGTGAGTCACTAAATCTGGTCCAACTCCGTTATCTGTCATTTTCTTGCATACTTCCAACGCCTCTCTCCAGTTTCCACTAGACCCGCAAGCATTGATCAGATTATTGTAGGTTGAACGACTAGGAGCAATCTGCAAGACCAAAGAAGAGTCAACACCGTGTATTTAGCAACACTGAAAAGACCCAAAATCTTGAAACTGTTGAGAAAAATAAAAAATTAAAAAACAGAGGTTGAAGAAATGTTTCATCATTGTTAGGCAACAAAAAAAAGCCAAAAAAATCTCTTTATGCAGATATTGAAAAGTTTTTGCTCCAAAACGAAGTTCTCTGGCCATTATGCAATACTTTAGGAGCCTCACTTGAGACCTAACTCAAACAAAATCATTAACAGGAGTTAAGCAAAGTTACACACAGATGCACGTAACATGTCATCCATAAGATTCATAGCCCAGCGCCAGTGACCAGCTCGACCATGAGCATTGATAAGAGCATTGTACGTCTCAGCATCCGGTTTACAACTACAAACCATACCAGAAACGCTTTCAATCAATGAATCTTCCAATAATCGTCCAAGCATCGTTTTTTTTCTAAACACTTACCTCCATTTTTGCATCTCAAAGAAGAGACCACGAGCCTGATCAACTCTGTTACACCTAGCATGGAGCCTAATCATCATATTGTAAATATCATTCCTCGCGCAGTAATTCTTCTGATTCTTCATCCAATTGAAAACATTCACACAAAGATCAATGCATCCTTTTCTACTCAGCTCCTGCAAATTTCAAACAAAAATCAAACTCCAACTAATTTTTTTTTTTTTTTTGTCAATATTTGGTCACTTTGGACCGAAACCCTCAGACTGAGGTAAGGAGGGGTCAAACCCCTAACGTCAGGGCCCGAAGGCAGAGCGCAGTTGCCACTTTGGCTACGAACAACCCGACAACTCCAACTAAATTAATTTCAAAAATTCATCAACCAATTAAACTCGAATTTATGATAAACTTCCAACTTAAAACCAATTGGCTATAATTTTGTTGGTCCAACACTTTAATATATTAGTCCGTTCATTTTTCAAATTTGCATGACATTTTTCATTCACTAACAGTTTAAACCAATGATCAAAATTTCTTTATTAAGCTGACGCTATAAATCAATTTTATTCTAAAATTACTTTTTAAATGAACTGGTTTAGGCGGTTAGAACCGAACATACACTGATAAGAATTGGAAAATTCTTCCGAGCGAACCGGCCAACCCAACAATTGAGAACCACATCAACTCCTTCCCAACGATTTAGAGCCATAAGCCGGTTCACGACCTCCGTCACACTCCAATCCTTCTGAAACCGGTCGTTCTCAACCCGAACCCGGTAGCGTCTCGCGATATCCGCTTTCCTGAACCCGCTGACCCGGACAGAGACCTCGTGCTCCCCTCTGTCGTAGTTCACGTACACGGATTTCTTCTCCTGGAGTGCTTCGGAGGTCTTCGGGCGATAGGCGCGGGAAGATTCCGGCGGAGTGACGAGCTGAGTAACCGTTGCCATGTTCTTTCGATGGATAGAGTGATAACATTACTCCTATGGCTATATATATTAAAGCCCATTTTCGATAGTTCCTGGCCCATTTTGTAGTATGTTAAAGGCCAGGTTTGATAATTTTAGGCCCATTTTTAATATTTATTTTGTCATGTTGGTTACATATTAAGAAAGAAAAGTTAAATAATATGATAGCTAGTGAAAATGGAGTTTTCGTAGTTTAGTAGAGTTGAGATTTTTGTATAATATGTATAGTATATCCTTGTTGGTATATACACTTCATCCTATTTTCATAATTATTCAAATTCATACATATGGTTTATGTATTTTTTTCTATATTAACCTTGATTTGAAGAGATTATAAGTATAGTCTAAAATGTTATTATTTCAAATAAATAATAAAAATGATATGAAGTTACATCATATGTGTAGTTTAACCTTTGTTATGACATTTTGACTTATTAGGCTAGAACATAAAAGAAGATGTGGACACATTAGGAAGAGCAACCACAAAAGACTTTTTAAATCCTCAGATAATGTTGAGAAAAAAAAAGAAGAGAATATAGTATTAATTTCTTGATGCACAAGAACATTTGACTATTCGCATTTTCTTGTGCTCCAAACATATTTGGTAGGATTCTTAAGTATGTGTCCGTCTATATATATCCACACATACATCAATAATTTTACAATTCATCAAAGTTCCAAAGCAACATAAGCGAAAATGAAAAAGGAAGGTCGTCAACACGGCTTCGTTCGGACCGGGATGATTCACCCGTCGGGATATAATCCAAGTCTCTCAAACCAATTCGTGAACCGGCTTGGTTCACCTCCCGCTTTTGGAGTATTTACCAAAGTGCCATCAACACCAACCAACCATTCAAAATTCACTGGAAAAAATGAGCGTGCCAAGTACAGTAATTGTCATGTGTCGCCAGCTACAAAGTATGCAGACAAATCTAAGGGTCGCCAAAAGTTAAAATCGACAGATTGGTGGGTTGATGGTAAGTTAGACCGGCTCACTGGGTCGGATGCGTCTTCTGCTAGTGATATTTTGGATACATTATGTGGTGAAGAGTATGGTGGTCATCATGTTTATGATGAGGATGCTGATTGTTAATCATTTCATCAAGAAACTTGAAAGTTGTTGTTTTCTTATATGCTTGAATTGGAAAAACATATAAGAAAGTTGTTGTTTTCTTATATGCTTGAATTAGAAAACAGATGTAATACTTGTTACGGAAAAAATGATAATTTGATTAGAATGATAATATGTAACAGTACGTTATTTGGTAAAACGATACGTAAAACATGGGCAAGGACCCAAACTTGAAGTATTTGATCCATTTCCCACGTGATAATAAATATACTTATTTCAGTAATCCTCTCTATATCCCTCTGAGTGATTTAGGAAATGTTCATTACTGAGAAGATTATGGAAACAAAAATCAAAATAAAGCAACCCATTCTCTCAATTGCTTTACTTTGGAACAAATCAATTGTTTCTTGTGGCTAAATTTTTAGGGATGTTTAGTAAGTTGTGAAACATGTCTAGTGGTAAATGAAACAAAATTGGGAGCATTTGGTACTGAAAAACTAGTTCAAGTGTCTGCTCTACTCAAGAACATAACTAAACTATGTCTACACATTACACAAAGCAAACCACTAATTATAACTATATTGATAAAATTCTGTGAATTTTAATTGAGAACAAAAACACTTAGAATTAGCTAGGTTCCATCAACTGAGATGTGTGTACTGCCTTCAGTTATTTATCCAAAGAAATAATTAGTGTTTACATTTTCTTTCTTATGTATACCATTGTAGTTTTGATTACTAAATGCTAGTGATTATTTTGATAATTAAATTTGTTCAGTTTTAGTTTAACATTATTTCTTGATAAAAAATATCATTATTTTATTTCAAATAAAGTGAAGAATATATACTATTATTTTAAGAATTATTTTGCTGATTTGTGATTGTTGTATGATTGTATGCTTAGTATATGATTATTATTTTGTTGATTTTTCATATTCTCCATGATTTTAAGCTGGCACATCTATTTGTACATTATTTAAGAACTGATTTTCATGCTCTCCATATATAACTTTAAATTGAATCATTAGTTTTAATAAACAATCTTAGTGATTTAATTGATGATCTGTTATTTTATTATTTTCCACTATTATAGGATGTTACTAGGTATTATAATAAATATCTTTAATAATATACATGTATTTGAAAATTCTCAGTGAAATTATAATTGCTCACAGAGAAAAAAATCAAACCAGACAAATTCCAGGGACAATACATAGTTAGGTTTATATTTAGTTTAGTAATATTAACTATACTTTATCCAAATATATATTTGTTAGTATATTTGTGATAACTAATAAATATATATTAATAAATTCTACCAAGAATATCATAATTAATTTTATCCTTTTTGGTTGCTTCTAATGCTTTATTGCCATTTTTTAATCCACAACATTATTTGATTTTAAATCCAAATTATATAATAGTTTGGTTATTATAAGAGAACATGATACAAAACAGAATTTACTGCATTAATTGTCAATATGAATACTAAAGCTGTACACTTTATAGATTTCATATATGCTAAATAACAAAATTGGATAGTAATTTGATACTCTTTAAAAGAAAAGAATAAAAATCATATAAATAGAGTCCTTCATCAATAACTAGAAAATCACAGCAACATATTTTCTTCTCAACAGAAATAAAACTACGAAAACTACAATGGATATCACAAAAATTTCAATCACCCTTTTCTTGGTAATGACATTGGCAATTTCATCCAACTGTGACGTTCTGGCCGCATCAAGTATAATCATTCTTCCCAAAAACATTACTTTATTATTATTATTTTTTATCTTTCAACAAATTGAAACTAGTACTTATATATATATATATAGATACATATATATGATAGAATTTGCGAATAAAAATGTATATGGACGTGTAAGAACTTTGATTTTCCAAAAGAAGAACAACTATTATTTGGATATGGTATATATGATTATTATAAACTTAACACTGGTTGTTTATAGGTGAAGTGAGTAAAACAACGAACAATGGAGAATGCATTTATGGTGAGCTTTGTAAGATGGGAAAGTCCGGAGATCATGAATGCTCCGTTAAGTGTTCTAATAAGAATAAGAAGTACACATGAGGAAAATGTATTCCAAAAAATCCAGAAAATGGATATTGTTGTTGCACTATATAAATAATGTTGTTTTAGTGTCATGTTGTTTAAAAAAATATTTTTCTTAATGGTTGGTTCTCAACTATTATGGGTTTTTCATTCAGTGAAAATATTTAAAAAAAAACAATTTATCATAACATTTATTACATGAGTCTCCCAAAATTTATTGGGTTCGTTCTTTCTTAGATCATTGTTTCTTGCGGCTAAATGTTTAGCTGGGTGTTTAGTTTGTTGTGAAATTTGTCTGATATTAAATGAACAGAAATTGGTGGGAATACCCCTAAATATATCTCATATTTGCTATATATCCTTTCAAAATTGAGACTATTTCGTCTGACCATTATATCCCTATCTCATTCTCTCTCTCTTTTTTTCCCTATCTTCTAATCTATTTATCTCTCACACATGCCATGTTTATGCTTTCATTTTTTCATCATAAATCTCTATTTTTTACTCTGATTCTTTTGACACTCATATTGCTAATATTATTATCTCACATTGATTCTATTATTTTCAATTTCAAATCTTGAAATATACATTATTTTATTTAGATAATAAGTAAATTAACGGCTATTTCATTATTTATCTTTTATTATTATATTTTAATGAATTTATAACTGATACATTAGTGGTTACAAATATGTTTACGGCTATTTGATAGATAAGTGATTAGCGGTTAATATATGTATTTTTATGATACTAGTATGGTTAACACGCTAACTTGTTTTGTTAGCGATTTGTTTAATACGTTGATAAATAGACGTAACCCGATAACAAAATTTGTACCATGTTAAAATTTTGTTAATTTGCTAACAATTTTTATATCATGTTAAAAATATGTTAATTCGCTAACAAATTTTGTATAATGAAGTAAGGGTAATTTTATCCATTCAAGTCATAAAAGCTACTATGTTTTGTCTTTATGTCATATCATGGATAGTCTACTAATTATGGTTCCAAATGAGGGTATTGAGCCAAAACACTTTTAAATGAATCAAGCTTGGTAGCTTCATCATAAGAGTTCTTGGGATCTTTTGGTATACAAAACAAGTCAGTGATTATAGTACTAAGAAACATAACTGAACCATGTCTTATGTCTATACAGTCATAGCCACAGACTGATACGTAAACCAAACCACATATAAACATAAACATATGCATAAAGCTTCAGCATCAAATAAACATGTTCTTAAATAATCACATGGATGATTGTGACAAAAGAAAAATCACATGGATGGAAGATCCAAATCAAAGAATTATCTTACACACAGTCACAAATCTGTCTCGGGTAAAACAATCTATGATCGTCATTACAAGACACCTCATTATTCTGTAAGAAAATATTAAGAATCAAATCCAAAACCAAACCCATGACAGAGAAGTAAAATGAGTCGATGTAAATAATATTGAAGAAGAGAAACAAATAAAAGAATACTCTTCAAACCACCAACAAATTGACTGACCACATAAAACCATTCAGTGTAAACTGAATTGCAGGAGTGCGTAGTAAAGAATCTTTGAGATTTTTTTGCATTGGTGTAGGAGTTTCTAGAACAAGCCGAATTTCTTCTTAAGATTAAGAAGAGCTTGCTTCCAACGAGGTAAGATGTTAACTGCTTCTTTCTCCGTTCCAGACACACTTTGGAACTCTTCCTCAGATAGATAAGCCTTTGACCGCGTATATAAAATGATGATTCACTAAACCTAATTGAGACTATTTCTGTTTACTTTGTGACTTTCAACATCACTTTATGTGACTATTTTTCTGTTGCTCGACTGTGTAGTGAAGGTTATATCGACGCATTTAAGTTCCATCTTGAATTCGCTGTCATCTTCCTTAGAAGAATTACAACTTTTATCATGTATTGTTGTAGTTTATGATTTCTACCAAAGAGGATGAATAATTTCCTCTAACTTTTGTAATCAATAAAACTGAATTTAATGAAACTAAGTTGTATTTAAAAATGGCTTTAAGGATATTGCTAAAATTAAACCAGAGAGTATAAAACTCTGATACAGATTACGAAAATTAAAATGTTTGTATATAGTAACCCCGACATCAAATATTTGACCGTATGAATTTTTTTTTTTGGGGTCAAATGACAGTATATATTTTATTTATGAATTCACACAAAATATAGAGAAGCATCCCATACATGCAATGAATTCACATAAAATCTGGAGAAGCATTCCATACATGCAAAATGTACAAATATATAAAAGTCAAAAGATTTTTTCCCCAAAAAAAATTATCAGCAAATATGAAAGATTCGTATATGATAAAAAATAGGGCTTTTTGCATAATTGACCTGAAACTTGAAGTCAACCACAAAACTAACCTCCTTTTTTTTTGGAACTTTATTTTGTCCAATTCACCCCACAAGTTCATATAATTCACGAAAATGCCATCAATTTGTTTTTTTATTTTTTTTTTCGAAAATGACATATTTACTCTCTCACCCTCATCATCTTCAAGTAATTACAAGA
>CAKOAT010246488.1:0-14977 GCA_932364175.1 Eruca vesicaria subsp. sativa | reverse complement strand
AAGAAGAATAAGAAATACACAGGAGGAAAGTGTATTCCAAAAAATCCAGAATATGGATATTGTTGTTGCACCTTTTAAATAAAGTTGTTTTATTATCACGTTATTATCATGTTTTTGTAAACGTATTTCCTTATTTTTATTTATCAACTATAATGGATAATTAGATTTTGATCCGCGCTTTAAATACATGAAACAATTTTTTGGTCAAAATTTTATATACTCGCCTTTTCTATTTATTTAAAGCAAGCATTAGTATAAATCTTTAATCTAAAGTCCAAACCGACTACCAAAAAACCCGATATGTTTGCAGTCCAAAATATAAGAAATACCAAAAATGATTCTTGTAGAGTGGTACAAAACATATCTGAAACTGAATTGTTATTAGCAAACCAAAACAGATAATCTGACCCCCCCCCCCACCACAAAAATCCTAAAAACCTATCGGAATGTCCAAATTAATAACAAATATAAATATATAGTTCAAATATTCAATTTTATATTTATTTTGAAATGATATCTAATAATAATTATTTAAATTTTAAATAAGTACTTTTAATATCCAAGTATCTTTATGATCCAAATTTTAAATTTTGGATTTAATTTTAGATATATCCGAATTGGACCAATATATCCAAATTCTAACGATATATGGTTATTATATAGATTTTAGGATGTGATACAATTTAGAATCAAAATCGTTGAGTTATATCCGAACTCAATCCGTACATACACATTTACCAAAATGAATGTGATATAAATTAGAATCAGAATTCCAAGTATCCAACCTGTATCCCAATATGTATCTGAAGATCAAGCCTAACGTAAAGTGTTATTATGTTTTGTTAAATAATTTTATATTTGATAATGTTTTACATATTTGTTGGAATAATCCGTATACTCATAAAATATCAATAATAACATGTTTCATCAAATCACTAAATATTAATAGTAGCTAACTATTAATATTTATTTTATCAAATATATATAAATATATATAATTTTAATACTTTATATATAGTAATTATATTATTTGTATCTGGCGAAGATTTTGAAGTATTTTTTATTGCATTTATATTAAAGTACAATTGTATATATACGAATTAGTAAGCATATACAAGAATAATAAATTCCGTTATATGATTAAATATTAATAGTAGCTAACTATCAATATTTATTTTATCAAATATATATAACTTTAGTATTCAATCTATAAGAATTACGTTAGGTGAGGGTTTGGAATGATTTATTTATTGCATTTGGAATAAGTACAGTTGTATATATACGAATTAGTAGGCATATATAATTCCTTTTTACATTAACAACTAAAATATAATTAATTAGTTACTTAATTTAATGAATATAAATTAAATTCATTATTTCTTAACTAATATTTTTAAAAATAAATTTAATATTATTAAAAGAAATAAAATTACAAAAAAAATTTACATACATACTATACAACCAAACAAAACAACCGATAAACACACATAAAAATTTGGTGTAAAATCATAATTTTATATATTTTGGGGTGTGTTTGAAGAGTGATTTTGAAAATGGTAGTTGTTGGGATAGTTGAAAGGAAAGTTAAACAATTTTTGAGTGTTAAGTAGATTATTATTGGCATCCATTAACAAAAAAAAAAAATTTTACACAATTTTTTAAATGAAAGGTAATACTAAAAATTATAGTAACTAACAAATGCATTTTTAATGTATCTAAATAAAGTGAGACTAGTCTCTATTTATAGATCATAGAAAAATCATAATTTTGATATTTTAAAAAATAAATCATTATAAAATAATTGAGTTTCAATAATAGGAGGAGATAAGAATCTCAAAAAAAAAATTTGAACCAATGAAAATATAGTAACATATTTAAAATGCATAAATGTGTTTTCTTTTAAAATAATGGTGGCGTGAGTTTCACTCTTTTTTTTTTCTTTCCATTTCCAAGTCGCCATGTGTCACCTAGACTCTTTTTTTCTGCATTCAACTTGTTTGAATTCAACATGTATTTTTTTCTCTATTCAACATGCTTATTGTACATGTTAAACAGTTGAATATGAGATCGATTCAACATGCTCATTGTAACTAGTCTGTGCTCATTGTAGCTAGTCTTAGAAGTATGACAATTTTTATCTTTCCTCTAACTTTTGTAATCCAGTCAAACTGAATTTTAATGAAAGTAAGTAGTATTTAAAAAGGGCTATAAAGGTGTTTGTAAAATTTAGACCAGAGAGTACTCAAATATTTGACCGTACGTATGTATTTTTTTGGGGTCAAATGACAGTATATAGAGAAGCATCCCATACGTGCAATGAGTTCACACAAAATATAGAGAAGCATGCCATACATGCAAAATGTACAATAAAAGTCAAAAGATTTTTTCCCCAAAAAAATATCAGCAAATATGAAAGATTCGTATCTGATAAAAACTAAAACAAAATTGAATAGTAATTGGCAAGTGTCAAAAGAAAAGAATGAAAAATCATATAAATAGAGCCCTTCATCAATAGCTAGAAAATCACAGTTACATATTTTCTTCTCAATAGAAATAACACTACAAAAAATTGAAATGGGTTTCACAAAAATCTCAATCACCCTTTTCTTGGTAATAACATTGGCAGTTGCGTCCAACTGTGAAGTTCTAGCTGCATCAAGTATAATCATTCTTTCAAGACTTTTTGTTTTACTTTTTATTAATGTTTTTATCTTTGAACATTTTGAAAGCAGTACTTAGCCACCTTAACGTTTTTTTATTAAAGAAAAAAAAATATATACATAATAGAATTTTTTATAACCATTTATATGGATGTGTAAGAACTTTGACATGAAAAAACTATTATTTGGATATGTGATATATGATTATAATTTTAACCTTGGTTTGTTATAGGTGAAGTGAGTAAGACAACAAACTATGGAGCATGCATTTATGACGAGCTTTGTAAGATGGGAAAGTCCGGAACTCATCATTGCTTGGTTAAGTGTTCTATGAAGAATAAGAAATACATAGGAGGAAAATGTATTCCAAAAAATCCAGAATATGGATATTGTTGTTGCACCTTTTAAATAATGTTGTTTTAGTATCACGTTATTTTAAAAAAAAAATTATCTATTAACGGTTCGCAACTATAATGGGTCATTGATTCAGTGAAAATAAAAAACCTATTATCACAAAATTTATTCCATGAAAAATCTCCCCAAATTTATTGGATTTTTTTCTTTCTTAGATATTTGTTTATCGCGGCTAAAAGTTTAGTTGGGTGTTTAGTTTGCTGTGAAGTTTGTCTGATGTTAAAGCAAGCTTGGTAGCTTCATCATACGAGTTCTTGCGATCTTTTGGTATAAAAAAACTAGTCCGAGTAGCTGTAGTAACACAACTGAATCATGTCTAAACACTCATAGTCACAGACTGATACACAAACCAAACCACTTATAAACATATGCATAAAGCTTCAGCATCAAATAAACATGTTCTTTAAATATCACAACAATGGAAGATCCAAACCAAAGAATTATCTTACCCACAATCACAAATCTGTCTCGGGTAAAACAATCTGTCATTGTCATTACAAGAACACCTCATTGTGCTGTATGAAAATATTAAGAACCAAGTCCAAAACCAAACCCATGACAGAGAAGTAAATGAGTCAAGGTAAATAATATTGAAGAAGAGAAACAAATAAAAGAACACTCTTCAAACAACCAACCACAAATTGACTGACCACATAAAAACCATTTTCAGTATAAACTGAACTGCAGAGTGTGTAATAAAGGATCTTTGAGATGTTTTTTTGCATTGGTGTAGGAGTTTCTAGAACAAGTCGAACTTCTTCTTGAGCAGATCTTGCTTCCAACGAGGTAAGTTGTTGAATGCTTCTTTCTCCATCCCAAACACACTTTGAAACTCTTCCTCAGATAGATAAGCCTTTAATCACACAGCAATAAAAAACCGTAAGTTTGGAGATAAAGAGAGTTATTCAGGTCCTAATACCAACTATATAACCAACTCACCTCTCTGCGTTTGAAATCGATTCCAGTCACTGGGTTTTCAGATTTAGCTCTCAGCTGTTCATAGGTGAAAGTTGCTCCACTTGTGTCTATAACAGAGTCATCTTGCTCCTCTGTTTCCTCTTGCTTTGCTTCTGGCTCCTCTACTGCACGTGAAACTTCCTCTTCTACCTTGGTTTCATCACCAGCTTCTTGTGACTCATCTGCTTGATCATCATCTGTGGATGAAAATAGATGAAGTCAATTGTGTTATAGAGTTTTAAAAAACGTGAAAGAAAGGAGAGGAACTTACTCTCATCTGCTGGGTTGGAGCTAGTGGATCTTCTTGTTGGAGAGGTATCAGTTGATTTCGGATTCTCAGCAACGAGAACCTGTGAGAGAGCAGCCACTGCTGCTGCTCTCTGTGATGCCTGGCTCGTTCCTGCTGGCCTAGGTGGTGGAGGAGATTTAGTTGATGATGAAGAAGAACTGAACGCGGATGTCAATGCAGCTAATGCTTCAGCTCTTTGTCTTGGACCCTCTTGACTTCCACTTGATCTGTCCTGGCTCTGCAGTTAAGATGGATGACTATCTAAGTTCACTAATCAAAGAATAAGATGCGATTTGCTAAACATTCTTAAAGTTCTCATAATATGCTAATAGGTTAAGATAGATATTTACCGAATAGGCTGGTCTGCTACCAGAAGAGTTAAATGCAGAATTTAAGGCAGCTAGTGCTTCAGCCCTTTGCCTTAGTCCTTGGTTCCCACCGCTAGACTTATCCTGCAACAACACAAGAACATAGATATCATGACCAAGAAGATGGAACATGCAACAAGAGCGCTTTTCTATTGCCCTGAGCCATTACAAGCACACAAGTCAAGAGAACAGTTAAAGCAAAAGGTGTAGTACCTCCACAGCGTGGTGAGTGCCAAATAACAAGGCTGCTTTCTTCTGGAATGAGTTTCCTTGTACCTAATGTCACAGGAGAAAAGAAGAGCAAATGTAAATCAAGAGCCACTAGGTACAATCAGATTAATTTAAATCCCTCTTCATCACACTAAACTTACAATGGATTTAGTGGAGTCCCAAGAAAAGTAAGTGGTGAAGAAGCATGGTTCGTTCCCTTCGGTGACTTTGTATAGTGGAACTTTAGGAGACAAGCCTTCCAAGGACCCAGCACGTTCAACGTATTTCTGCACATAAACTGTTGCATTGAGCAAACAGTACCAAGAAAGAGAGAGAAGCAAAACCTGTAGGGAATGAAAGTTACTTGGCCAATCTCAAACACAGTTTGCTTTTCCTTGGGGTCCACACATTGACCAACCCAGACAAAAACTTCAGCATGAGTGTCAAGCAAATATATATCCTCAGTCAAGAGGTCATCTTGAGCGAAGTTGTAAATCTCTTCAAGCTGTTGCAGAGCACACTGTTAAAATAACATACATCTCGAATCAAGAAAGTTGTATTAAATCGTAAATAACTCACCTGAAACTTTCCTGAACATGCAGACACATTTCAAAGAAAACGAAATGATACAGTTAGAATATAGAAATGTGAAAAATATATACAACGAAAGATCACAACTATCTTCATCCTATTATTAAATGTTCACCTCTGTTGATGGAAAATGAGTATAAGTGAGGATCTCTGACAGTCTCAGCTGCTGCCTTCTTGCTGGTGAAGCTCTGCTTTCCTCCAAGAGCAAACCAAAAGGTTGAGCTCTCTGTTCCTTCTTTGGCATGCTTTAGAGTCATCCCAGGCTGGATTACCAAAACGAGAAGAAGATTAATATATAAAAGCTATAGAGGCCACAACAAGATCTGAAACTAACCTTCAAGAACTCAGCAACTTTAGCAGATAGTTCCAACAGTTCATGCGCACTTTGATTTCCATGCCAAAGGAACATGGAAGTACCAGATTGCAGTAGGAAGCATTCATAAGAGTTTAAAGATGTTGCCACCTAAAGGAAGTTAAAATAGTTAAACAGAGAGTAATTCTCTCCATTAATACAATCCTTAGAAAGAAAGAACTTAAGTCAAGTACCGGTTCAACTTGAAGTGCCTTATGATTGTGAACTCCAGTTCCAGATATTTGAATCAGTGCAATTGAGTCTGGTGTGTAGGTTTCATCTGCTGAACCTTTCTCTTCCACGCTGTTCTTGTACCCAGAGCTCAAACCACCCTAAACACTCGCATTCAAATCATATTAATCACAGTGTTTTCTCTTCCGAGACATACATCATCTTGTAAACATCATACAAATTACCTTTAGGATAATCATAGGCTGGAACAGAGCAACAAACTGTGGAGGCTCTTTGCCCTCGTATATACGGCCCTGCAAGAAGAACTAGTCATTGTTTTTTTATCTTTTCTAGTAAAATTCATCATTGCTGTTCATGGAATAACATTGTACCTGCACAGGTCTTCCCTTCAACGAGTTTGACATTGTATTCGCCAGTCTAAGTGCTGTTTCTTGGTCCTCCTGGATAAGAGAGAACCCAAATAACATTATGTTCATAGAGCTGAGACATATAACAGTACAACTACTAACATCAGGAACCAATACTGCATACTTTGGCCATGCTGTGCATCAAAATTTTACCTTAATGCTGTTCTTTCCAAACCAGCAACACAAGAAAAATTCGTCTTTCCTATCACCAGAATGATACGTGTAAAGGACCAAATAGCAGTCTCCAGAATAGAGCTTGCCAATATCTTCTTTAGGCAACGGAGTCTTGACTTTGCCATTAACATACCAAACCTAATATATAAGCATAACAAAATATCAAAACGAAGTTAAAACATAGAAGAATACGTAAAACAAAGGGGGAACAAGTCAAAACAGACCTCCAACTTTCCACCAGCTTCAAGCAGAGGTGGAATATCCTCATTCACTGGTGCACTTTTCGCAATGCCCTTAAGTCCAACACCTTGTTGCTTCAGTAAAGCTAGAGAAATGGTGCATTTTCAGGTCTTAAAAAATGCTGTTAATGTTTTTTATTTAATGATTTTGAGTTTCAAAGTGGTGGTGTTTACCAGCGACTTTTCCTCGTCCTTCTTCATTACTAGGAGCGGCTGAGCCTGAAGGCCAAGAATCAAAGTTAGACTTGAAAGAGTGAGACTCGTAGCCTTGGATAACACGGGTGACTCGTGTCGCCTTTGGCCTGTTTTCACTAGCAAGATATTCCTGGAGACGAAAGGTAAAAAGAAAGTGAGAAGCCATAGAGATATGAAAGTAGGTTTCCAAATTTTACCTCAGCAGATTGACTAGCAGCTTTCCTCTCATCCACTTGAGTTACTCGGCCAACCCAAATAAAAACCTCAGCACCACAGTCCAGGAGGTAACATTTAGTGTTTTCCAGCATAGACTTGGTTAGATCACCGTCTATAGGCTCCATCTGACCATCAATGATGCTAAACAAAAAGAGTAACAACATATCAAATACATCCCTCATAATATAGACACTACTGTACAAGATATAATAAATGTAAATCAAAGGGAAAACCAGTACCTGTAAAGCTTAGGTGGAGTTGACTCAGGGATAATATCATCATCATTGGCAACTTTCCTTCCTATTGGAGCAAAACCACCAAAGAGGACCCAAAACTCACCAGAATCTGATTCTGTATCTAACTTTCCATCATCTGTTACGCAATGAGATAAAAAAAACATATATAAGCTTCCACCTAAGAACACAGTCTGTGAAAGCTATGTCACACCAAAACACTGTAAGCAATGAAGCTTACCAACAATGGCAACATCGCAAGTTCCTTCATGATACTTGTCTTTCAAATACTGAACGACTTCCAAAGCTTTGGCTCTCTCCTGAATGTTTGAATTCGCACCGTTGAACTGATATATCTTTTCCTTGGTGTCCAAGATAAACACATCATCGTGATTCAGCGATGAGCGGGCAAAAGGAACCTACAAACACAAAGACAAAGCAACATAAGGAAAACAAAAAGAAGTTAATGTACACATTGGTAATTTTACTGTTTGTGATACAAAGAGAGTAGAATAGTTTCAAACCTGCTTCAAATGGACTGCACGTTTTCCTTTGCAGGTATACAACCGTGTTTCGAACACCTCTTCTTCAGGTGTTTTGAAGCCAGAAGCAACACCACCTTCTAAGGGTATAATACATGGCTTGAAGTAAGACAAGAATTTGTCAGACTCATGACCCTGGATTTCCCGGTGTTGGACAGCTCGGCCTCCAAGAACTGCGTCGAGTTCAACTGTCTTAACAGCTGCTGTTCCAGCTTCATCCTAAATTCACCAAACCACAAGTTAGTAATAAGGAAAAAATAATGTCATCTACCAAAAACAAAAAGAGTGTTGAAAATAGGTACCTGACTAGTGTCTTTCCCAATCCAGAAATGAATATCAAACAGATAAGCACCTCCTTTGTTCTGTGTGGTCTGAACATAACAACACAAAGTGATTAGATATAACAAAAGAAAAGCACATTAATTCATAGTTACTCTGTTTTTGTAAGATATTTCAAACCTGCAAGACAATGTAAGTGTCTCCCATATAGAACTTCCCATGATCAGACTTTGGCACTGGAACAGCCTCAAAATTCTCGATTCTCCATATTTCAGTTCCTCTACAAGAGATGGTAAAGTGTTCAACATCTTCATATAGTGTTCAAACATTCAGAATTTAGTATACTAATATAAAATCAATAGAAAAGAAGCAATACGGTTTCTGTCCAGCTCCTTGAAAGGCAGGATCCAATACTTTCGTTGACCCAGACATGTTGTTCAACGCTCAAAAAATCTACACATGCCAATGAACATGTTCAGTCTCAAAAGAAAATGGAACAAAGAGAAGCTGATCACACCAACAAAGATCTCTCAGTTATTGACTCAACAATATAAATGTGGATACTGAATTATAACGTAACATTCATTAAAAATGTGGTTATGAAAATATTCCATGATCCAGAAAAAAAGTCATCGATCATCACTGAAACTTATCAAAAAATCTCGATCATAGATTTATTTAAAAAAAGCTCGATCACAGATGATTCAGATTACCCACAAAGAAAAATTGAGACTTTACGTAATTAAAGAAAAAAATGAAACGATTTGAGCAGATCGAGAATCAAAGGCAAAAAAAAAAAAAAAACAGAGCATGGTACAACGAAGATTCAAATGATCTGCATTAGTCAAACAAGGATCCAGATTGAAAGACGTACCTGACGAGAGATCTGTGTGTGGCAGGCACTAAGAGACGAAGGAGAGAGCTGGAAGAAGAAGAAAAAGATCAGAAAAACGAAAACATGAATTAGACAGAAGAAGAAGAAGAAGAAAGGAAAGAGATTTGAATTATTATTTGGAAAAAGAGTATGTGTGAGCTGTGTTTTTTACCTTTTTTTTTTCTTTTTTTTTTCGTTACGTTTTTGTCTCGTAGATTTACAGTAGAGAGAGAGATGAATAATATTGCCGACGACGAGGGGAAGAAGAAGAGAAGAAAGAGGAAGAAGAAGACGAGAGGTTTGAGAAAAGACGTTAAGAGTCTGTCAAATTTAAGGCAGAGGAATAAGATCCGGTCGTTATTACACCGACCAATGTTGGCTTTTCAATTTTTTTTACCACCACTTTTTATATCACAAATCAAAAACATTAAACCCGAATTTATGATATGCTTTTTGAATTTTGAGAAAATATTTAACACTAGGGATGATTTAGGTAGTTTCATTAATGTTTATTTCAAAATTAGTTAAAAAATCTTTTGGTAAGTACTATAGGTGGATTCGTAATTAAACAGTAGTCTTACTCCTAAATTCAGAGAGTCAATATATATATATGTCATTATGTCTTATTGATTTTATACTTAAAAAAAACAAAAAATTATCTTAAGATGTTTGTAATTTTATATATTGTGGGATTGGCCTTTAATATATGGCTATGTAGGTTAAGATTGGATAGATATTTTAGTTTAAAAAAATGAGTATTATAGATTGTTCAAAAATCGTTAAATGGTAATTATAATTTTAAAAGAGATTACTTTCTAGATGGAGTTTATACTGATTTTTTTTTTTAAATGTTCATTAATAGTCAATTTGCCACATATATAGAAGTCTAGACACTATCAAGAAGGATTTTTAGAAAATTGTTATAGAAAAGGAAAAAGTCTCATGGGAATAAATAAGATATAAAATATATTTGTGGTCGATGGAGAGATTGTTCTCATCATTTCACTATTGCAGCACGACAGGGTGTCTTGTTGTAGCATGTGAATTTGCACGATTGATACAATAAAAGATTACGATCATAATTAATAGATACAATAATCCTGATATAAATGTAGAACAGCCTTATTTTCTACTTTTAGCAGAGGTATGGACCATGGACATGGATCATACTCCTTTTGTTCTCTCTTACTTTCTTTTTCCTCGTGTTTTTGGTATATACGAAATGTATTTTGTAGTATATAATCATAATAATTGTGATCTTTTGAAAAAAGAGATTTTCAGAATCAGCTATCATCAATGTTTTTAGTATTTTATGTTTTGTTGCTCAATTATCATTATCAAGTTAAATACATAAACTACCCATCTTAAAAATATAAATTATGACTATTCATCTTGAAAAAATATAAATAAACTAATCTGACTTTTTAAAAATTTAGACTTTAGAGAATAATAAAACTTAAATTACAATACATATAAATACATTTAAGTGTCAATTTTTAAAAGAAATTCCCAGATTTCAACATTTTAGACAATATGCATGTTCTTACAAAACGTGATTATTGAATAACTGATGTTGTCCTCATGCAAAATATACATAGTAAAATGTGGTACATAATGGTGGAATTAGAGGTGGCTTGAACAAAAAAGATGGTGGAAATTAGAGAAAATAAATCCCGATTATCTACAAACTTATATAAGATAGTAAAAGCCAAAGATATGTTAAAAAGAAGTTACGTTTCTTAACTGAAAGATATCTTTGTGTGTTGCCGGGTCAACTTCACGAAGCCAAAGATATATGTAAACTAAGTAAAGTAAACGTTTCATCACCATCAAGTAATATATAACAATTAGGATTAAAGGTCACTCCATCAGACAGAAAAGTGTAAAAACAAACAAACTAAACTTGACAATTCCAACCAGCCAACTTATAATGTCGACAACGAGTACAATGAATATGTTGCACGATTTGTATTGAAACTATAAACAGATGTAATTAAAGAAAACAGTACAAAATGAAGATAAAGAGAGTTTCAAGTCAGCAAAACTCAGTTGAATGTTTAATCCATGCAGACTCGTTTTAAGATTTGTTCTGTAATGGGATTAGGTCGTGTGTTCAGCCCATATACCAACGAAACGATTATACAAAAATGACTTTGACTAAGTTTTATCTCCATCCAATACGGTTTTGTTTTTGATGATTGAATATTACGTGCTTAAGGAATTAGGCGTATATTATAACAACGAGGCTCAAAAAAGCCGAAAACATATCATGTGAGTGTGCAATTAAAGAAGTGTCCCAAAGTTATATGATCGCAAAATGGACCACGACGAACTTGCCTCAGTTTCTCTACCTCACGTGGAAGGTCCCATGTCCCATGTTTTTTCTTCTTTTCAAGTTATTATTATATAGTCTATGTAATCAGCTATTGATGTAGATATAGAAGTACTACTTTTTTTCTGGTAGATAACCAGAATAACTTTCATCAGCTCAGTGTAGTCTACATTATAGAAAAAGAAAAGATGGTGTTCATATGCTTTTTAACAAGTGAGTCCCTATGAGAAATTAAATACAAGTTATGAATTTCAAAGAGGTGGAGGAAGACATGAATTGTCCTGATCAGGAAGAAGACAATAGACCTGATCTCCCCGTTATCAATCCTATTCCGATTGGCTAAATCAATGTTTCTCAAGTTAATCATGGACCAATGGGTGAATTTGGAAGTTGTCTAAGAGACAAGATTATAAATTTGGTTGAAAAGAATGTCATCTCCATTACATGCAGAGATGGAGAGTCTTCTTTGGACTATGATACGGCTAAGTGAGAGGAGTATCTATTCATCCATTTTTGAAACGGATTGAGCGAAGTTAATCAAAATTGATTTAAGAACTCAGTTGATTAATCTAACTTCAAAACATAATTAAAAGATTTCACACAGTTTATAAGTGTTTTACTAAAATTCCAAACATATATATGCCATTTGTCGCATAAATGTATGTGCTGATTTCTTTGCTAAAAAGTCACGTGTACTAGACTTATTACTGTACTTACTCTGATCTCGATACATATTCTAAAAAGAAAATTTTGTTTCTAAAAGATTTGTTTTTTAATATTTTTATTTCATGTTTTATTAACTAATTGTAAATTTCAAAAAATTTAAATTCTGATTTTTTATTGGTTTAAGATTATGGAAATAAGATAAATATAAAAATTATACAAATTTATTATGTTATATTGAAAAATGTGAAAAAATTAGAATATGAATCTTTTAGAAATAGTGGGAGTATTCTATATAAATCATAATCAGTTATCATAATTAAGCTTGACTTATTTTGTAATGAGTTTTGTTGAACAAATCATTTCATGTAAATTCTTCTTTTAGTTTAATGGATCTTCAATCATCTTTTAGAGATGTTGATGTATAATTAGCTAATGCAACAACAATGGATTAATGAAACAATCAAAATGTGATCAAACAACCCACTCTAAAAATTTCTCTAAAATGAATCAAACTCATTCTTCTTCTTCTTGTTCAAAAGTTTGTTGACTCTGTAACAACCTCTTCTTCAACAACTTAGGCCTTGGCCTCATAGGCTTCAAGAACTCAGATTGCAACCTCACCATCTCCTTCAACACACTAATCAACTTCCTCTCTATCTCCTCTCCCTCCACCTCCAAACCTCCCAAACACCTCGCAACCGCCTCCGCCGTGCTCACGCATCCACCAACCGGCTCCTTCCTCAACAACAGCTCCGAATCATAGATACTCCCCCCGCTAACTGACTCGTCTATCCCCGCGTCCAAACACACCCTCACGGCCCCGGCTTCCCTCAAAACCTCCTCGCTCGCCTTCACCATCTCCTTCGCGTGCTTCCACGTCGCGTCGAACACGATCAGCCTCAGGGACGGAGGAGGATCCGTGAGGAGGTTTAGGGATATTTTGAATTCGGAGACGGTGACGGCGGGGGAAGAGGGAGACGGCGGGAAGAGGTAGATCGTGTGGGATGGTTTAGGGAGAGAGGTGGAGATGTGGCGGTTACGGAGGCGGCGGCCGGGGATTCTGGTGACGTTGAGTAAGGATTTGACGAGGAGATGTGTGGTGTTGAGTTTGTGGCGTGACTCGTGTGGATGGTGGAGGATGAGTATCTCTGTTTTCGTTGGGATTGGTTCCGATGGTATGACGTGGCAGATGCAGATTGGTTTTGGACGGTCGCAGTTGTTGCAGATCTGACGGCGTTTCGCGTCTGCTGTTTCCTCCTCCTCCATCGTCACTGGCTCTTCTGCCACGCGAGAGCGGATCCGAGTTTTAAATAAACCTTGAAACGACGTCATTTCAATTTATTAAACGATACGACGTCATTTCGTTTTATTAATGATACGACGACGTTATTTCCGCTTATTTATGATACGACGTCGTTGTTTGTTCTCTCTGAGTCTCTCCCACTACATTCTTGGCTTCATTGATCAAGAAGAGAAGGGGAAACATTATACACTCATAAAAAGTATGGTTACAATAAAACATTACAAGACTTTCTCCACAACCCCCCAGAAGGAAAAGAATTATAAGGAAACAAAAAGAAAAGAATAACAGACACAATCTGTGTATAAACTCTGTTTCTACCATTGCATTACTGCAACAACCTCTACACCCTGACTCATCATCATAATCATCATCATACCAACTCCATTAGTAACGGGTCACCTTCAGCCATTTTCCCAACCAGTTTAATGAAATCTTGTTCACTAGATATGCTCCACGGGTGTACAGCAGGTGCTTGAGCAGAATACAAGCTCAAAGATGAATTGAAAGAAGAGGACTTCTTCTTATATACCATTGAACCAAGAACCGGGTCAAAGTTCTGAGGTGAATCCATGGACATGAAGAACATTGGTACAGCCACTTTGTAATGCAAGTCCATATCCCCCACGAGTTCAACAAGGTCGATAAAGTCTGTTACAAGTCGTTTAGGCACGTAGAATACCTCTGAACTACATACTGTCAAGGCGTCAAGATTGTTCTTGGCTGCTTCCTTGTAGTTAACTTGGAAATGAGCAGGCATTGTACTTACAGTTCTCTTCACTAACTCTGCTTGTACAGAGAACCAATCAGACTTCCCGGTTGGTTTCACTGATGTCCATGACTTTGATACCTAAACCAACAAGAAGTTTCACTGTAAGATACACATAGAAGTGGAGAAGTGTCATTCCAAAATGATACCTTGTCTGTAGTCCAAATCTTAGTCTTGTCAGCTTGAAGTAGATTCCAGTAGTTGAGGACTGTATCATCCTCAACAAACAGAAACCCTTCTGCGCTGCTGTATCGATTGAATATCTTTGGTAGATGTCTGAAACATGCATATAAACATACCATTAGAACCTAGAACTTAAATTAACATGTGTACTAATCTTGAGAATATGTTTACTTGTAGATGTGATCTATTTTGGCTTCTTCAACATAGAGATCTGAGTTCTTCTGAGAAGACAATATCACAACGGTCTTGAACACTCTACCGTAAAGCAACCTCCACTCAAGGGCTGTGCGTTCAACAGGACCATTACAAAACATAACAAGGACAACATTCCCAAAGTTCTTCCTCCACCTTATCAAGTTCCCTATCTCAGTGCTCACTGTACCTGTCTCCTCAACACCAAGATGAACCGAAGGCAACTTCCTAGGAACAAACTCTTTTCTATCTCCATGACCTATGTTTGCTCGTGGACGATCAAGTTCTAATGACATCAACCTCGGTTGTTGGTACCCTACAGTAATCAAATCCTGAAGCCAAG
>CAKOAT010246377.1:38480-52931 GCA_932364175.1 Eruca vesicaria subsp. sativa | reverse complement strand
CGTTTCCTCTCCACCAAACCTGTAGTACTACTACTAGTGTTGCTTTCCACGTCAGCACCACCGTTCTCTTTGGAGTTCGTAGTAGCTGCTTTTATATTGAGCTACATCCAGGAACCTTAGAAATCTGTTTCTCCTTCATCCACTGTCTCAAACTCTCAGCTTCATCAAACCGACCTGCAGCTGTATATAGACCAGCCAAGGTCACATAGTAACCAGCTTTTCCCGGCTTGAGTTGAATCAGCTTCCTCGCTACTCTTTCCCCTACTTGTACATTCCCATACACCTTACACCCACTCAACACCGCACCCATAACAGCCTCATCGGGTTTTAAGGGCATTTCTTCCATAAACTTCTCAGCTTCCTCCAAAAGACCTGCTCTAGCCAAACAATCTGCCATGCTAGCATAGTGTTTCAACTCAGGAACTATCTTATACTCATGCATATGTCTGAAATACAGCCAAGACTTGTCCACAAGACCGCCGTGTGCACATGCTGACAAGACACCAAGAAAAGTGACAGCATTGGGCTTGACTCCTTGTTGGAGCATCTCCTCAAACAGCTTTAGCGACATCGCAACGTCCCCGTCCAATCCATAACCCAAAACAAGAGAGCTCCAAGAGATGACATCTCGGCGTGGCATCTTATCGAAAACTCGCTGCGCATAGGCTAGCCTTGAACACTTTACATACATATCGACAACAGCATTGCCGAGATTCAAACCCAAGCAGGAGCATCTCCGGATACACCACCCATGTACACTCTTCCCATGCTTCAACATCCCAAGTTGTCCACAAGCCATAACTAAACTCACCATCACCACCGAGTCAAGCGGAAACCCACAACGAATCATTTCTCTAAACAGAGGCAAACCCAACACAGCTTCTCCTCGCTGAACATACCCGCCAAACATAGCCGTGTAAAGAACAGAGTCTCTAACAGGCATTTCATCGAACAACTTACGTGCATACGAGATTTCGCCAGTTTCGACATACATAACCACTAAAGCCGAACTAAGAAACAAACTCACTCCGTATCCTAACTTCAAGCTCAGCACATGAACCAAACCCCCGAACCTCGAGGCAGAGCAAGCTCGTAGGACAAGAGGAAGCGTGAAGTCATCGGGTCTAACGCTAACGCTGGACTCACGCCACATACGAAGAAACAAATCGATTGAGATGGAGGCAAAGCGTGATGATCTGGAGAACTCGCCGATGATTATGTTCCATGAGAAGATGTTGCGATGTGGCATGTGCCAGAAGACGGAAAGGGAAGTAGGGAAGAGATGGTTGAGCTTGGAGTAAGCGAGAACGAGCTTGGAGCTGAGTACTACGTTGGAGTAATTGGAGGTGCGGAGAAGATGCGCGTGGAGATGGCGAAGATGGTTTATATTTGGGGATTCGTGTAGAAGAGAGAAGAGATCAAGATTCTGTGATGAAGAAGTTCCAGCTGTGGATGACAGATTCTTCTTCGCCCCAAGACTACGATAGCAGGAAGAGGCAAACAACGCTAAGCGCATCGTGAATTGAGTGAAACCACTTGGAAATTAGAATAGACAGTAATCTTACTGTGAGTTGTTGTGGGCCTTAGTCAAATATAAGTCCAGCCCAACATCTTCTTCTGGCCCAAGTATCTGTTATTCCTTTGGTACAAAAGAATCGGGAGTCGATTCTCAACACTTACCACTCATTTATTTTAGCTTTTACATTTTCTCACCACTGAATGATAATGTGTCATTCTGATTTATTATTCTGGATTTTATAGAATTAACACTACTCTTAAAATTGTTCAATCTTTTTGGTATGCAACTCTAGTGTTAATAATCGAAAATACATACTTATATTGGTTTGGTTCAAATCATGTTGTTAGTTTAAGTTAGAGTAGTTCAAAAACCTTTAGTGATAAATTCAACAAAAAAATGAAAGCGTAAAGAATATGGGATAATCATATGTCAAACTTCAACTTGATTTTATAAAATGAATTTAGTGATACTGAAGAGTTCTATTCAAAGCACTGATATTACTGAAATGTAAAAAGAATAATAATACAAACGAATGTAATATAGCGAGTGAAAACGTTGGAGATTCACGTTTAAACAATTACAACACACATAAAAAAAAGAGATAAAAAAAGAGTTCAAAGTTGCAGAAGATGCTTTAGACCACATCGTTGATGAGACGTCTGTGTCTGTTATAATGCTTCTCGATGAAAACTCTCGAAGCTCCTTCCATTGTTTTACGCCATGTCTGAATTGCAAAAACCAGCAGCAAAAAAAATAAAAAATAAAAGATTGTAAATTTTGAAGAAAAGAAACAAAGAACTCAAGCTTTAATGTTAGTGTTAGAGGTTTCATGAATGTACCTTGCCGATAGTTCTGACTAGAGACTTGTTCTTGAGATGTGACTTTCCAGAAGCAATCTGTCGGAGAAACAGAGACCGCCGTTTACTCGCCGCCGGAGCTAGCAAGAGCCGTTTCCTCTCCACCAAACCTGTAGTACTACTACTAGTGTTGCTTTCCACGTCACCACCACCGTTCTCTTTCGAGTTCGTAGTAGCTGCTTTTCTCCGGCGCTTCGTTGACTTGTCGTCGTCGTCAGGATCGGCGAACTTACGGAGCAACTCGTCGGAGGACTTCCTGTTCACGTGCTGGGTTTGTGTAGAGTTAGCTTCTGTGTTAACAACAACAAGATCCATTGAGAGAGAGAACAAAAGAAGAGAAAGAGAGGAGGAGAATTAAAGGGCAGAAGATGAATACAGTTGTGGTTATAAAGCAAAGTGATTGAAGAAATGGACCGTTGTAGAATAATGGAGAATATAAATGTGAAACGGTTTTTGTAATAAAGAAGTGTGAATATAGCCGTTGAGAGAATAAAGAAGAAGAGAGAGAAGGAGCCATTTTGCATGAAATTCTGTGTAACTCCTCTTAATATATTTTTAAGATTTGTTTTTTGCAGTCTTTCACGTTCGTCATTACCAATGACAACGATATCTGGTCGGAACTTTTTGTCCTTTTCATGCCAAAACATAAGAACTCGTGTCCAGTTTCTCTAATCAAAAGTTTAAAGATCTAGAAAAATGCAAAAAAAAGCCAAGATATTCGAATGATAATATCACCAATAACATCCAACTATTTGAAAAAGGTGTTTAGACTTCTGATTAGAACTTGGAGATTTAAGATATTGGACAAGTAGCAACAACTTCAGTGTTAGTGATTTAACTTATAACTGAATGCTAAAGCTACGAGTATGACATTCCAGATTCCTTAAGTTCACCTGCCAGATAAAAAAAACAACCATGTGATTGTGGTGACTCTGAGATATATAATAAGCTTTCTGCAGTTAAAATGAGTAATCATATCTGCTCAAGTTTCATTAACTCACCGCAACAGCAACACCAGTCTCAGAGAACTTAGGAATGCAGATTAACCGTACCAGCTGACCTTCTGACCCTGCAAACATTTGAAATATTACCCCAACAACACTTAGAGAGCATTTTTTTACCTCAAAAAAAAAAGGTAACAGTCATGTTCTTATATTAACCTTTTATCAAACGGGTGTCATATTTGTCTTGATTCCCAACGAAGTAAACATGAGGACAAGTTTCAATCAAGAAAGGGTCTCTATCCGTGAAAGGATAACAACCTGTACAGAATAACATTTTATTCCTTTTTTCTTTTCCTTAAGGGCTTAGTTCGAGAAAGTTAAATTTGCAGGAAGAAGGTGAATTATTTCTCACCGAGTGTATTAGGTGCAGTAGGAGCAAGATGTCTCCACCTCAGTGTTCTTTCCACAAAATCAAGCTTGCTTTCAGCCTCTGAGTACTTGTCAAGGTCATCTATGTTCTGACCAGAAGTTCCAAGAAATCTGCAAAAAAAAGGTTTAGCTCAGACGACGAACTGCAGTTAAGAGATTTGTGTTCTTTATGTATAGTAACCATACCTGACATTATCGACATCAAAGGAGTGAGGATTTGTACATGATCTGAACGTGTTATAAGGTGCTGATCCAGGGAAAAGACACCTGTTCAGAGGCTGAACAAAAGTAAAAAAAAAAAGCATTTCGATCAGATTTGTAGATACTAGTTTCAGTCTTTTTAGTGTTTAGTTATGTAGTTACTAACCTGCTGAGGTAATGCGAAGTTTGCTGGATCATTCATGCCTGGCATGATATCTACTGAAACTCCTGCAGCTATCTAAAAACAGTCCACAAACAAAACAAGAATTTTGAATCTTCTATTTTGAATTTTGAATCTTCTTTATCTCAATAGAATTTGAAAGGAGACAGGTGTTTCTGGTGTTAACTGACCTGGTTCAACATTATATCAAGCTCTTTGATGGGCTCATACAGTTTTGATTGATCTTTCGAGGCCATGCTCTGCAGAAAAACCAACCAATAAATATCATAACAGATAACCAAAACTCCATCTTAAAAATATCAGCAGGGGAAGTTACAGTACCTGTCCAGTTAAGAGTTTTCGAGGAAATTCAACAGAGTTTCCAGCAATTACCACATGAACTATCTTTGCTGCAAGGCCTAGTTCCTGTTCAAAACAGTCTAACTCACATTAGAAACTAAAGGAGGGGAAAAATAGGGAGGAACCTTAAAGCTAAAAGATATTTTAACCTCATCATCTTCAACATGCCCAGTTATATGGTCAACAAGAAGCTGAAACTGCAGAGGATTAGACGAACTGCTTCCAATGCAGAGGCCTGACACTAGCAAAACGTATTTATCTTCCTCTGCAGAAGAAGATAAGACGAATTATAAGAGACTTCTTTAAGATATGATGATAAGCAAAAGGAACAAGCTTACTTAAATCCAAAGGCTGCTCTATCTGAGGTGGTAAACCAGCTTCTAATACATCTTCAACAAAGAATTCACCAGCACTAGTTTCCTTCCCGTGCAATGCAACAACTATACCTAACAATTTAAGAGACACTAAGCTCGCAACCACAACTCAAAAAAATGTACCACATTATCACAATCCATGTGCATACCTGTCACATATACTGCAGGTGAAAGAAGAGAGCCGCCAAGCTTAACTCTCCCACTCTCGTCTTCAAGGATCAGATTATCATTAGAGTGCATAAAGTTATGAGGTTTCACAAGCGGAGTAACTGACCTCTGCATTGTATATTCCAACATACTCTTCAGACATTTGAATGCTCACTTACAATCTAGAGACATAAACTGTAAACTAAACGAACCTCTTTAGCATATTCATCAAGTACACAAGGTTTAAGCTTCATGTGTTTGAACAAGGTTCCCACAATTATACATTCTTTTCCTTCTTCAAGTCCTAAAACCTTACAAACTGCAAACAAAAAAACACACCATATCTGTAATGAGAAAAGGACTCTCCTTTATTGAGTTAAACAAGGCAAAGCACACTCACCAGGCAAATGGGGTTTCCAGGTAGGGACAAGAGAGTAGAGAAGAGTTCTCATGAGATGAAGTCGAGCAAAGTAAATCTGACTGTATTGCTGTCCTCTGTACATCTCTTTTTGTATCTCAAACCTCTCATCCTGCTTCAATTGAACTCAGAAACAAACAAAAACTCAGAACACACAATTAAAACAGAGGAAACTTGTAAAAAAAACAGAGGAAAGAAACAGAGTAAGTGAGATTGCAAACCAGACAACTGTAAACGGATTGTTTCCGTTCGTGAGTCATCTCGGAGTCGATTTCCATGGCGGGATTGAGAAGAAAGTTTTCAACTTTGGACACTAAACGACGAAGACAGTCTCTGTCTTAATTTCATCAGAGAGAGTAAAAAAGGGAGTGCCTTTAAACCGGAAACCAACCGGTTTAAACCGGGAAATCAAGCTAACGGTTTAAAAGAAACTCCTACCTACTACTCAAAGTACTCTCATATCCTTGGTTGATTCGCATCATAAAGTCTCAATCTTTAGTTTGTTTTTTCTATTGAGCTCATGTCTTCTTCCATGGCGTTGATACAGAGTTCGATTACCGGTTCGTCTGCGGTTAGATTGAGCTTCTCAAACTCAATGCCGAAGAAGGTCTCCGTCGTTGTCCCGATGGTGAAAGGTTGTTGGAGGAGAGGTTCGTGTCGGAGAAGTGGAGTGTTAAGAGCAATGGTGCAGGAGGAAGCAGTTCAAGGGTCTCCTTCTGTTTACGCCAGAGATATGGAGAGGCTCTCTGCTAAAGAATCTCTGCTTCTCGCTGTAACAAAACTAACTTCTCACACCCTTTTAAAACTACTTCGTTTTGATGTGAAATGTTATTGTTTAGATGTTTAATGATGTTAGAAAGTTTAGTAACTGCATCATGTCTTAGAATAGTTGAGTTTTTTTTTTATTACAGGAACAGCTTTAAGTGTTTTGACTAGATCCATGTAATGTAACAGTTAAAGGATGCTGGAGGATTTGAAGCTTTAGTTACAGGGAAGACGACGAGTATGCAAAGGATTGATGTCAATGAGAGGATAACTAGTTTAGAGCGGCTTAACCCTTCTCCTAGACCAACTACGTATGCTGCACTTCTTTTTAACTTTTAACTTTGCTTTTGTGTTAGGGAAATGGTGTTCTTTTAATTGGTTCATTAGCTTTTTTTGTCTCCAGGTCTCCTTGTTTAGAAGGTAGATGGAACTTCGAGTGGTTTGGCTCTGGAAGCCCTGGTTTACTAGCTGCTCGGGTCATATTCGAGTCAGTACTTACCTAAAGCTCACCATCACAAAGTTTCTTCTTCAAACTTCTTTTGATCTGTTTGTGTTGTTTTCAGGAGGTTTCCTTCAACGTTGGCTAACCTCTCAAGAATGGAGATACTGATTAAAGATGCTAACGCAAAGGCCACTGCTAATATCAAACTCCTGAACTCGGTACTATACTCAAAATGTTTTTTTTTTTTTAAATATTTGTTTATGTAAATTAGGTTTCTCAAAGTAGCTATAAAAAAGTTGCAGATAGAAAGCAAGATCATTTTGTCATCTAAGTTGACTGTGGAGGGACCTCTGAGACTGAGAGAAGAATATGTGGAAGGTATGTTTGAATCCCCAACAGTCATTGAAGAAGCAGTTCCTGAACAGCTTAAAGGCGCATTGGGTCAAGCGACCACAACGTTGCAGCAGCTTCCTGATCTTATCAAAGATACTTTATCCAGTGGTCTAAGGATTCCCCTGAGTAAGCCACTTACTTGTTCTTTATATATATACGTAACCTTTTTCCTCTTGACATGTTCAGTGAATCATCTAGTGTGTTATCTTCTTTAGGTGGATCTTTTGAAAGATTCTTCATGATATCTTATCTAGATGAGGAGGTTCTTGTAAGTCCATTCTACACTTTGTTTTAAAGCTCATGCTCATTAGGCTGGTTAAACTAGCTAATTAGTCACCACTAACCAAAGTTTTATCTCCTTTTTGTTTTGGTTTCTTTTGTAGATAGTAAGAGATACTTCAGGAGTCCCTGAAGTTTTAACGAGGTTGGAAACACCGTCATCAATTATTGAAGAAACTCTTTGAATATGATATAGTTAGATGTTACTAGCCATTGTTCTTATGTTCCTTTATGTGTGTTCTTTCAAGAAACAACTACTAAGTTGAGAATCTCTGTTTTGATTTAACTTCTTAAACTCTCTCTCTAAAGAAGGCACATACTAATATTTTCTTAATTGGTATATAATGTGTACTTGATCAACAACATATCATGTGTGGTTCTGGTTCCATCATCATAAAGACATGTACCGTATACACGTTTGTAATTGTGGTACTTGTCTGCTCATATTTGTATTTTAGTCCTATTATATATATTTTTAATCTTGTGCAAAACATGGCCCATATGTACTTTATCTTATGTCAAGTATCAGTCAGTTAATCAGAGAAGCAGGTGAAAAGAAGGAAGCTTCTTCTCCTTCTACACGCTTAAAAAACGTGCAAGGAGGTGATTAGTTATTGTCCTAAAGTAATTTTTTGCTAACAAGTTAGGGGTATGATGTTGATGCATAACTGAGAATTAGAGAGTGTCAGGCTAACCATCTATTACTCTTTTTTCTTATTTTTGATTATACACAGTTCCCCAAAGATTTTCTAGACCCAAGGGACTAATCTGTATCGCTGCACCCCGAATGTGAAATTACAGTGGCCATCTATTACTCTTTCTAATCCACTCTCTCTAAATCAGCAAACAACTGCATAATAAGTGTTTAGTGATTTGTATTAAAGACAAAGCAGTTGAAGTATTAGTGAGAAAGCTTCTCAATAACGTTTGTAAATATTTCACCGCCATTTTATTGATTAAAGACATCCATCAAACTTTGACCCAAAACAAAGACATCCATCAAACAAGAATTAAATAAGAACAAAACAAACAAACTATTTGTTGTCACTCTCATATCTCAATTCTCACAAACTCCTCTCCAACATTTCTTGGTATCTCCTATAAGACTCAACCTTCTCCAGCAAGAACTTCTCATGGCAGCTCGCAATGAACATATCAGCCAAACGATCAATATCAACATCGCCAACATTATGATCATCATTTATATTATAAGTCTCATCAACCTCCTCCTCTTCTAGCCACTGGAAGTACTCAGACTCATGACCATCCTCATCTTCATCCGCATGAAATGAGATAGAGAAAGGCTTAGTTACAGGGACAACATGGGTGGAGGAGGATCCGAAGAAGACCTTGCGTTGGTGAATAGATGAAGTTTTTAGGTAAAACATCATCATGAATAACCTCTTCTTGTTGTGTTTAGATATCTCTATAAGAATCGATTTTGCTCTAGAGAGCGACCGTAAAAGGCGGTAAAGAGAGTGCGTGATGAGGTTTAGGAACATGTTTTTGAGTTTCATGGAGGTTGGAGTAGATGATGGTGACCTTTTGAGCTGCATGACTCAACCACGAGTTATGAGACTCTCTCACACTCTTTTTTTGTGAGCATTTACTCGACAATCTTGAATATTTATAGAGGACTCTCTTGACGTTTATATCCTTACAAGCCCCAGTTATTTACTTATAATAAAATGACATCATCATTTGCTTCAAAGGCTAATGTATATACATCTTCGTGTGGAAATAGTCAAATAGCAGAAGTGCCTTCTGACCTAAGACTTTTTATCAATTGGTTAAGCAGCAGATTACAAATAATTGTGTAAACACTCATATCTAAAATATTAGTAATCAAACATAGAAATATGTTACAAATTGTTTATCAAAAGATACATATATTAAGAAATGGTTATAATAAATAAATCTCAAGAGCATTGATCTTGTACTAGTAAACCATACTACTCGAATAATCAAAAGAAACAAGTAGTACTATTAACCAAACATGCATTTCTAATGTCACCATTATTTACTTATTTGATGTAATATTGCATGTTTTTAAAAGAAGTAGAGGAAAGTTTTTAAAGTTGAATAAGGTACGCTTGAGGAGAAATGAATCTAGAGATGACACAAACGCGATAAAGTGTTGGTTTCAAATTTCAAACAAACTCGCAACTGCTCCCTCTCTAATCATTCATCTTTGTTTTAACTGTTAAGTCTAAGTATCAATTAGGCTTGCAAATTTGAGACTAATCGCTATGAAATCTCTAGGTGTATATTATACTTCGTGGCAACGATCAGGTTACAGAGCGAAACAATTATTTAATTACTCTTCAGTCGTATTTATTTACATATTAAAGTTTTGTTCTTGGCTTGCCATCATAATATAAGACTAAATACAAAGGTGAGAACAGTTATGAATAAAATGTAAAACAAATGTGAGAACAGTTATGAATAAAAGATAAAACTATATATGTAATACAAATATGGAGTTAAACGTTTACAATAATGTGGCTGTTTAATTATCTTTCTTAAGGTAACACGCAACTTGTTGTTTACGTGTTGTTTTGCATGTCCTATATAACGTAAACAAATTAGACATTTCTTGGCTAAAGAAGAGAGTAGCTTGTTTGGTGAATAAAATGTGTTAAAGATTGGTTACTAGTTAAAGAAAATCATAATACTCTCAAAAATCATGTTACATCATCGTATATTTCAAGCTCCAATCATTCGTGAACGTGCGTTCGCCGATGATGCATGTACGTACGTAAGGGTTTGGGATAGTTCAATACAATATTTTCCAGTTAAAAATGAGTTTATATACTTTATATGATCGCATTCTAAACTAATTCAAGCATTAAGATGCAGTTTCATTTAATTACGATGGATTTTAAATTCCCATGAATTATATAATCGAATAACACCCCCTAATCTCTCTAACCGGAAGAAAAAATCATACGTGAAAATATTTAGCAAAGGAAAGTCTTATGGGCTTTATATTAAGCCCATTAAACGGGTATCGTTGATCATCCCAATGTGGCCCATATAATCAGCATAAGAAAGCCTTATAGGCTTTATGCTAAGCCCAATAAATAAATATCCTTAAGTCTTACTTGAGCTGGCATCATTCTTATCCACAGAAACAGTTAACCACTACTAACAGTATCAGGGCGTGTAAATGAGAGTCACGTACCGATTTAAGCGCGTGTGATTAAGAAGTATGTGAAAAAAATCTCGTAATCACATCTACAACGTGGACTTAAGAAGTCATCCATTGGCCAATGGTTGATAGGATGATGATGCTGCTGCTAGTGCTGAGTGTGTGTATCTGAGGAAAGAAAGATACCATTTCTTTTTTGGTTTCTTGAGTAAAGTTCATTCATGTGTCAAAAAATTCTGATGGTTGTTATTTAGCCACACATAAGGTGAGTCTCTAACGTTTTGTTATTTATGAATCGTCTCTCAGTGATAGAATCGAAGCTGTATAAATGGAATCTTGAGATACATGTTAAAAGAGGTGTGGTCAATGTTTTAGATAGAATCTTGTTTTCATGTTTATAATTGGTTGTTGAAAGTGTGTGTGTGTGTGTTAAGGGAGTATATATGTAACTTGATTGATTTGTTGGTAGTCTGCATGTGGAGAATGACATAAATGAAGACTTGGCTTTCAGGTTTCTATAACGAGTAGTGTTGTTCCGTGGGGTTTGTATACAATGAGAAGAGGTAGAGGGAAAGGGAAGAAGCAGAGTGCATCAGCTCGGGAAGATCATGGAAGTGGTGAAGAAGGTGAAAAGATTCCAGCTTATAGGAGAAGAGGAAGGCCACATAAGCCTATGAAAGATGATTTCGAAGAGGAGGAAGAAGAGGAGTTGATAGAGAAGATAGAGGAAGAAGAAGAGGATGGTTCAGTAACAAGTAAAAAAGAAGAAAACGAGAGGAAGAGGAAGATGGTTAATGGAAGCAATACGGATGTAAATGAAGAAGAGAATAGATTAGGTTTAAAATCAAGTAGAGATGGTTCCACGACATCTACTGGTTTCAGACAGAACGGAAGCAGGAGGAAAAGCAAGCCTAGACGAGCTGCTGAGGCTGTTGTGGAATGTAATGGAGTTTGAGAAAGTTTCTTGGTTTCAAGAAACATGATGAGACATTAACTTGAGCTTTCTTCTTCTTTTAGGTTATCTTGCAAGTTTCTTTTTAAGTTGACAACTTTGGTTATCTTTTGGTGTATCAATCTGCATTGTCTTTCATCATCTGCTCTTGGTCCTGCAACTTCTTTACAATTTTGAGAGATATGTGAGATCCTCTCATTTTGAAAAGTTCTAATCATTCTAAGAGATGTCATAGTTGCAACGTGTAAGTTAGGCAAACTGTAAAAGCAAAACCATTAAGGATGAGAGCTGAGAAAATAAGAGAAGTGTCATTAGCCTTTGACGGTCTACACGTTTTAAATAAACAATTTACATAATGTATAATATATATACTTAATTTGGAAACAACTGCATAATATTATGTAACTACACAGAAAAAGCCTCAAATCAAGAAAAAAACTGTTAATTGTGAGCATATTATTAATATTTAAATATGCAAAAAATACCGAATGATAATAACTTCAGTATCTAAATTTCATGTATGTAATCTTACCACAATCTGGATCTAAGGAGACTCAAGCCCTAATCTAATTGAACCCAATTGACCCACCTTTGTTTTAATAAATAGATTAAAATCTGAGATGCTGCAGGTATCATCATATTTAAATTTGACTATAATGACGGCGTTAGTAATATCTTTCTTAATGTGTACTAGCTATATCCAGAACCTAGTTGTTGTGCTGCCAAACTCTGTAAAATCAGTCTTATGAGATGAGGTCTTTAGTTTCAGGGTTTAACCAATGCAGCCAATCAAATGAAAATCACTTTCACTAAATAAAGCTAAGCAAAAAGAACAAATCAACTCTAAACCTACAAAATCTAAAGTATTACAGTTTACACAGATTCTGATGGATGTCTATGACTCCAATTTAACTTTTCATACTTTTTATTTATTATAAAAAAAAAGATCTTTCTTTCGATATTGTGACTAAATATTTGTCAAAAGAAATTTCAAGGGAAAAAAAGGAAAATGTTGTGGAATAAAGAAGAAGGTTGTAACTCTGTATATCTTATTCATCACGTGCACATACATATATATACATACAAGAGAATAAGCATATTCCTTAGGAGATAAGGATTACAATAATAAAGGGGATGATTATCCTAATTCTATAATGATTAGGATAACTACAACATATGGATAAATACAAGGGAGGATAGTGACTGATGCTTGGCCGCCTGGTATGGTACTGATGTGGTCTGGTCCATTTCCGGATATGTCCCAACCACCATCTTCATTTCTTAACACTCCCCCTTGGTTGATATATCCGGTCAAAGTTCATTTCATGCTTTGGATGTTGCCTCATTANCCCTGATGAATACACCACTGACGTGTGATCATCTTGGAACTTCTAGTGTCTCTTAATGCCTTCTGGAACTCCATTAAGACATGGTCATGTCGTGCCTCTCATGCAATTGACCATTCTATGTCCTGGTTGGACTGATTTCCTTGTTGGACTGGTCTCCTGGTCGGATGGTACTTGACCAGTACTTGGATGGGCTTATGATCTGCATACAACCATTGTTTGCAGGCCCATCTCGTGTCCTCTTATGTCCCACGGATCCACTGATCACATGGCCTAGCCATTTCGTGGACATACTATAGAGTCATAGACCAAAACATATATGAACCAACCTTAGGTTCCCATGGACATGCCTAGTCCATTTGGTCTTGTCCATTATGGTCGATATCCTTTCCCATCCTTTGGGTAAGTTCATGTTGGGTAATAGACCTTAACTATCACGTCCATAACCTTATGAGTTACCTCACCAGGTGCTGCAATGAATATTATGATCAAATCCAACCATGGATCTGCAGCAAATGCTCATGGACCTTTAAACATGACTTATCGACCTTTCTTGCCTTTAGCAATACCATATCTATTAGGACTTAACCATGCCTACTTTTGGTCACTCTTTTGGACTCTTATAGTTTTCTTTAATCCATTAGTACTAGCCTAATGGTCGTGCCTTCATTCAAGTCCCACACTATAACCTTTGTACTTAAACATCACATACTATACTTCCTTTGATGGTGTCCCATGACCTTCTTATACTAAGCAACGTACCAAAGTACATTGTAGTCATGGACCTTACCCACACATGTCAACAACTCGCCAATGAGTGCCTAATGTTGCCATAACAACATGGCTTATGTGTGGTGATGTATAGGTACAATTTATACTACATTGGTTCCTTAAGACCTTTAAACTATGCACCTTGATAGTTTAGTACCTTTAGGTCATAAGCACGTTTTGAACCAACATATTGGTCATCACACCATGGATGATTTGGACTTAGAATGTACCCGGACCTTAGCCTTGGTCGGTATGAACTTTGGTATGGACCATATGGCTTCCTTAGCCTTTCCATACGTCCACTTCTTATGAAGTTTGGTAGTGCTGATCTCAACACATATGCCAATGACTTAATCATTGAACCATCCATCCTTTCTATGGATTAGTTTACTATACACCCTTTTGTATAATACACATGGACTGATTGTACTAAATATTTTCTTAGTATTCCATATTACTTGCAGCTGCATAATTTCAGTCCATGAACAGCTTAGGAACAATGCTGTTCTTGAGAATTCCTTTTCTCATTTTCATGGTCTTCCTTTAACCATTAATCCAGTGAACCATATGCTACTTACTACCTCATTACATGTCAACTTATGACCAGACATTTGTCAATTTCGAATTTGACTAGTAGCATCCACCACTTAGGAGTTTATCCACTCATAATATGTTCCTATGTCTTGTGTAAGGACATGAATACCCTGAGTTCATTTTAACCTTTTCCTCAGGGATTCACATACCCACAAGACCTTACTGGTTTGATGGTGTTCCACATGGCCAATACAACCATCATACTTTTATATACTCTGAACCCCATGATCTATGATCTATGAGTACTCTTTCATGGGTTCATGATCCTCATTTCCATTTCCATAAATCTCAAGTGCTATTTGCTTATATAAGTCTTCTTATACCATTGGTGTTAACACTCTTATATAGT
>CAKOAT010246377.1:2543-30969 GCA_932364175.1 Eruca vesicaria subsp. sativa | reverse complement strand
ACGTTCCTAGAGTGGAGAGAAACGTGGCTCTCCCTGGACTCATCAGGACGCTGAAGATGATGGGAACTCATGGACTCACTTTTGCTGCTATTGGAGGAGTTTACATTGGTGTTGAACAGGTGGTTCAGAGTTATAGGGGCAAGAGAGACTTTTTCAATGGTGCTATTGGTGGTTTTGTTGCTGGTGCTTCTGTGCTTGGATATAGAGGTAACTTGCTCTTCCTTCTTCTTTACTTTTAGTGTATGTGTCCATGACTCTCTCCAAGGGTTTTTGGAATGGATATGATTAGCAATATAGGAGCTTTGAGTGATATATCATAAGTTCCAAGACTTTGGTTGATATTAGAGTATGTCTAGCAAACCCTTAGATATTGTGTATGTAAAGATTGAAAGTACATAGCTTTCAGTGATTAGATCATGCATTCTTTTTATGAGAATCTACATTGCTACCTGGTTTTATTTTGGTTAATTTTTTTTTTCTTTTTTTGGACAGCAAGGAGCATCCCAACAGCGATAGCTGCGGGTGCAACTCTAGCTGTTACCTCTGCTTTGATTGACTCTGGAGGCCAGACCACGAGAGTGGACAACGGCAGAGAGTATTATCCTTACACTCCCGTCGAGAAAACAGCTAAAGCTGATGCTTGATATCTCATTTTTAGTGACTGAAGTTAATAAAAGCTCTCTTGAGATCATCTCTCTTTTCTCTCATCTCTGTTTTGTTTACTTGTATCTGAGAGATCTGAAATGAATCACTAAACTCTTTTGTTCTTGTTTCCTCCTGTTTCTATGGAGTGACTTACATCTTTGGCCTGAATGTTGAATGTAAGAAACGTTACGAGTTCCAAGTATCTGAAATGCGTTTGCTTCTGTTAATCTCAAGTTAAATAGTGCATAACAACTTCTCAGGACTCTTCTTTGGTTTTCCCTTTACGAAACTGAATCCAAAGTTCCTTAAATTCCGTTAGAATCGAGTTTCCCCAAGACAGCAATCTATTGATTGTTTGCCACGAAGGTCTAAAGTTAATGGAACAAACTCTGCATTCACAGAGACATGTATCAGGGAATGTAGTTTAAAGAGAATGTTGAGTTTCTTTCTCGATCTTGAAAAGATCTGCAGCTGCAGTAGATTGGAGGAAGCAGGTTAACGAAAGCATAGCTTGGATCATTTCTTTTGGGGATAGTATGGTTAGAAGAAGAATGATGAACCGAATTTTTCTGGTTTTTGCGATTTTAGGGACATTTGATTCGGTAGGTTCAACGGAGTTGCAGAATGCAGGCAAAGCATGGCTTATCACGATTCAAGGAAAGATCTCAGCAGTCTTACGAACAGTTCTCAACTGCAAGTAAAATGTTACCTTAGAGTTGAAGAACATACAGAGAATGATGTTTTGTTTCCTCTTCTGGTTTATTAACAAGACTCGGTTGAACTTGCAGCTGCTTTGTTGTTCATAACGTTCTTCACGGATCAAGTAGAGAAGCATCTTCCTCCAAGACAAACGACAAAGCAACAACAAAGATTGATCCAGATAAATTTTCACAATTTTTCAGTCTGGATGTGTAGATGCTGAAGGAAATAAATGAAAATGAAGCTTAAAATATATTTGAAATTCAAGGAGGTACTCAAACTTGTTATCTGTGTATAACAGTTGAATGAAAATAACATATAAATAGACACGATTGCATTATGTTTTCCAAGAAGTAAAAGACAAACGAATATGATCAAAGAAACAAAAAGAGAAGGGAGATCTTTAGGAGTTAGAGAACTTGCTGTGCAGTTAACTTCTGATGCCATACGAGCTAGCAATCTTTGAAGAGGAAATGATCAAAAGAACTCTATAGTGACCTGAGACATCTTCCATCACCACCATTGATCGTTAATCACCTTGCAAGCAGTAAAGTTGCCGGATGTTTCCCGATGCTGTAATCAAAATGAAAACAGGGTAAATATCAAATAAGTCAAACGGAGTGAATGAATTTGGGGGATTGGATGTATTTACCGTAAAGCCAGTCTTTGAACTGCATGTGGAAGGCAGTAGTAAGTTCTCGTTTACGGTTTGCTTCAAGAGGTGTTTCTCTTAAGGATTGTCTTGTTTCTTCCAACTTCTTAAGCTGGTCAAACAAATATGGCAGTTTCGGTATCAGATGTTGTAGTGATATGGAAGACAAAAAAAACAAACAGAGAACTTCTGTTACAAAAATCATAAAACATACGCCTGTCTGTTGTACTGCCAAATACGCAGCTGGTAATGGAAATGGATTCTCTTTCGTAGAACCAAGCACCTCGCCAGCAAACCAGTTTGGGATCTGAACCAGAGACATTGACGTGAGAAGTTACAATGCGATCACAATCTTGGTGGTAACCAACATCACTAGTTATTACAAGAAAAGTAGATTAACACAAAGGGGAATCTTACCAAAAAGTTAGTGAACTGGTTAGGGTCCACACAAGAAACCGATTCAGTTTGTTTATCAGAGGCACCAGTAGGATGTGACAGTGAGTCATGCGGATCAACTGCTCCAAGTGCCAAGGATTCATTCCATCTGTTGATAGTTGGCGCAATACCTACCTCGGTCATGTGTTCCTCCAAGTGTGAGTAAAACGTATTATACGGAGCCACCTAGAACAGATCAACATCAAATTGATGCCATCAATTATATAGACAACATATCAGAAGATTTTTGCGCTAAATAAATGAGTCTAACAGCATGTTCACGTTTCCAAAGACAATGAACAATTAAAATGATCATGAGTCTAACAGGCTTTCTACACAGAAAAGCTATATAACCTAACTAAAGCTTTTAAAAGCTGTGGTCTCGTTACTAATTTCAGCTGAATATCAGAGCCGGAAAGAAGAGTTTCGTAAGCAGACTGATATCAAATTTGGAAATAAAACCCTTAATCTTAAAGAGATGCTTCACCTGTAGTTTGTGGTTGTCACCGACAATAATAGGTCGCTGGTTGACTCCCAAATAGAATACACATTCTCGGCAATTGGCGATGCAGATTCGCTTCGTAGCTGCAATCACATGAACTCTCTCACAATGCTCAACTCTTACTGCCTGCACACGCACAGAAAATAAACTAGACTCACTGCATCTTCTAACCCGAAACTCGCTAACAAAAAGTAAAGCAAGGAGTATATTAGTCATACCTTGCCAGCAGCTCCCAGAACGATAGTAGAATCCGAACAACCATACACAGTTGCATATCTTAATGGCGCCAAAAGATAAATGACAGAATCATGGCAATTTGCCACCTGAAGAATAAAAAAGAACATGAAGTTGAAGTGCATATATTTTGAAGTTGAAGTGAAGAAATGCCGATTAAAATGCAAATTAGTTCTACATACGGACCTTCACAGATCTCCCCTTAAGATCGGATGCCTGCTTGAAAAGTGAAGTCTTGGAGACTCCCTCGATAATACAACGACCTCTATCGTCAGTTGAAACTTTATCACAAGCATCTGCGTTAGCAGCATCTTGACCAGAAGCGTTAGATGGTCCATTTTCTTTCCCTGACATTCTGTCAGAAATGTTTTCCAAGGCGGAAGCTATGTTTTTCAGAAGCCAGTCATGGACTAGGGAAGCAGGAACGGGAACAGCGGGAATATCAGGGTTAGAGTTGTTAAAGAAAGGAGTAGCTTGACTCAAAGAAGTATCACCAAAATGAAGAAGAAACCCAATGTGCTCAAAACTCTCCAAAGACAGGACCTAAGGAGGAGATTTGGGTAATCACAATAAATAACAACAGTTAAGTTATTAGTAAATAACTATAAATATTTGTATGCCAACATAGAATTTTACATCCATCTAATAGAAACAGTAGCTCCTTCCAGAATCAGTAAAAAAAAAAATGTTTGCACATACCGAAGATTCATCTTTTTCTCCCTCAACAGGATCTGCAAGGAGAGAAATCATATTTGCTAAGTGCTTTTGCAAATACGACAACTGATGAGCTTCTTCATCTGCTGGTGATGGCATAAACCGACGGCTGTTGCTACGAACAAGCTGCAAGATGAAGAACATGAAATCCAACTCAGATTTCAATAGAAACAAGCTTGTGTAGACCCATATGATTGAAACAGTAACAAGAACAATTAATCTGTAAAATAATTCAAAGCTCAGAAACTATTGCCCAACTATAGACTGAGCCAAAAGGTACCAGAACGCACCCCACATTATCACCATAAAGGAAACATGGAAGGACCAACCAAAATAAGGAACTATGAAAAGAAACAGAGTCAAACCCACACAAAACAGAGCAAAGTAGCAGTTATCTTGACTTCAATCCGTGAACTTAAACACTGCTCCAGAGTTCATATTTATCAAAGAAGAAGATCAAACTCTGAAAGGAACAGGTGTCGAAAACAAAAGGCTAGCAAAACACACTATTTCGAACGCATACTTCATAACTCCGTAATAATTAACACATGTGATGCTGTGTGTTTCATACACCGAGAGCAAGAGACAAGACACTCACACTTAAATCCTCTATACTGTCAAAAAAAAAAAAGCAAATACATCAACGAGCATCTCTTCTCCACATGAAAAATTGTTACAAACACTTATACCCAAAAACTACTCGACTCAATGAAGTTCCTCAACATTGCTTAATTCTATCGTCGCTAAACTTCTTAACTTGCATTGCAAAACTATAGTAGAACTCAATAATCGCACGCACTAAGATCAATCACAGAAAAAAAAAAAAAAAAAATCATTTCTGCCGACATTACATGATTAAGACAATCTTAAAACGTAAAAGAACATGCCTGAATGGGCGATAAAGACAAGTAACCATCGAAAGCAGAAGCCGAAGGCCAGACATCAGCCACAGCGGCAGAGTCCTTATGCGTCCTAGGCATCAACTTCTTATACGACTGAACGTACAGAAACAAAACCAGATCCCTCACATCAGCTCCAACCGAATCGACTTCCTCCTCAGTCTTAGCCCTTACGAGAGGATCAGTCTCGGAATGTAGCACGCAGGCGAGAGTTTCGAGGACGAGGCGCGCATGGTCAGAGGAGATCACGAGTGTCTCGGCGATTGCAGAGGATCCGACGCGGTTGTTCGTCGCGGAAGCATTTAGCTTCTGCTTGATCGGAGTTAAGGTTTGGATCGGGTCGGTGAAGACGAGGTTCTGGATTGGGAGGAGGCCGTGTTCGAATGGTGCACGCCTCGGGTGGATTAACGGATTCGGAGTTTGGATCGGGTCTGGATCAGGTGGTGATGATTGGTTGGTAGCTTCTTCCGTCATAATGGCTATCAAACTCGAGAGAGATGAGTTGCAGATCTTTGAACGAAAAAATAAAATGTCATCGAGGAAGAAGAGTTAGTTAATGTTACAGTGCGGGCAGTCACATTCCACTAACCTACACCCTCACTTAAGAGCCAATCACAAATGGGCCTTTTCTGGCCCATTAAACAACAGTTGACTTCGTATCATTGAGAAAGTAGATCTGTTAGTGTTACAGTGCGTGCAGTCACATGCCACTATACTACACTTTCATTTAAGAGCCAATCACAAATGGGCCTTTGCGGCCCATTAAACAGGCAGTTGACTTCGCATCATTTATAGGATCTTGACATTTACCAGACTGTGACAATTACAAAAACCGAAGTTCGATAACTTCTGTACAATCTGTTTAAAGCAAGAAGACATCCATCATATGTAGAAAACACAAAGCCTAAAGAAAAGGTTCTCAGAAAATGATCCGTGAGCTATCCTAACACCAAAAACTATCTAAAGAAAGATGAATCTATAGTTTTATCATCAGAAAAATGATAGAATCTTCCTACTATAACATCATCAGAGAGATGATTGGCGACCCCTTCCTAGTAACATCATCAGATAATGATCCACTTCTCCCTCTTTGCTATCATCAGAAGATGATGTACTCACTATGGTCACCTTCTAATGACCCCATCATCGCATGGACATCAAAGTCCTAACCCTTTTCTCCCTTTCAGCTCTCTTAGCACTAGGAGTGCTCTTCATCTTCTGAATCTCTTCCATCACAACCTTCTCCACTTTATCAATAGAGTTTAAAAGCTTCTTCTGTGGAGTCAATGCCTCTTCCTCCTCTTCCCCTGAATCCTCTCTCGTGATTTTCAGCAGCATCTGATGCACTTTAGCAGTTGTTGGCGGCCAGGGACGCTTGAACCCAACAGATGGACCAGGAGTGACCATAGAGTAGTTATGCTCAAGCTGAACACCTAGCAGTGGCAAATCATCAATAACCCCAAGCTGTTGTGGTGTTGGAGTCTCAACATCTCCCATACGAGCTCTCCTTCTCTCAATTGCCTACATCAAAAATAAAAAATCAATAAATAGTTAAATTAAATTAATGATATAGTTAGACCATGATTAAACCGAGGTTCTTAAGGCGAGATTTTTAGAGTAAACTAAAAAACTGTTTATTAACTTTTAACTAAAAATGCTAAGAATACCGCCTTAAGAACCTCGGGTTAATTATGCTCTTATGCAAACCTCTTGTTAAATACAAAAAATCAGCTAACCCTAACGACGGAAGATACGTCACGGAGAGGCGTTCTTGGATACCAAGAAGGTAACACAGAAGCTGAACCACGTGTCCTGCCACGTCTCGCAACACCCAAGCCTCTCCCAGTCCTCCGAACTCCCAAATTTCCTCTCGCAAGCCCTCCTCTCCCCATCGTAGATCCTTGACCGGTTAAGCCAGAGTTCTGAACCGGATTGAGGTGTGATTCCGCCTCGTCGAGTAATATCCCATTGGATCGTCTGCTGAGAAACACGGCGGGGTAATCGATAGGTCTCTCTCTTCTGTCTCTTGCCTCTGGCATTGTTGTTAATCGCTGAAAAATCGAATAGGGAGAGAGGATTAAACGACGAACCTAATAACTCTCTAAGTAAATCGAATCATTTCAAATATCAGAGAAGGATCTTTCGTACAGATTTGATTGATTTTACCTATGAATATTCTTTTCGATTTAGATTCCTCAGTGACACAGCTCGAAAACGCCTTGCGAACGGTAAAGCGAGGGGACAAAAGGAATAAAGGGGGGGGGAGAAAAGCTTTTTTTTTTTTTCTGAGTGTGTGAGAGAGAGAGGAGAGACGATCTGGCGATTCTTTTAGGCTATCATCTTGGGCGGGTTTTATAATTGAAAATGAAAATTTTTCAAGTTCGCACTCGCACGTGTCAATAGAGTTCAAATCTGTGTGAAATTTTTCGAATTTTCACCGGAAGCGGGATAACTCAATTTCGTCAAAATTTTCATCCTCCTAACGCATTTCGTTGATTCTTTGATGAATTACTATTTAATCCTTCCGAAGCTGATATGAAATTTTGACCGGGCTTTGGCCCAATTATTATGTATACAAAAGATTTTGGCGTAAATGTGCGTGACAAAGCCCCACAATATTTGGGTTAAAGTACTTTTTTTTTTATCAGACATTTTTTGCCTAAAGCCCATAACTCAACAACCATTGCATTATATTAAGCTTGGTAATCTACTGTATCTGTATATCAATCAAGCACAAACACTTTTTAAATCTTTTGTACCCTTTGCAATTATATTTCCGACCAAAAATAGTTCTCTGGGCTGAGAGGATACGTATAGCACAAGGGGACCGCGCGGGGTTTGAATGTAAATACATGAATATAGTTCGAGAAAGTATCTACACGGCAACCTAAAAATCAAGTTTTGCTTCCTCACGTTTCAGGCTTCGGTCTCACACGTCCCGTTTAGGGTTATCTCAAACTTGCAGATCACTCACAATCCACCAAAATGCAAAGGATATATAGACCACACATATGCGACAAGACTCTCAGCTCCGGCAAGATGTTTAGCCAAGTGGTTTTATTTATTATACATATCTTTCATTGGTCGAAACTGAGATTCGTTTTTTTAGATGCATATAATATTTTGAGAAAAGATGAATGATTATCGAACAAAATTTTGTTTGATGCTTTTTAGTGGGACTGAGCTAATCCATACCAAGCTTTCTCTTTATAAAGAAAAAAATAGTTAATAGAAGAATGATCAAAAACTCAAGTGCTTGATTGCCTCTCTGCGCATGGAGTTTCACATACATATTTATCAAAAATGAAATGTCGATTTATTTCGAATATTATTTTTGTCAGATCATAAAGCATGATCGCATCCCACCGTTGGTCCTCCTCTCTCCTTTGTTCAAATTCACACAAAAAAAGTAGGTTATACTTTTTATTTTATTATAAGAAACGAGAACACAAAATAAAACAGGGAGGGATCTTCATGGCAAAACATATCTCGCCCCAAACACGATTGATTACTTCCAAATATAGCAGCCCACTCGAGAAAGTTGAATTTAAAAAGAGAGAAACACTTGCTTAATATAGAAGTTCCTATTAAAGAAAATAAAATAGAGAGGCACCCTTTTTTAAGTTGTTGACATTATAAAAGCCAAAGCTGGACCACGATTCCCCACTTCTATCAAATTTAATATATTTTTTCAGAACATAAATATTTAAAATGAATTGATGGAGAATCGTTTTATTATTATTAAAATCAAATACAAAACTGCAAATAAATAAAATTAAAATATCTATACAACATAGAGAAAGCTTGGGGTCCCTCACGTGTCCATGTTCACATCCACAGACGAGCTTTGCTTTTGTAGTTTCTCCTTTTTGCTTACCATTTTCTTTTATAATGTTTTTGTTTTCTCGTATCCGTTGGAATTTAATGTAGCTAAGTTTTGCAATGAACGAAGAGTCAAGGTTATTGATGTTCTTTGCAGAAAATGAGGACCAACTTTCGAACCAAAAGACTATAATCTTTTTCAGAAGTACAGGTAAATGGGCGCGTTGATTTATAAAAGAGATGCTAGATTGCAATTTACAAGTTCGATTTGGATGAAGTAAGTTTGTTGCGTATGGGTTCACATAAATATTTGGACCAAAAAAACAAGAAAAATGATTCACATAAATATATGTCATCTTCGCTTCTACGCATTGGAATGTAAAATCAAAAGATTCACATAAATATATGTGATCTTCGCTTCTACGCATTGGAATGTAAAATCAAAAATATTCAAGTAGTTATAGACTGATAGTTTGTACAATACTAATTATATATACTAGGGGGATTTTTCATGTTATATTATGATTGAATAGTAGTGTGTAAATATAGGTGCATATGTGCATGTGCATACACATTTGTCTTCTTGTTGATTAACTAAGAAGCAGCTCGAGATTTAAAAACTGTGCATCTACTCCAACTCAACGATTTATATGTCTATATATAGTAGGCGCATGAACCGTAGTCCCCATATAAAAAGAACGAAATACCAACTCCACAGAGAATACACATACAGCCAAAACAATATGATAAACGATGGTATGGTTCACTAAACAAGAATTACGAATGCGAAAACGTAACAACTATCTAGTAATCAATTCTGCAATTTGGTAGGAGAAACGGATCACTCCTTTAAATTTCAATTTTAGAAAGACGGCGCTCGTGAATTATTTAAAGTTAAATAAGGTACAAGGCGCAATCCGGTGCATCGTTCACACGTATAGTGACAGAACTGTATTATCATAGTGCTCCACTAATCTCGTTAGACGCCAAGTTGCGTTCCCTATGTTGTTAAAAAGCAACAACGTCTCTTTCATCACGATCGTGTAGGTTATCCGTGAACCCTAAATCGGATTCGAGAAGCTTTATTACTTGCATTTCTACTCTTATTTATGAACTGTACTTCCGACAAAATTGTCTTTCTATTTATAGGATGTTTTGTGAAGATCTAATTTCCATATACTCTGATGGGACAAAAATAATAGACGACAATCTTAAAAATGTTATTCAACGCGAAAATAAAATTTGAGTTGTCATTTGTCACAACTGTTGACTTTTGAAGTCTATGATTATTAAGCCTGGTTACCAAAAATAGTCTATGAACATTGTTTTTTTGTTTGGGGTTCCTGGATAGGGACTATTTTGTTTTCAACCCTCTATTCGAAAATGTTAAAGTTTTTATTTACAATAGTTTCTGTATGCTATATACATATATTTGTTTGAATAAAATTTGGTAGATGACAAAGTAAAATACAATAAATAGTATGATAATGATATATCATAAGAATTATCATGAATATTTGTAGGGAAGCAGAAAATCGTTTGTCACGGGTCCAACAATATATAAATTAAAATCTCGATAAACTTGATCAAGCAGCAGGTATTTACAATGTTTTTTTCCTATACTCTTGTATCAAAAGTAAATATTTCCACACTCATATGAATACATTTTATAATTTTTTTTGTTATATATAAAAAAGTATTCAAAGATATATATTGTCATAAATCCGCAAAAAAAAAAAAGTATTTAAAGAAATGTAAAGGCATTTATCCATGACTCAGCGTCACAGGCGGCTCAAAACGACGTCTTCCTCTCTACTTTTCTTTTCATTTAAATTTTCATTTAATTTTTAGTTATGCTTTTGGATCCGCCGCTATCCTCAGCCATTAAAGTTGGGCGCAGAGGAAACTCACAAGCAAAAAGTCGTTAAATTTTTCACCATCACCATATCTCTCTCCCTTCTCTGTTCACCCACCGTTCTTCTTCCTTCTCTCTGTTTCTTCTTCACCTTTTTTCCTTCATCCACAAGCTCTTATCCCCTGCTTACATCTCAAGCTGTCTCTCGAGAAAGTGACACAACAAAAACCCATCACAGGGGAAAAACAAACAAACTTTTACAATAGGAAATCCATAGAAACACTTGACGCTGAAGGTGATGTGTCCCCAACTCTGTTCTTACTGAAACGCTACGAAAACAGAGCATTATAGCGACGGGTGAGAGACAGGGAAAGCAAAGCAAAGCTCGTCGCAAAAGTTGGGTTCTTTCATGGATTCAAATACTCATAACCATCTTTACGACCCGAATCACATATCTTCTTCCGGGTCGGGTCTTCTTCGCTTTCGATCTGCGCCCAGCTCTGTTCTCGCCGCTTTCGTAGACGACAACGACGACAAGAACGGATTCGACTCCGTTAAGTCTCATGTTTCCTTGACGAACACCTCTGTTTCATACGCCGCCGCCACTCTTCCGCCGCCGCAGACAGAGCCGTCGAGCTTTCTGGGTTTGCCGCCGCATTACCCAAGACAGAGTAAGGGGATGATTAACACGATTGGTTTGGATCAGTATCTTGGTATGAATAATCATCACACGGGACCAGTTGAATCAAGTCTTCTCCGGCAAAGCAGCTCCCCTGCCGGGATGTTCACAAACCTCTCCAATCAAAACGGTACCGTTTTTGCTCTTAGGCGTAGAAACAACAAAGTTTGGCACTTTGGATCCAAAGTTAACTCCTTTTAATGGACTCGACTATATTTACAATCGCAGGCTATGGTTCGATGAGGAGTTATGTTGGTGAAGAAGAAGACGAAGAGAGTCCATCTCATTCCAAGGGATTAAAACGCCATAACAGTCTCTCTTCAAGGGCACCTTCTCCTTTGGGAATGCTCTCTCAGATACCTGAGATCGACTTGGAGAGTGTTCAGTATAGTCATTGGAATGATCCCTCTAGCTTCATTGATAACTTATCCTCTCTCAAAAGAGAAACAGAGGACGACGGTAATTTGTTTCACGGAGCTCAGGTAACTATGTACTCTGTTCTCCTCCTGGTTTAGTGCTACCAAACCGGTTTACTTTGGTTCTTGGGGGTATTAGACATTACAAACATGTCGATATTTCTATAACAGAACGGAGAGATGCAGTTAATGTCGCATCACTTGAGTCTACCGAAGTCATCATCATCTACAGCCTCAGACATGGTTTCAGTAGATAAGTATATGCAGCTACAAGACTCTGTTCCTTGTAAAGTTAGAGCCAAACGTGGCTGCGCTACACATCCTCGAAGCATCGCTGAACGGGTAATTACAACAATGCTTCTTGCTATATAAAACTAGTTTTTGAATCTACAAAGTCTAATGGCTAATTGAAACAAATTCTAATGTCACCTGTCAGGTAAGAAGAACGAAGATAAGCGAACGAATGAGGAAACTACAAGAGCTTGTTCCTAACATGGACAAGGTACACTAGTCCTCACACTTATTGTAATTGTTCTCTTGCATTGAAATGGTATTAATCTTTTTTTTTTGGTATTAATAGCAAACGAACACTTCAGATATGTTGGATTTAGCTGTGGATTACATCAAAAATTTACAAAGACAGTATAAGGTAACCTACTGATCATTGTGAAACAAACAAACTAAAGGACCAGTTTGTGATTGAAACTTTTGTTTTCTGTTGGTTTACACAGATTTTAAACGAGCAAAGAGCAAACTGCAAGTGTATGAAGATATAACGCACAACAAGGTTTGTGTATATAGGACTAAGGAAAGCAAAGAGAAAAAAAGGATAAGAAAGACACAAACAGTGTCATGTCTGAATATTTTTTTTTAAGCTGAAACAAACCAAATTGTCTTATGTATGCTAAGCAACTAAATAGGACTCCAATCATCTCTCCATGTCATAGTCTCTCTAGTAATATCAATTACTTTGCAGCAATTTTCTTTGTAATGGTGAGATGAATATAGCTCCATATCCTAGCTTTCATTAAAAAACTCATGGCTTTAATTATTGTCTCTTTGGAAGATAAGTGAGGTTTCAAAAAAAAAACTAAATTATGACACAGCCACTGTTTCAAAACTATATAGCACCATGCCTAAAGGTTCCATTCACAATCATTTTGATTTTTAAATTTAAAAGGACTACAGAACCAGGCCTTTAGGCCCAACTCATAAACATTGGGGTCCAAAGCATCTCTCTCTCATCCTCAAGCTTTCCCTCTCTAAATTTTTGTTGGCTTTATTAACTAACAGACGCACTCCAAAGCGAACATTGCTTTTTCTTCACTCCAAATAGCTCTGAAGTAAACTTTTTTTTTTTACTCTCAGAACACACAGAGACATACTCTAACGAAGAAAAACACTTTCTCCGAGAAACAAGAGAGAGAGATTTCAGCCGAACGATTTTGAAGCTCTAACCGGTTTAAAACAGAGCGAGTTAAATAAAGTTCGGTCGGTTCTGTTTTTTTTTCCTGAAATTAATCTCGGTTAATTCCGGTTTACGCGTGAATTTTCCTCTTATGAACCATCTAAACCAACTGTTCGGAGTTAGCTCTGGCGCTGGGCCGTACCGAGACGCGGTGACCGGACTCGAATCGCTCAATTTCAGCGACGAAATTCAGCAACTCGTGACGATGCCGCCGGAGAACACCGGTTCCTTCACGGCTTTGCTTGAGATGCCGGCGACTCAGGCCATGGAGCTTTTCACTTCGTCTTCTCCGGCCACCGTTCCCAGAATCGCCGGAGATATCTCTCCTCCCACTCTCCACCTCTACGGTTCACTGAATTTTCCGCCGGCGATCGCTGCAGAGCAAAACGGGAACTTCTCCGGCGACGGCGAGTCCGTACCTTCGAGCTTCAGCGAGAGAGTCAAGTCAGAGCCTGATGATTCTTATCCAACGGTGGAGAATCAGAATCATAACAAGAGGAAAACACGTGGGAAAAAGGTGATTTTTTTCAGATAATCAAATCAAATCTCTTAATTTCTCGTTAGCTTGTTACACAAGTCACTAATACATTTTATCCTTTTTAACTTCTAGGTCAAAAGCTCGACGAAGAAGAACAAAAGCTCTGAAGAAGAATCAGAGAAGCTTCCGTATGTTCACGTTAGAGCTCGTCGTGGTCAAGCTACTAATAACCATAGCTTAGCTGAGCGAGTAAGTCTATACACATCTTGGTCTTCGTATTAAACTACTCTAACTTGTGATTAACTCTTTGATTATAGGCGAGAAGGGAGAAGATAAACGCAAGAATGAAGCTGCTACAAGAACTGGTCCCAGGCTGTGACAAGGTTTGTCCCTAGATTATCAAGACCTTTAATCAGTTATTAGACTTTTATTTTCCTTATCTTAAAGTTTATCCATTGAGCTTGAAGCTTACTCTATTAATGAAGATAATGGGTTTAGTATGTGTGAATGCTAGCTGGATTGTGACCTTAAGATTTTTGGTAGAGGGGGACATAGTTCTGGTGGATAGATGGAGATCAGAGTGTGTGTTTTGGGGTCCATCTTCTGATATTAAGTAGAAAAAGTTGCAGGAGGGTGAGTAGTGTAGTGTCGTCTCTAATAAGTTTGGTATCTATCGAGTAGAGAGAGAGGAGTGTGGTATAGTCACTAATATTGGTTTATGTGTTTTGAGTCCCACTATACCTAATTTGTTGGAAGCATGATGTGACACTCCTGCAGACAGCTAACTAATCGATATAGATAACATCTTGGAGTCTAGCAGCCATTATTGGTGGAGGGAGATGATGATAAGTGACAACTCTTTAAAAGAGTTTGTAAATTTTGTGAGGTTTTGGGATTTGACTGTTTGTGTATGAACTAGAGGCGTTGTTCTGGTTAGCCTTTATGGCAAATGTTACATGCTAGTTAGGGCTATGAGTCATTTTTATGTTCTGACTTAACAGAAAATGAGCTTTGACCTGCAGATTCAGGGCACTGCATTGGTGCTGGATGAAATCATTAACCATGTGCAGACTTTACAGAATCAAGTAGAGGTGGGACTTTGTTTCTGTTTTAACTTAATAAAACCATAAAGCTAAAATAGTCTGCAAGTAAAATTTGTGCACATAACCTATGTTCTTTCTTATTTTTCAGATGCTATCTATGAGACTTGCTGCAGTAAACCCCAGAATCGACTTCAACCTCGACAGCATATTGGCTTCACAAGTAAGTATCTAATTGCATACAAGACTTTAAGTTCCATGTGATTCTTCTTCTACAAAATTTAAGATTTCTCTCGTTGACCATGTTTCTCGTTTAAGTAAACCATAGGGACCTATCTATCTTTGAGTAACCTTTTTAGCTGTATCACAAAAAGAGAAACTTCTGGTGTATTTATTGGATACAACATTAATCGAGTCTATTATAGACTAGGCTTAGAAGTAGATCAACGTGGGGAAATAAATACACATCCAGTACACTAGACACAGAGCCTATTGTTAACGCAATGACTCAGAAACAAAAACCTTTTGAAAGGACTCACTAGTCCTCTCCAATAATATCACACAGAGATGGGTCAGAAACACGGACCACCTCCTGTTCTGTTGTCTTTTTTTTTTTGTTATCCTTCTGCACAATTATTATTTTTGTTGGTCTGAGTCTTAACTCTTTAAGTTCTTGTTGCTTCAAGTTTCACCTATCAAATCTAATAATCAGATTTTGTTTCTCTGCAAATAACTTCTTATTAAATGACCTCCTTTTACAGCTTGTAAACCATTTAATAACCAGGTCCTACCCATTTACAAATCTTGGTCTATTGAGATAATGTTTGAGTAGATGACTAGGAAGAAGTCTTGGATGTTGATAATAAAATCATATCTAACAGAAGTTTAAAGTTTTTGGTTAATGATGAGGTCTAAGCCTCTGTCTCTGTCTCTCTCTCTCTGTGCAGAACGGTTCTCTAATGGATGGTAGCTTCAACGGAGAGGCTTATCATCAGATGCAACAGTGGCCTCTTGATGGTTACCACCAGCCGGAATGGGGAAGAGAAGAGGATCATCATCAAGCCCATTTCTTGATGGGTTCAGGTACTTTGCACCCAAATCAGGTTAAAATGGAGCTATAAGTTCCAAACTAGTTGAAAATGCTTGTCTTGTGTATATACAAGAGAGAGAGGGAGATATCTCCTGAGGTTTCAATTGTTGAATTAGAGGTAGAAAACTTACCATGGCATTGCATATGTATAATTCAGAGAGAAAAATGACTGTTAGTACTGTGCAATACGACTTCGTGGTCGAATATCATCCAATAATAATGCTTAACGGACTAGGTGACCGATTCATTTTGGTTTAACGAAATAATAGCGGACTGAAAGAACCGAGTTTGCACTACAATTATTTCAAATTAAACCATAAGCAAATTGAGAATTAACAAAATAATGAATCAGTAAACCTTTTTTCAAAACTATACATTTATAATTGTTAGATAATTTACCATAGATTAGAGGTATCAATTGTCAAAAAAAAAGAAAAAAAATTAGAGGTATCAATTTGGTTTCTAAATCTGTTAAACCAAAAAAATCAAATTCAAACAATAAACCGAGCTGGGTAATTAAACCGCCAATACAGATAAACCAAACCAGGTATCGAGTAAAGTAAAGTAAACCAATTTGTAGGTCATGGTTTGGTATATATTTCACAAATCTGTAGATTCCCATTTCGTCTCTTTCCCCTAACACCAGAAACCGAAGCGATGCCGTCGTCGACGCAGTCATTGACCGTCGCAGCGAAGGCGCTACGTAACCGGATCTTCTCCAGGTCCGGATCCACATCCGCCGGGCCTAGTCGCTGGGCCACACCAGGCCACGAGGAAAAGCCCAAAGGCTACTTCATGAACCGTACTCCTCCTCCGCCGGGACAATCCCGCAAATGGGAAGATTGGGAGCTTCCTTGCTACATCACGAGCTTCCTCACGATCGTCATCCTCGGCGTGGGGCTCAATGCGAAGCCTGATCTTTCGATCGAGACTTGGGCTCATCAGAAGGCTCTGGAACGTCTCGAGATCGAGAGGCTCGCGTCCGTTGGGGATTCTTCTGATTGAAGAGTTTTTTTTGTTATTGTCGATAATGATGAAATAAGTGTTCTTTTTTTAACTGTTTTGACGCAAAGTTGATTACTTTTTGATTTGCTTGTTTTTGATACATTTTGATTTACTCGTTTTTTTTTTGCTTATTGATAAAGAAAGTTTCTGTCTTTTATGCCATTGGTTGGTGATGAAGTTCATAAGAGAAATTTATCTGCTTGTCATTCGTTGTTGTAGTCAGGGGCTGATAGTAACTAGGAGATGGAGTGTTGCTCTGTTTTGTAGACGTGGCATGTTTTAAGCAGGCTCGTTAGTTTTCAATATGTGGTGTATATGGTTATATCTTTGTGCAGCGTACATATTGAGTTTGTTTAGTTTTGGTATTGGTTAGGCTTTTACATGATTCAAAACATGCTCATTAGTGTTGATTTTTCGTTTTGGGAACTATAGCTTTGTGCAGTGTTCGCATTTGAGTTTGTTATGCTCTTTAGTGTTGTTGGAGTTCTCATGGCATCAGCCGTTGTTTAATGCTGCACAAACACGAAAATTCAGTTTCTTCTTTTCTCGGTTTTTGTTCATTGCGTCACGGTTGGGTGCTGAGTAATTATTAACAGTTAGGAGTAGAGTTCTCATGGCATTAGCCTTTGTCAGTTAGATTCAGAACACTAGATTTCAGTATCTTCAGTACTGAATGTTTGAACAATTCAGATATGGCTAATAGTATTTTATTAGGATGTGTGCGTATATTGAGTTGTGAGCGTTTTTGCAAATACTGAGCTGAGAGTAGCGTGTGAATTGTTGGATTCTGATCTTTGTAAATAGTTGTTTTCATTTTTTTTTTGGTAACTATCAAGGAGCTTGGTTAATTACTTGAATAAGTCACAGTTTGGAATTGAGGGGAAGAACTTCACTTGGTTTTGGGTAGATAAGGTTTAGAAAATATGACAGGCTACGTCTCTATCTCCCCAGGTTCTCTTGTTGATGGACCTTCTATTGAATACACTGCTATTTCAAGTAGTTTCCCAAATCTTGTGAATAGTTTCCTTAAAGTGTCGGTACCCTCTTTAAATGTAGAGTAGTTTAATGCATCTCATCCTCTGGTTAATGATTAAACGAACTCAAGTACACTCTTGCAAGCATTCTTCATTGTTGTTTGCTGTTTGTGGTCGCAGAGGGCTACTGTTGTGTGTTTTTCTCCCGACTGTGTAAAGCCATGTGAAAAACCTCTGTCCTCTTATCCATTTTCCTCGGTACATGCAGATGTTCTTTTGTAAATTGCACCCATTCATGAAAAATATGAACAGTTGTAGTATCTATAATTTGATGTCGGTGTCGGTGGAGTCAGTGAGATACGTTTTGGACGAAAGCGGAAAGTGACTCTTCTTTGGTCATTTAAAAAGAATAGCCACTATTTCGGGTAATGTGACCGGCTATTTCCGGTGAACAGTCGAGCCACCGACACAACCTTCCATGGTTTCCCGACAATGATCACTGTTCGTATCGCACACGATCAACGTTTTTATTTATTTAAAGAAAGAAACCATAACTTCCCGCACTCGTATCTCCCATAGTGTATGTGAGAGAGAAAGTAGCATTATTATTGGGTACAGGTAAAGACAGCAAATCTCAGTGACGTAAATCTGAGAGTAGACTTCACTCTTGAGTAGTAGATCAAAGTAACACGTCTTGAAGAGAGTCATGACTTGAATGTAAAACACACACTTTGCTCTGTTTCTTCACTGGTAAGCCTTCTTTTCTTTTCCCCTCAATCTTTACTTAGTTGTTGAACTCTCAAGTCTCATGCTCTGTTTCTCTCTCTGTTACTGGTGATACTTCTGAAAGAGACCTCAAATGCTACTGTAGACTTAAGACAAAACATAGCAAATCTGATTATTTTCTTTTCTTCCTCCAGTATGTGCTGTCATTTTCAAGAACATGAAATACATTCAGCTGTGTTTTTAATTAATTTGATCATCACTTTTTAAGACTTTTTTTTCCTTTTTTCTTCTCTGTAGAGTAAAACAGATCTTCTTGGACCGTTGCCTTACTTGGAAGTTGAAAGTAACTATTGTTTTGGCTTTATAGGAAGAGCTTCATGATGAAGGGGAGAACAACCAACACTGTCCAGTCAAAGCGATCTACTAAGAATGGAAAAAAAGATCAGAAGCTGCAGAAGAAGAATAGCCAGAAAAGACTGTCAGACCAAGAGAAACACAATGACTTAAACGCTGAGGAAGATTCGAACAATCTCTCTACAGTAGCAACTGATTCAACCACACACTCAGATCCATCTGAGGCTTACGAGACAGTGGATGTTCGTTACTTGGATGATGATGTAACGGAGAGAAAGGAGAAAGAGGACAGTGTAAATGGATCCGTTCATGGGTTGGAGAAAGATGATGATGAACAAGAAGTTAAAGATGTCTGGGAAGATGCTTCCAATGGTGGTCTTAGTGCTGGAAGCGAGAACGATTCCCCTGATGTAACAGAGAATAATGGTGAACACTTAGAAGATGTATCTTCCAAAGAGGAGATTGATCATCTCGAGGCAAGAATCGAGAGACTTGAAGAGGAGCTTAGAGAAGTTGCAGCACTAGAGATTTCTCTTTACTCTATTGTTCCGGATCATTCTAGCTCAGCACACAAGCTTCACACGCCTGCAAGGCGTCTTTCTAGAATCTACATCCATGCATGTAAGCATTTTACTCGAGGAAAGCGTGCTAGGATCGCTAGAAACTCTGTTACTGGTCTTGTTTTGGTTTCCAGATCTTGTGGGAATGATGTTTCAAGGTAAAAAAAATACTATACCTAACATGTGAGTTGGACATTTTTTAGGATCTTGATTTTCTCTGAACACATTTTTCTTGTTAGGTTGACCTTCTGGCTATCAAACATCATATCTCTAAGGGAGATCATTTCACAACAGTTTGGTAAGTCTCACATCACAGAGACCACTGAATCAAATGGGAGTAAGAAAGGTCTACAACAGCTTTTGGAGGATTGGCAAGAAACTGAAACATTTACTACTTCACTTGAAACAATCGAACACTGGATCTTTTCTAGAATCGTTGAGTCTGTTTGGTGGCAGGTATTAAAACATTGAGCTTATTCTAAGTTTTGTCTATGAAGCATCTCATTTTTGTTTCTCATATCTTTAAGGTCTTTACTCCTCATATGCAATCCCCTGAAAGCAACTCATCTGAGAAGCAAGGAAACTTTTCTATTAGCTTATGGAACAATGCTTTCAGAGAAGCTCTTCAACGGCTTTGTCCTGTGAGAGGCTCAGGGAACGAATGTGGTTGCTTACCTGTTTTGGCTAGAATGGTAATAAGATACTTCTATTTGTTTATGTTCTTTGACAAGACGTCATGTTCTTTATTGTCTTTAAACAGGTGATGGAGAAGTGTATTGGTAGATTCGATGTAGCAATGTTCAATGCTATTCTGCGTGAGTCAGAACACCAGATTCCAACTGATCCTATCTCTGACCCTATTCTTGATTCCAGAGTTCTGCCTATCCATGCTGGAGACTTAAGCTTTGGTTCAGGAGCACAACTCAAAAACGCGGTAACCAATACAAAACAGAGTTTCAGTTTTGCCATAGCCTTTAGAGAGTGAATAATGCTTGACTAATCCAATGGCACACAAATATTTCATATTGCAGATTGGTAACTGGTCTAGATGCCTCACTGAAATGTTCGGAATGAACAGCGAAGATGATGATCATGTAGAAAGTGAAGGCAGTGATAGTAGTAAAGCCTTTGTATTGTTAAATGAACTTAGTGATCTTCTTATGCTACCAAAAGACATGCTTATGGAAAGTTCCATCAGAGAAGAGGTTTGTGTTATAATATAATCTTAGTTATTCTTTTGTACTTGGTTAAGCCTATAGCATTCACAAGCTTCATCGAGTTTTTTTCTTTTGATAAACAGATATGTCCGTCAATCACTCTACCAGTAATCAAAAGAATACTCTGCAACTTTACTCCTGATGAGTTCTGTCCAGATCATGTACCAGGAGCTGTCCTAGAAGAGCTCAACTCTGCTGAGGTATTCAAATGATTCAAAGTTAGGATTCTCTTTCTTCTCATAATCAGTAAAGTAAATTTGGAACATCTATTTTCTGTTATGTTTTCAGAGTAATGGTGATGGGAAGCTATCAGAAGAAAGCTTCCCTTATGCAGCTTCCTCAGTTTCTTACACGCCTCCATCGACCAAGGATGTAGCAGAGAAAGTAGCAGAGTCTGCAGGGAAAATGTCAAGGAATGTGTCTATGATACAGAAAAGAGGCTACACAAGCGACGAGGAGCTTGAGGAACTGGACTCTCCTCTTACATCCATCGTAGACAAATCTAGCGAAGTTACTGATTCAGCAACCACAAATGAAAGATACAAGCTTCTTCGACAAGTGTGGGTTTAGTTGAGTGATTAATTGGAAACCCAAGTAAAAGTGTAATTAGTGTGTGTGTTACTATGAACCATGCCCTATCCAGTAACCAAAAAAACATGAATTACCAATTCCAAAAGTGATTATTTACCTAATAGCTTTGACCTATACAGGAATCACAATTTCTTTTTCTTTTTTTTGGTTCTTGAATTCTTTCAAGACCATTGTATAATCTACAAGATACTTAAGAGGGTTAATATATTAAGAAATGCCTAACACTTGTTGGTCTAGGATCTCTCAATCCTCTTTAGTTCCTTGGCCACTTCCATCATCTCTGGAACTTCCCCTCTAAGACCAATGCATCTGAGTGAAAGTATGAAAAAAGCTTCCATCCGACATAGCTCTCCTTCTGCAAAGTCACCTATGTTTTCCAACATAACTGGATCTAAGACCTCAGAGAATCTACCATCTTCCACAAGCCTAGTCAGAAAATCTGGATGTAGTTCATCGTCCAAACCTGGAGTTCTTCTGCTCAAGAGAACTAACATGAACACTCCAAAGCTGTACACGTCAACATTCTCTGTGATCATCCCCTTTGACATATATATAGGATCCAAGTACCCGTACGTTCCCTCTAGTTTATACTCTCGTACAAAGGATTCTCCTTGTGGAATGGTAACGCAGTTGCGAAAATCTCCAAGCTTTGCAACTCCTTTCACATCCAAGAATACGTTACGAGGATGAACATTCCTATGAATAAATGTTGTCGAAAATGCGGTGTGAAGGTAGGCTAATGAGTTAGAGATGTCTCTTGCTATCTTTAACCTCGTATTCCATGTCAGCGTTGGATCGATTTGGTGATGAGCATTCACAGTTATGCTCTCTGCATATTCACATACTAGGACAGGACAAGGGAATTCAAGACAGCATCCCAACAGCTTGAGGAAGTTCTTGTGACCACTCACCATTGATGAAACTGAGATGTCTCTGCAAATCTTCCTTACAGAACTCCCTCCGTATGCTTTTTTTTTCTTAACAACCACTAGTCTATGATGATCATCATCGAGTGTTCCTCGGTAGTAATGGTAATCACAATCATCTTTACCAACAAGATTACTTTGGTTGAAGTTTTTTGTGGCTTCAAGGATTTGGTTAGCAGAATAAGTTGTAATGGGATTTGTTTTACCATTGCAACATTTGATGAGCTCTTCTTGTAAGATGCTTCCGTTCTCCATAAACAATCTTTGTGGTTCAGTGACTTTCCCCATCTTCTTTCTCCTCCAACTCATCTGATCCTCCTTTTGGAAGATCTGAGCTTCAAAACTGTGTGATTTGGAATAATGTTGGACCTGTTCTCCAGATCAAATACTTAAAAAACAGGGTAAACAGCCAATAAGAAGCACTGGCTAGTCAATAAGAAAGGCCACAAAGTTTGACTTTGGGAAAGTTGACTGTTTCTCATTCTGTAGTAATTTACTCTAATTTGGACGGACATAATAAGTCAGTCACTTTAATGGTCGGAAAAGTGAAGTTATGACGAGATTAAGTACAGATAAACAGTCTATAGCTTTGGAACCGAGCTTCGGTTTGATGTCTCTGTGAGTAAATGAAAGGTTTCCAGTGGACTGGTGGTTGTTAGTACAGTGAGTACATCTCTAAATGACTTTCTTACCCTCAGACTAACGCTTCCGCTTGAGGTTATAAGTTATTAACATCTTAGTTTTCAGGGCTAGAAAGGTAAATTACTCACCGAATCTTCATCATTCTCCCTCCTCGGCTTCTCGCTATCTATCGTTTAGATGCTTCTTAACAAGTAAAAGAAAAAAAAAAGAGATAAATGGCGGTTTCTCTTCCGAACTCGTTTCTCCAGATCAATCCATGTGCTCCTTCTCTAGCAATTAGAAAGGTAAAGCTCCAAACTTTTCTCTTATTACTCGAAAAAATCACTAAACTTTTTTTTTTTTTTCGAATAGCCGGTTAAGGCGACAGCATCGGTTTACGCGAACCGAGGAAGTAAACCGGTAAGAAGCAACACTTCGGTGGTTCAGGTGACGTGTAGGAAGAAGGAATTGCACCCAGAGTTTCACGAGGACGCCAAGGTTTACTGCAACGGAGAGCTCGTGATGACGACCGGAGGGACTAAGAAAGAGTACGTTGTCGATGTTTGGTCCGGTAACCATCCGTTTTACCTCGGTAACAGGTCTGCTTTGATGGTTGATGCTGATCAAGTTGAGAAGTTCCGTAAGAGGTTTGCTGGGTTGTCGGAGATTATGGAGATTCCGGTTTTGAAAGGAGAGATTGTGTTGCCTACGAAGAAGAGTAAAGGTGCTGGCAAAGGGAAGAAGAAATGATGAATGGGAGTTTGTAATGTTGAAATGGGAGTTTTCTGGTAAACCTTTGCTTAGGCTGTTTGAATTGTGTGTTGTGTTTCTTCTTGAATGAATGCAAATGATTATGATTTATTTTTAAGAATGTGTTTGGAGGCATGGTAACATTGTTTCTTGTTTGTTGGTACAATGCGTATAGAAAAGTTCTTGCAAATGAGATAAAGGATGTGCAGTTTGTCACAGATGGTGATGGTCTTATTGCTATTTATAAGGTTATGGCATGAACTAAGTGATTAATGCAAATTTGGTTGTTGTTGTTGTTTAATTAGTTGCTTGAGATCATTGCTCTAAGGCTCTTTTCTCAATTAGAGTTGCATAACTTCTCAATTAGAGCATGATCATGGTCTATGCAAATGTATCTGCTCAGGTTATCAGCCAGAACACGAACTCTGTGACAGCTGTGTTTCCACAACAAACTCAAGATCACCACTTACTTGCAAACCACAAAGTGACTTTATTATTTGTGACCGCAACGTAGAATTAATGGTTTGCTCAAGACAACATAAGACAGCTATTGAAAGCCGAAGATTTACAGAGCTCAAAGGGGTTGTTTCTGTGGTCATGCGTGTGCCCAATACAATGGTTTAGTTTTAAAGCTATTAAACTCATACATATTTGAGATTTCTCATAGGTTTGGATACACAGCAATGAGAGTTAAAAAAGAGGAACTGCTTAAGCACTACTTGACTTGAAATTGTTGTAATACACACCGCATGAATGTACCATCATAATTAAAAATTTAAACTCAACAGATAACATTGAAAAAGAACAATCAGACTAGACAATGATTTAGTATCCTACATTTTGGCAAGCTATATTGAGCCCTTACAACTTGATCTAATTAAATTGATCTACACCATCAACCAAGCAACCACGTTTTCAAAGACTAATACTGACACACTCTACTAAACCGGTACGAGCCTGCATCCTGGTGGTTTTGGAGGTATAATCTTCAACCTCAAGGGTCTATGAGCACTTTTCTTAAACTGCAACGGCTTTGGTGGAATTATCTTCACTCTTAGTGGCTTCTTTGTTGTATCCTTAGACTTCATTACAACCACCGATTCTCTCTTACCTCCAGCACCGGTAACCATCTCTTTCTTCTGATCAGAAACTTTCCTAAGAAACTGATGCTTCAACAACTCCTCAGCACTTCCTCTCTCATCTGGTTTCCTTGCCAAACACGTCTCTAGAAACTGCCTTGCGTCAAAAGGAAGGGATTGTGGAATCTCTGGTGCGTTCCCATTCAACAACTCAGGCGTAAGATCCTCTGAATCAGCAAACGGCCATGCCGGCTCTCCGGTGTACATCTCAAGAACAATACAACCTAACGACCACAAATCCAACGCCTTCTCCGCGACGCCTTCCTGAACAGATTCAGGCGACATGTAAAGAGGCGTTCCCAAGAACGGAGAATCAAACTCCCAAAACTCTGACTCCTCTCCAGCTTTCGTCGACATACCAAAATCAGTTATCTTCAACTGATACGTGGACTTCACGCCACCACCAACACCATCTCCCTCGTACTCATGACGTGGAAACACAAGCAGATTCTCCGGTTTAAGATCACAATGAACGTAACCCTGACTATGAACAGACACAAGTCCTTGAAGAATCATGAGCGTGAAGTCTCTGATCATCGAGTCAGACAATGTTCTTGTTTCCATGAAAGAAGCTAAACTTCCACCAGCTGCATACTCCATCGACATCTTGTAAACCCTGACTCCATAATCATTAACACCTCTCGATAGAGATGACCCTAGGGTTTGCACGATTCTAGGGCAGTTTCTAAGTTTGGAAAGTATCCGAAACTCTTTGCGGAGAGTTTCGTAGTCGTGAGCGTAGGAGGTTTTCACGGCATGGTAACATGGTTCCGAGCCGTTAGGTTTTGTTAATCTCATGAGATCAACGGAACCATACGAGCCTTTTCCTAAGGACTTCATAAACTCCATTGACGGCAATATTTTTACTTCACTGTAACCGAAAAAACCCTAATTGGAAGATGGATTTGGAATTTGTTGAAGAATATGTGAAGTGCTTTCGTGTTATATATCTGGCGCCGATTGAAGGAAAAATGGAAATTTTAAGAGTACTATGAAAACAAAAAAAAAGGAAACTGAATAACGCGCGTAAGATCTTACTTGCATGGAAATCTACCGTTAATTGCACCCATCAAATATATATATTAACCGTTGGATCATACATTCCATGATAAACTCTTCACTGTTATAAATACTTTTAAAGTTTCAATGAAAAATTAAAAAAAATGGTCAAAATCTTTTACATCTATCAAGTTCGATGTGGCTAATTAGAATTCCTAGCAAATATTTTTCTTCAATAGATTGGACTACATAACCAAACAATAAGTTTTTTTTAAAAAAAAATTTTTTTGATAATCATGTGGAATTTCAGACAGTAAACCCAGACTAAACCCCACGAGACCTTCCCTCTGGTTACGCATGATTATAGGCGGGAAGGTGGCCAAGACGACTCAAACCCAGAACGGACACTCCAGTTGGAGTTCCATTACCACTAGGCCAAGAGTTCTTGGTTAAACACTAAGTTCTTCAAACAATAAAAACTACTTCTTTGATAACCATGAGTAATGAATGTTTGTGTTTCAAAAAAAAAAAAAAAAACTTCTTAATAGTTTCGTTCTGGTGTTGCAAATCTCCAACTTACATCATGATTCATGACGATCAAGAATTTGTTTTTACTCCTAGAAGGTAAATGCATCGCAGCAATACTCAACTAGGACAGCAATACTCACTTGTGTTTCTTGTGGGTGTGTTCATCCGGATCGTTTGTGGTAGTCTGGAGTGCTAAGGGGGGAGTTGCAGCTATTTTTCACCTAATTTCTGTGCAGGTCTTTGTCGCGTTGCTCCATCAGGGCTCTGCGTCCAATAAATGGTCGGTTTTATTGATGTGGAAGCTGTGGCCTTAAGATGTCTTCCTCGAGTTGTTTGTGGTCGAGCCAATCTTTAAGAGCAGATCATCGGAGAGGTTAAAATTATCGGATTCTGACTCTTGATTTAATTGTGGTTCTTTTTTTCTTGCGGCAAACAGTTGTACGGATTAGTTCAGGCTTCCGGCTTGTGGGTTCTGCCTGTTGTGTCTGTCCATGTATTAGTCTAGACTAGTTCGAGTTGTTGTTTAGAATTTTTATTTTTCTTTGTTCTGCTTCTTGTTGTTTTTATATTTCTGTCAAAAAATCTTGAAAGACTATTAATAATATCTTTACATTTTTACCAAAAAAAACTAGGACAGTTTCCTAATCCGTGACCGGTGAATTTGGTATCTCATAAGCCGTAACTTTTCCCTGGAGGAGTACAAATATATCTTCAATGCTCTTTTACGTAACTGTATGGAAATAGTGTACTACGCTTTATATGTTTTGTTCTAAAACAGTTTGAAAAGGCAATTATCTTCAATGGATTTTACGTAATAATATCAGAACAATAATATAGTATGATTTAAAGATTTTTGTTCCAAAAAATCATTGAAATATGGTGACCTTTTCCTAGAAGGAACAAAGAAGTTACTTATGATTCGACCAAAAAAAAAAATTAACTTATGAAAAGAAAAAAAAAGAGTAGAGATTTATTTTGTGAGTAATTAAAAAAGAGTAGAGAGTTGAATTAAATATAAATTCACCAATTGTAATAACTTAACATATTTGTCTACTTCGAAGACTCTTCTTGAAGTTAAACCATACGGAACCTCACTTCAGACCTCAAGTTATAACTTTGTAAATTTTCGTATATTCTTGAATATGCTCTAGTTTACATCCAGTCGTCATACTATTGCGAAGATGTAATATTCTTTTAATTAAAATTCTCATATACTGTAGACGTGTTATGTATCAATTACAATCCTAACTAAATTTCATAGACTTAAATGTAAGTTTAAATTAAATAAATCCGAGTAAAGTCAACAACTGCCCTTGGATTACTGATATTATCTGTCGAAGTGCCTATTTCCGTCACCCACCAAATCATATTCTAAGATTAAAGATATAATAAGAAGGTGACAAAATCATCAAAACGTTTACTTAAATATAATTTAATTACACAAGTAAGATCTATTGAATCTACAAAAAAAAAAAAAAAAAACATATAGCTACCCCACCTTCTGTGTTGTTACATTTCTTTCGTATTCATTGAACCAAACAAGGGTACATCATGAGCTCTGACAACAGATATAATGATCACTTAATCAATCCCAATCCCGACCGTTGGTTCTTGCCAAGCGCGGCTTCTTACGATAGCAGCAGCAAGATTTTACTCATCACCATCGTTGCTTTCTCTATTATCATCCTCACCGTCTTCGCTCATCATCTATACACAAGGTTCGTTCTCCGCCGCCGTAGATCCACCTTCCAAGGCCATTCTTTCACCGTCGTCACTCAACCGCTCAAACGTGGTCTCGATAAAGTTGTCATTGCTTCTCTCCCTACATTCGTGGTTGGAGTCAACGGTGATGACGTCTCGCCTACGGAATGTGCAGTGTGTCTAACCTTGTTGGAGGAGAAAGATATGGCCAGGATGTTACCAAAGTGCAAGCACGTGTTCCACGTGACATGCGTTGACACATGGCTCACCACGAGTTCTAGTTGTCCCATTTGTAGAAGTGAAGTCGAGCCGAGTCAAAGGCTTGAGCCTGAGCCAAGAGAAGGGCCAGTTGGGGACGGTGCATCTTCGTCGGATTACAAGAGTGGCGTGTCATCGGTTTCGCGGTTAGATTCGTTTCGGAGGATTCTGACAAGGGAAAGATCTTCGGACAGGAACGATCATTCTCGCGTTGACCAAGATCGTGTAATAGATCTTGAAAGACAATGATTAACAAGTATTGTTCACGTTATAAAAGTACTCTTGTTCCTTTATAGTTTCCATCTTCTTACTAAAATCTTTGTATGTTATTGTACAAAATACACATTACTACAAAAGCTGTTGTTGATCAACGTGTGAAAAGAAAAACAAAAAGTGTTGAGCTTGTAATAATATACAATTCAGACAACTTTGTAATAACTTTTCAATGT
>CAKOAT010246266.1:0-35986 GCA_932364175.1 Eruca vesicaria subsp. sativa | reverse complement strand
GGAAAAGTACTTTTTCCTCGTAAGCTCCTCGTAAATTTACTAAGGTCTTACGAGGAAAGTGTTTCCTCGTAAGTTTTCGAGGAGCTTACGAGGAAATTTGCTTTCCTCGTAAGATCCTAGTAAAGGCTTAGTAAATTTACGAGGAAGAATTTTCCTAGTAAAATTTCCTAGTAAATGCTTTGTTTTCTTGTAGTGTACGTACCAATTTGTTTCTTGAATATGTGACCCCTTAATTAACTTTGTAGCTTGTATACTCTTCTTTTCCAACGTTAATAGCGTTGATGTATCTCTTCATTGTAATCAACTAATTAATCGTTGATGTAACTCTTCATTGTATTCAACTAATTAAATTAATTAGTTCTTAGTTTACAAAAAAAAAATGAATTGGTTCTTGTTTGTTTTATTCTCTTTGATTTGCTTCAGTAAGATCAAAGCCCTAATGATGACTTTACCAGTAAAAATTTGTGGTTCAACAATGATAATATCCCAACAATTCAAATACAGTTGTTGCTTCTAGATTATGAAATTTCGAGGATCATTTGAAGAGTTACATAAACAAATTTCATTATCGTAGATGGTGAAAACAAAACCATCTTTTATCATGTATAAATGAAACGATCTAACATAATCGTGATTTTTTTCTTAACCATGAAACATAACCATCAAAAAATAATAATAATAATAATAATCGTGCTTTTTTCTTACTTTTTAAACAAATAGATAAATTTAAATTAAAAATTTTAGTTTTAATTATATTTCTAAATTTTGGGTTTATAGAAAACAAAACCATCTTTTATCATGTACAAATGAAACGATCAAACATATTCGTGATTTTTTTCTTACTTTTTAAATAAATATTAAATTTAAATTTCAAATTTTAGTTTTAATTATATTTCTAAATTTTGGCCTTATAGAAAAGTTAAATATAAAAAGAATTATTAATTTTTTAAACTATAGTATTACTTTTTAAATATATAGTTAATATATTTTAAACTTCGTCTAAAATAATTTGATACAGAGCTGGGTGATGAAAACGATAACAAAACAACAATCCAAAACCTTTGAATGAACTGAACAAAAATATACTCATAGAGTCTGACTGACTTATATTCTTCAAGGTTACATTACTTGCACGTGCTAACGTGGTCTGATACTTATAGAGTCAGGTACATCTACTGGATATGACTCAATGAAGTCGAGCCATTTGTTTCCAGTGTCAGGCTCCACTTCTCTGATGCATCTCCACACCGCACTGTTACACTTAAACCCACTTCCAAAAGCAATCTGCAACACCCTATCTCCTTTCTTCACTCTCCTTTTTGCTTCCAAGTAAGAGAGTGCATACCAAACAGACGAAGAAGAAGTGTTCCCAAATCTATGAAGAGTCATCTTTGAAGGCTCTATGTCTTCTTTATTCAAGTTCAAGTTCATCTCCATTGCTTGGATCACAGCTCTTCCTCCAGTATGAATACAAAAATGCTCAAACGCTTTCTTGAAGTTCGGTGAATAATAAGAAGGCCTCCTCGGCTTATAGATCTTGTAAAGAACGTATTGTAATAGCTCTTTGTAAGGTAACACCAAAGGGCCTAGAGAAGTTAGGTTCATCTTTAATACATCTCCAGCTACGTTGATTACATCTTTGGTTATGGACACTCCTTGCTTTGACTCAGAGTCTATGTCTTGATAGATACATCTGTAAGCTCTATCATCTTTGGCTTTGTTTGTTCTCACAACATGCAAGAGCTCATACTTTGCGTTTACTTTGTGGTTTTCATCGCTAGACATCAAAACAGCAGCTGCTCCCATTCTAAAGAGACAGTTTGTAAGAAGCATAGATCTGTCTTTACCGATATACCAATGTGTGTTCAACGCTTCTGTGCTGAGAATAAGAGCCAAGGAGCCACGGTGAACTTTTAGCAAGTCGTTAGCTAAAGATACCGATAAGATCCCAGCTGCACAACCCATCCCTGAGAGGCTAAAGCTCTTGATATTGCTTCTCATGTGGAACTTGTTGATCACCATTGCGGTAAGAGAAGGTGTTGGTGCATGTAAACTACAGTTTGTTATCAGTATGTCTATGCTTCTTGGACTTAGTTTGTTTCTCTTGAGGAGATCATCAACGGATGTGAAGAGAGTGGTCATGGTTTCGGTTTGGACCGAGGTGAGACTTTTCTTTAAAGGTATTTCGGTTAGGGAGAGGGGAATGCTGGTTTGGTTGCTTAACCAGGATCTCTCAAGAACCCTGGCTTGGAAATCTATACTCTCTTGATCTATCTGGTTGGCTAAGTAGATGGTTTCGAGGAGAGTAGACATTGGGATGCGGTTTGAGTCAGGGGAACGGTAACAAGTGAAGTCAAGTAAGTAGACTTTGACTCTTCTCTTAACTCTTTGGTAGATTAAATGCAAAACTAGGAAACTAATAAAGATCTCAAAGATATAACCACTTGAGCTGAGAAGTGTTGTCAGCTCTGACATGGTCAAAGTGATTGTTGAAGCTTTGTCTATAGTTTGGTTCATTTCCCTTCGTCCTTTAGAGTTTAGTTTTTTTTTGTCATGGATTGTTAATTAGCCCACTGTAGTTGTTTACATTAAGATGTAATAGAAAATGAAATTATCATGTGGAAGTTGTTGCTGAGGATTTCACTGCGTTAGGTAATGCTAACATGTTTCAGCATTGTTTGTGTGTGTTTTTTTTTAACAATTAGTCTCAACACGTCTTCTTGCTTGTCTGATAAGTTAGGTTCTAAATAGGGTTGTGTCTTGAGGGGTTAAGGTTTAACCAGCCATGTATTGATTAGTCTGTCTAAAAGACTTTACTTCAAAATTTTGTGTAAATTTCCTTGAAGGTTGGCAAATAACACAATAAACGGAGTTTCCGTGCCTATCAAGTTTCTTATACATTGATCGTGGCCTCATGCAAGTCGCTACATAGAGAGCAGAACATCATGCTTTTCAGGCGCTTGATGACACAACAAGTAGGTTACGGCAATTACAGACATTGTAGATCTTTGGTTAGCTTTGGCAATAACTATGAAAGTGAAAAGACCTAACACATGATAGCATGAAGACGTAGAGGTATTAGATGGATGGGTTTGACTTATCATGAACAGTCTTTACACGGATCCACAACACAACATGATTGAATCAATTGGGTGGGCAAAACCATTAATATTTTGAGTTGAATGCATTCATCTTCTTCGCAGTATTAATCATTCTAGAGAGTGTCGACGAGGTGGACCGTGATTAGTTCAGACAACGACTTCTACTGTTTGGTTACACTCTGTTTTCGTCTGTTATGTATCATATATAATAATAAATGTTTTTCAAAATAAAATCTCTATGTTAGTTTCATGCTAGTGTGTGGCGATTCATAGGCCTTAAAACGATGAAGAAAGTTTAGAACATCGCCTAGTAATTTTATTGAGATCTTGATCTCTTGAACAAGCCTACTAACTTGATTTAAATACACATGATCAGCTTTAAAATAATCAGTATTATATAAATAGTTTTGGTCTTAATTAGAACATGTAATAAGTCCACATGGAAAAATACAAAAATAAAACAGAGTAAATGAGTAGGAGGACTTTTCCCCGTCTTGTTGGCTTTGTAGAATCATTCATATCATCATCATATGTAGTTTTCATCTCATGGAGCCCTTATGTCCTCTTCTACGGGTTATATATAATAACAAAAATCTTCTGTTCTTTATGTTGTTGATTCACTTAACAATATCAGTGTGAAACAAAGTTTGCACTGTTTTGATTTTTAGAAGAATCAGGTGATCATTATCATCAGTGATGATGTAACAGTACAACCGTCGTTGTTGCCTTCATTGTGTGGGTTACAAGATATAAAAACAAAACAGAAAAATGAAGTTTTCTTGGGGACCATGGAATCAGAATTGCATGTGCCTTTTGTTCACTCATGTAACACAAAACTCACACTTAAAAATGCCAGTCAAAGCCCATCAAAACCTCCTCTTTCACTGGCTTTTCTAGTTAGCTTTTTTTTTTTAATTTAATTAATACTTCTAAAAAACAAATCATAATCACAACGTAAAGCAAGATAGATGGTCCTCCTAAGTAGAGACTATAGACACAACAAGATCAAAATAATAATGTAACCAAGAGAAAAAAGACAAACAAGCAGAACAAAGTAGCCCAAGTATACTAGAAGATTGAAAATTAACATAGAAGAGTAGTGTGACATCACAATGCTTTCCCAGTTATGTTTTTGTTATTAATTTAATTAACACATCTAAGAAACACATCATATAAAGGAAGACAAATGGTACTTTTACGTAGAAATTATATGCACAAAATGAGGATCATTCCAAAATGTAATATAACCAAGAGAAAAGGACACATAAACTATAGCCCACATATCAGAAGTTCCTCTGCCTTTATTAGACAATAATTATTACTAACACAGAAGAGTAGTGTGACATAACAATACTTTTCCAGTCAGTATTTTTTTTACTAATTTACTTAATATTTGTAAGAAACACACCATAATCACAACATAAAGCTACACAGATGGTCCTAAGTAGAGATGATTGATACAAAACAAGGACTAAAAATATAATGTAACCAAAGAGAAAAAGACAAACAAACTGAAGAAAGTAGCCCAAGTATCCTAAGTTTCTCTCCCTTTATTAGACAAAATACTGATAATTAACATAGAAGAGTATAGTGCAACATTACAATACTACTAGAATATGAAAAAGATCATTCATCAACCAATGTTCAAGAACACCTACAATGATGAAAAGATGAAACTAGCTTTAATGTATCTTTCTTGTTTAAGATAAAAAAACACTTATTATAAATCTTTCAGTTCAAGTTCAGACAGCCAACAACGAAGGAATTGCATCCAAGTTTGGAGTTGTGTTCTTGCTTGTAGAATCTGAAATTGTTCTTCCTCTTTTACCAGAGGAAGAAGATGAACCAAAAGCTCTCATTGGACTTGCAAAAGCCCATCCCCAGCTTCTGTTCCTTCCACCATAAGCCATGTTTTGATGATGATGTTGTTCAGCTGATGATGATGACGAGGATGAAGATGATGATGGAGTCATTATCATAAACCCACTAAGAGCAGCTCCATCCATTGGAACCCCTCATGGGTTCTTTAGCTTAATTTAAGAATAAAATAGTTGATTTGAAAACCTAAGAACTTTAGTTAGTGATAATTAATTTTTTGACCTCCAATGGAGAACCTCATAGAGGTTCTTAATTTTAATTTTTCTTTTTAAGTAAAATGATTTAAAATAAAAACATACATAAAAGAAAATCTTGAAAACAAAATTATTTATGTTCTAATCCAGGAACTGAATTCACGGGCAAAATAACATAATCCGAACCTTCACGTTGATGGAATGGACGAAACTGAAATTGGAAGAGAACATCGATGACTAAAGAAAAGCAACAAACATCATCTCCATTGGAGATTTCAACAGAATCGACGACGGCGAGAGAGACCAACCGAATCAACGCCTCTGGACAACTCGAAGAAGAGAGCGACAGAAGCAACGACGAAGCAACGGATCAAACTTGATCTCCGATGGAGATTTCGACTGAATCAACATCGATTCATCGTTGAGAGAGAACGGATTGAAGTTTGATAATGTCGAAGAAGAGAGAGAGAGACCAACAAAAAAAGAGGTTTTTTTTTCCCTTCGTGTGAAAGCGTGGAAGCAACATAGAGGTGACACGTAAGGGGTTTTTACTAATTCTCAAACCTCTATATAAGACAGCGGTTCTACACTTTAATTGCATTTTTGATTTATTTTTTGGGCTTTTTTCTTTAAGACACCCCTCCTGAACCTCCCGATGGAGGTGGTCTAAAGATCCCACCACATCTCACAATCTGATCCCTCACACAAACATTGCTACTACTATTACTACTAACCTTACCTTTATTGTTGTTACCTTCTCTTTGTGACTCAACTCTTCTCAAAGTACAATCTCCAAACCCATGTGTGATCCTCTCAAAAAACTCCCCAGAGAAGCTTCTGCTTCCACACCCGACAGATCTCGATCTCGACACTCTCCTCTCGCTCCCTGTCACTGTCGTAACAACATCTTCCTCTACAATCACATCAATGCCGTCTCTCTTACTACTCTCACCTCCATTCACTCTCTTTGACCCCGAAGTTCCGACCGTCCTTGTCTCTGTTTCCGACAAAGCCTTTTCAGTATGTTTTGTCTGAAAGTTTCCCATTTTCTTGCTGCTGCTGCTATGTTGTTTGTAAGAGTGAATATGCAAAAAAGACCAAAACCCGTTCCTCTTTCTCGGCGTCAAATCGGAACCACCGTACGCGGTCGTGGACTGGCTTCTCTTATAGACGATATTCGCCATCTTCTTCTTCTTGTTCGCCAGCAAAAACGGAAGCTTGTTCTTGTTGTTAATGTCAGTGACATTATTACTGGCTCCGGCGACGGAGAGGGAGAGATTTGCGGCGGAGACGGTGGAGCTACGAACAGAGTCAGATCTGAAGGAAGGAGAGGAAGTGGAAGAAGAGGAAGAGAGGTGGTTAGGGAGAGGGAAAGAGGAAGTGACGAGTTTCCCGAGCTTTTCTTGGAGACAGAGAGGACAGATCCCACCTGGGTTCTTTGTGAATGGATGGTTTATGCATTGCATTACATCACTCATGTCTTCTTGAACCTTTGCTTCCACCATTGATGATGATAACAAAGACTTTTCTTTAGTTTCTGTTCTTTTGTGGATTATTGTGGATGACGTTTATCTGTTTCTGTGTGTGTGTGTGAGAGAGAGAGAGAGAGAGAGAGAGATTCACGGCATGTAAATAGCTTTCAGGTTTATTTGTTCTCTTCTTTTGAGAGAGAGAGAGAGGGGGCTTGAGAATGAAGAAGTAGGGTTGAGTAGAGACTGGAGAGAAGAGAGGGGGTTTGAGTTCCCAGGTGCACGTGGTGTACTCTGACTTCGTCGTGTCCTCTCTCTATCTATCTAGTAGTCTTTTTCTTTTTATTTTGTTTGTAATAAAATATTAACTCTTCAAATCTACCAAAAGGTTGTCACGTCTCAACTCTAAATTACACGTAATCACATTTAGTATTATATGATCCTTAACCATTTTTAAAATATCGTGATAAAAAAAAACCATTGTTAAAATATCTAAGTGCATCTCCAATCTATAACACTATTTTGTGTTAAAATTACATTATTTTAATATAATATTAGTATATACTAAATAAATTTATCTCTATTATAACACTAAACTTAACTCTAAAAACTATTTTATGTTTTTTCAAAAAAAAAGCTATTTTATGTTTTTATATTTTTATTTGTTAATTATTTAATTATATAATTTATTAATAAAATAAGTGAATAGTATTTTGATGGTATAAATAGTGTTTTAATGTAGTGAATAGTATCACATCAAATCTGATGTAAAAGTATAGTGTTACATTAAAATAGTACTTCATGAAGTTTATTGCTAGATTAAGAAGGTTTTTGTTTTGAAATTACACAAAAACTACAGTATAACCTCTATAAATTATTAAACTCTCTAAATTAATAACGGTACCAACTTGGACAGGTTCAAAATTTGACACAAATCGATAAACTAATAAGATAAGACTTTTTAGAAAGTTTTATGTAAATAAATGATCCCACTAAAAATATAAATTAATAATTTATATTTAGAGATATTTTATATAAGTAAAAACCTATTATTATATTATTTGTTTTATATTTACAATTGAATTATCATTATATTTACTTGACACTGAATATATTGTTGATGAGATTTAATAATATTATATCTAAACCCATATTTAAATTCTATGAAATATATATTCTATACACCAAATAATATAAGAAGTTTAATATAAATGTCAAATTTCGAAAAAATAATAAGAAATATCTATACACTAAAATAAAATATTTTTTTCCAATTTTAGAATAAATATATCTTTAAATAAAAAATCTAAACAAGGAAAATTTGGTAAATTAATATTTCTATAAATTAATAAAATTTCAAAATCCCGACGTTATTAATTTATAGAGGTTTAACTGTAGGTGTTTTATCCGCATTTGCATGCATAATTCTCTTATGAATATTATTAATTGATGTTTTATTAATTTAAAAATCAGCATAATAAGTCATTATTAATTTGCAAAAAGTAAAAATCAAATATCAAATAATTATCAATGAAGAAACTCAAACAACAGAAATATTTAAAAGAATATATTTCAATAATTGTTTTTCATGATTTATATTTAATTATAATATTTATATCTTAAAAATATAATGCATAAGTTATTTATTTTCTAAAAATATAATATGATAAATTTCTTAATTATATAATAATTATATAAGATTATATAAATTATAAAAAATTAGCTAAAATCATAGAGAAATTAATGAATCAACAAATTACTTCTTAAATAATTTTTCTTGAGTGATAATTTATATTTAATTAATAATAGATAAAGTTTCTATTTTATTTAAATTGTATAATATAAAAATATAATATATAAGAATTATCTTATTTACTAAAAGTATAATATTGTTAGTGTAAATTTATTTCAATTATAGAATAACTACAACTTTTTTATATTAATTTCAATTCTAAAAGAAAATAATATGATACTATTAATATAAATTTGTTTTATATATATAATAATTATATATATAAATTATATAAAATATGATAAATTATCAAAATTACCTAAAATCATGAAAAATATGACAAATAAGCAAACAATAAATTCACTTTTTAAATAATAGTATAGATTTCTTACATGTTAATTTTAAATTTTGTAATAGAAAATACATTTTCAAGATAACAACATAATACATAATAATTAACTTATTTTTTAAAATATCATATTATTAATAGAAATTAGTTTAAATTATATAATCAATAATAAAAAAATATAGATATTCTAATAAATGATTAAAATTACCTACGATCATGGACACAAATCAACAAATTCACTTTTAAAATAATTGTTTTGATGATTTATATTTAATTATAATTTATATTTAATTATTAATAATATAATTTTTATATCTTAATTCTAAGTTTTATAATAGGAAGATATATTTTCAACATAATACATAATAATTATCTTATTTTATAAAATATTAAATTATTAATATAATTTCGTTTTATTTATATTTAAAAATTAAATTATTAATATAAATTTGTTTTAGATAAATATAATAGTTTTTATATCTTAATTTAAAATTAATTTTTATATATAAAAATATATTTTAAGATAACAACATAATTCATAAGAATTATCTTTTTTTTAAGTGATATATTTATATAAATTCGTTTTGTTTATAAATAAAATTACCTAAAATTTTGGAGAAAATGATAACTAAATAAATTTACTTCTTAAATAATAGTATAGATAGAGTTTTAAGGTTGAGTTGGAAATGACCTAAAGCCATATCTCTGTTGCTTTCTAAAGCCGTTGGATCGATATGAGGATCCTCAACATGCACATCCTTCATCTATTTTTTGTTTTGTCTTTATTTTAAGTCTAAAGAGATTGGGAAGATGTCACGCCACCTTACAGCACACTACCTACGAGCTAAGTGTTTTCTAATTTTCTTCTGATTGATCATTGATTGACTACATGGTTATTATTTATATTTAAAAAATTTATGGTTATTTATATACTTTATAGGTTGTATATTGACGAGTGAATTATGGACGTAATAGTAAAATAGAGAAGCTATACGTAATAGTGTAATGTGATGGAGAGACCGAGATGGATTAAAATAATTTTAGCTGTCTATTACATTAAAGGCTATTCTGCATGGACAGGCTCGCAAAAGCCTGAACTCACTCGTCCATTCATCACCGTCACTTCATCTGTTTTTTTCTTTGTCGTTATCTTTTTCACTTGTTAGATACTCCTCATGGCACGTACCATCCACCCATATTCTTCATGATACAAAATTGTGGATCAACATCTCCAATTAATCACTCTATTTAAAGAAAATAAATAAATATTTTTCAATATACCATTAAACTTAATCAAAATACACTATTTTTACAATTTTTACTATATTTTTTATAAGAGAAGAATCCAAATTTTGAAGCTTTGTGATATTATAGAATTATGTTCTGTTTTAAAAATACTTTATTTTGAGTACAATAGAGTCGTGGAAAAAAAAGATTATATACTCTACATAGAATAAATTCATTTGTACCTTTTTATAGAGTGAACAATATAGTATTTTTAGTACATTTTTATTTTAATTATATTTTACAATAAGAATGGAGTGAGATTGGATGCTCTCAATAAATGTTATGGTCCGAATTACAGAACTTTAATGAAATTCAAACAAAGCATTCCTTATTAGATTAATAATTTTAAAATATTTGTCGAAACCGCTACTAATCTTTTTATAATTTCTATATAATTTTTAAAATATAATTTTGTTTAATCATTCAACTTTATTTATGAATATGATTTCATAATAATTAGTGAACTTAAAACATTTTTCTATACTCTCTCCATTTTATTTTAGTTGTTCTTTTTGGTTTGGATACACAGATTAAAAAATTATTTAATTTTATATATTTTTAAAATAAAAATATAATTATCAATAAACCTAATCATATTCTAACCAAAGAAAAATAAAAAAAATAGATAAAACTAATAAACTATGCATTCAAATTATAAAACAACACTTATTTTGAAACTAATTTTTTTTTCTAAAATGAAAAACAAAGTGGAGCGGAGGAAGTATTAAACAACAATATAATTAAACAACACATAAACCAATAACATTCTTCGTATTATTCATTTCCCATCCGTCGACAATTTCGAGTGATGGACAATATCCTAAACTTCAGGCCCATATAAATTTAAGCCCAAATACTTTTCCCGCGCAAAAGCAAATGAAACCTAAACTAATAATCTTCCCTCAGAAGTTTTCGAAATCATCCCGCCGGTAAAAATCCAAAAAAATGACCGTCGCCGCCGAACAACAACCTCTCACCGATAACGACATCATCCGCTTAGCTCAATACCACCACCACAACAACCAAACCTCCCTCTCCCTCCCTCCCTACCTCCTCTCTCCAACCTCCCACGCCCCCCTCCTCTCCCACCTCAAATCCCGCTCCTCCCTCCCTTCCCCATCCAAACCTGTCTCCGATTACGTAACCGCTCTCCTCTCCCTAATCTCCCTCTCCCCAACCACTCCCTCCCTCTCCTCCCTCCTCTCCTCTCTCCTCATCTCCTACACCAAAATCTTCCCCGAAATCCCCACCGATTCCGATTCCCTCAAAACGATCCGCCTCTTCGGAACGCTCTTACGTCACCTCAACGTTAACGAGATCAAATCCGTCGTCGATTCGATCTTATCGGCGGGACTCTCTGGAGTCGTAACCGTCGATGACGCTCAGTTGTTCGATCTATTGCCTATATGCTTCGATTCATTGCGTAGTAGTAGTAGTAATGAGATTGAGTATGTTAAATCCGCGATTGATCGTGTACTCAACTCCGATTGGGAGAAAGGATTCGTTAGGAAGATTGTGGAATTAGCTAAGGAGTTGTTGACGTTTTTGGATAAAGGGAGGAAGAGTGAGTTGTTAGAGAAAGTTTTTCTAGGTTTCGAGAGTGTAGATTTGCAGGATTTGCCTTCGTTTGTGTATCAGTTGCTCGTTCTCGCTTCGAAAGGGTTTTGCAAGAGGGAAGTGATTGGAGGAGTTGTTTTGTTCTTTGGGGGGAGAGATGAGGGGAGAGTGGCGGCGTCTGTGGTTAGGCAGATTGAAGGGACTGTTCTTCTTCATGTGAATTTCGCGGTGAAGCAGGATCCTTCGTTGGGGCAGGAGGTTGTGGCGTTGGTTAAGTGTGATGATAGGGCGTTTAATCGTTTTGCGGTTGCGGTTTTGTTTTCGGTTGCTAGGGTTAGGAGGTTTGGTGAGAGTGCGTTGGGGGTGTTGAGAACGGCTTTGCTTGGTGCGTACAATGATTACAGATTCTCTAAGTAAGTGGTAGTAAACTTTTCTCTGTATTTTTTTTTTAAATTTCTTGTGTTTTATGTTAAAAAGGAATGCACCCATTTAGGTGACTAGAAGAAAACAATTACATTCACCTATGGTGAAAACAAGTTCAAAGAAGTCACTAATAGCTTTTCATGGGAACTCAATCAGAATGACAAATGTATACTTACGTGTTAGGCTGTAGGAAACACTTCTGTAACGTTTGACTATGTAGGATACATTTTACCAATTTTTTTTGCCGATGATATACAGAGATTGCAAGTGGCTACCTGATGAGCCGAAGGAAGAGAGTTTACTGCATGCCAAATTTGTTGAAAAATCTTTGCTAAGAGCGGTAATTCCCTCTCTATTTTTTGCTTTGGAGCTGTTGGTCCTGTGTGTATTATACCAGAAGATTAAGAAATATATGTTCTTATATGTTATTAGGTTAGTGAGTGCAAATATGGGAGGGAGCATGTGTTTCCGAGTGTTATTCAGTTTGGCTTTATGTTACTAGAATCTGTTGAAGAAGGTAGATCCAACGAGTTTGGTGGTTCCAGTGGCGTACTGGGTATTGAGAAACTTAGCATTCAGATTCTGGGAACCCTATTTGAAGTCCATGATATGACAAGAAACGAGGTTAATTACTGATACCTGACATTCAAACTTTTATGCTAGTTCTTTGCTTCTGTCGCTTCACAAAAATTTAGTTAAGTCACATTCATATTTTGCAGATAATTGAGCAATGCAAGTTTCGCATTCTTTCTTTGAAATGCGCAAAGAGCAAGCCAATATTAAGGTCAGTAACGCTTAATGGATATTGTTGTCAACCTTCTTTACATGTACTGAGTAGATTAATATTGTAGGCTGTTAGGGTATCTTGTCCAGAGATATTCACTTATCATGTTGGAATATGTCCATCATCTCAAAGAATTATTGGATTATTTCACTTTCATGGAGGGAAATATCAGCTGTTTTCTTGTTTCTGCTATTACCCCGCTCATCAGATTCAGCCGAGATCTGCAGGTAAAAATCTACGTGTTGCACATTCTTTTTTGATCTACTTTCTTCTGCATATCTGGTACTACTTGGAGTGTTTCAGCTGGTGAAACTGAAAATAGTCTAGTTGAATACATTTTTCTGTTCTATGAATTTGGGGAAAATAAACGAGCTTTCACGCCAAGACCTTGGATTAAACTTAAATTGATATGCAGGATTATACCATCTTGGTGATTCGGAAGGCTATGTTTAGACGGGAAGATACAGTTCGTATATCAGCGACAAAGGTGATAATTGAACTTATACTTGCAGAGAAACAAGCTAAGAAAGACAGCTCGTTTACTCTCCAAGACTCATCAAGCCAAGCCAGTTCCAGTCAACACACTGAAGTGAGCTGCACTATGAGGGGAAACCTCTTTACCGAACTGAATGGGTTACTTCAACGATGTCTTTACCAACAGGTGTCTTTCCCATCCTTGATCATGGAATTTCTTTCAAGAATTCGAAGATCGTCTTAGAGCTATTTCGTTCCTATATCCAGGCAAAGGTGAAAGAAATAGTTTATGATGGGCTTGTGAAGTTAGTCCTGATTGATCCATCAAGTGGACCACATGTGTTGGACTTTCTTATGCCTCATTTCCTTCGTTTCTTCCGGCAGGTAACTTTCAAATGCTACATCCTCTCTCCACTCTGATAATAGCTTTTCCCTCTGGCTTGTTAGAACTTAGAACAGGGAAAAGTTGCTATATTTTCTAGCTTCTCTGGGCCCTTTAATTTTTTTTTTAACAAGAATGAGTTGTTGCTAAAAATTTTAAACATTCGGCTGGTAGATCGTGCATGCCTTGACAACTTATGATTATACTGGCAGGACATAGATTTTCAGCTTGGAATCACTTCATGCATTAAAGTAGAAGGTGGCAAATGTATTATTGAAGAGCCCTTGGATAGGCTTCTCTTTTGCATCTCTTGGATTTTACTCCTCCAGCCGCACAACAGCTCTGATCGGCCTGCTGATACCGCGTGGCCATGTTTTGGTTTCTCACTTACTCAAGAAAATGAGGTAATGGGACAGCAAAACTGGTCTATGTTACATAATACAGCGTAATTTTAAATAATAATGTGTTGGTTACATTTAAATTATCAATGGGAGGAGCAGGCAGGAAGAAATGTATCTCATGAAGTGTACTCCAGTACTTTAGTGAAGGTCGGAAGCTTCCTACTAGGCAAAAAATTAGGAGGTAAGTTACAAATGATCGTTGTTGGAAAAATCATTGACTTTTCTTTTCATTTTGGTCTACTTAGGCTACCTGAACACGTTGATCTGCTGCTAATTTTGTTATCATTCATGTCTGGCTCATATAGGCTGTGTTACTTAGACTTTGTCTAGTTTCAGAAACGAAATAAAAGCTGGAGATAGTCAGTGTTAAAACCGATAGCTGCTGATGATCTTGTTTGCATTTTACAGATATTGTTGGGCAGTCTCAGGACGCCGTTTCCGCATCTCTAGAAGAAGATAAAAGAAAATCCTATTGTCTGATTGTATTGGGGATCGTTCAAGTGCTGCTAAATTATATTATAACGGATCTAGAGAAACAGCCAGAAGGGAAAAAAAGTGAAATTGAAAAGGAGATTGTTGATTTGGTTGATCTTTATGAATCACTGGAAAAGGAGGTGGGGAAATCGAAACAGGGCAATATTGGCAAGAGAGTACGATTCAGCTCTCGTAATAAATCTGATGATACTGATGTGGGATTCGCAAGTATCAATGAAGAGCGAGAACAAGTTCCCTTTTTGTCTACTTCAAGTATCTTCCAGCTATTTCTAATCGCCTTCAAACTCCATAGTAGCAAATCCGCCTGTAATCTATCTGGTTTGCAGGATCACAGCCAGCCATCATTAGCCAAGACAGAAAATTCAATTTCTAGAGTTTTATCTTTCACTTTGCCTGTTTGTGTTGGACACATAAGATCATCTCTTTGCATGAAGGAAGACAATCCACTTAAACCGTTGGTCTATGGTGACATGATAGTTCTGGGACCTCCACTGCTAAAAGTAGTCTACCTGCTAAAGACAGGACCACCTTTAGTAACCGGACAGGCGAATAAGGAGAATAAAGGAAAGAAGGATACTGAAGGAAGAAAACAGTGTCTACATCTGGCCTTGCTTAGCTTGAAAGAGCTGCTCAGTTTATATTCAAGTGGATCTGGCTTGACTGGCTTGCTTGAGAATTTGTTGGCAGTGCCTGCATCCGAAGATACTATTTTAGAAGAGTGCAGCGAAGCTTCGAAAATTGAAGATTCACTTGTGAAGAACATCGAAATTTTCATGGAAAAATTCATCAAGCCCATGATCACGGACCTTATCGCTCAAAACTCTAACGATGTAGAGGTGAGTTCCTTCAACTTCAAGATAAAAAATCTCTTGAACACATTCTTTTACGTGCAGGAAGCTAATACTATAATATTCTCTTGCGCTGTTCAGATTCTTTGTGACATAGTGTTGATGCTTGGGAACACTCTACCTGACAAGTTCAAACAACGGCATGGATCATGGGCTCATCAAATCTTCGAAAGCTGTGACACATCTAACACCTTCGTTGCAAAGAGCATTTTAAAACTTGCAATCTCTTTTACCTCATCTCCTGGTGATCTATGCATAGCCGTGGAAGTGGCCAACGAGTTGCAAAATGTCATGGGTTTAGACAAACCTGATACACCACAAGTCTCGGAATCATACATGATCATAAACCAGTCAACAAGTGCTTCGATAACTTCTTGCATATTGCAATTAGTTGATTCAGCAATAGGTGACATGGATTGGGGAACGAAGAAGCTAAAGAATTTGTATGTGGTCTCTCAGAAGAGCATCCATCTTAATCATGATGATGAGAGTTCATTTGGATTGGATCTTGAAGAAGCCCTTTACGCAATGGCTGAGTCAACAGTCAGGATACTCTCTTCCTTTGTTTTGATGAACCTCAAAGGTAAGATTCTTGCCTAATCTGCTTCTCACTTTAACTCTAACTAAGCTTGTTATTTAACATGTACTTTCCATGATCTGCAGACTCGCAAGCAGCACAGTTTCTCAGATTAGCAGTTAAGTTTTACAAACAGTTAGCACAGATTGTGAAACAGAGGATTGCTCCTAAAGGTTGCAAGCAAACTCTTCCCAGCCTTAAGTTTCAAAAACTCGTCGAACTAACTTGCAAGAGTCTCACGGTTCCTTTATATCCCTTTTTAGCTGAACTGCAAAAGGTAAAAAGATTGATTGTTTCTTCGTTATTGATGTAATGATCCAAAACTCTTAACGTGAATCCTTCTTCCAAATTTGCAGGAACAACAGGAGAGTGTGAGTTCAAATTCCAAGGGTATAATCAACAAGATCAAACAGGAGAACAAGTGCATCCCTGATTTGATATTCCAGATAGAAGACTATGAAAGATACCTTATCCAGCTAAGTAAAGTTACTAAATTGAATTTGCTGAGGCATGCCAAGCGCAGCACTGCTAGAGACTTCAAGATAATTGAAGATGCAGAAGCTCCTGCAGGTGGTGAAGGAGGAGGAAACCAAGAAGAGACAGAGACACAGAACAATATTATTGGTGGTAACGAGGATGGTTTGGGAGATGAGTCAGAAGATGATCCGGAACTAGCACCACGGGACTTGGATTCTGATAGAGCCATAGCAGCAGAAGAGAATGATGAAGAAGTAGAAGAAGAAGAAAAAGAAGGAGAAGGAGAAGAAGAAGAAGATGAAGAAGAAGGAAGTGGCTTTAGTCGTCCTAAGAAGATAGCAAAGAAGAGTTTGGTTGTGGAAGATTCTGATGAAGATTCTGTAACATTTTAGGTTCATGTTTGTCGATAAAACTTGCAAGCTCAGAGATGGTAGCTTCTAGGTTTCCTGAACAAGTCTTCATGCATGGTCGCAAGCCTTGCTGTTTTGTGGCTGCTAGTGTGCACTGCATGTCGTTCATATTTCGTTAAAATCCCGGTTTAAAGTCGTTCCTCCACGACCCGCCAATAACCGCAAAAAAAAAAAATGAATCTAACGGTTGATATTACAAATGACACGTGTTCTTTCTATCATCTTTATATAGTAAATTACAAATCACTTTAAATCACAAGTCGCTTGACCAATAATAATTTGTCACATAATTTACTAATAAAAATTTTAGAATAAAAAACAAATGAAAAACGAAAATGCAAAAAGCTAACAAATAAAAATTTTAAAATAAAAAACAAATGAAAAACGAAAATGCAAAAAGCTAACAAGACATGTCAATTTAAATATTTATCTGATAAATCAAAAATATTTTCTCTGGTCACTTCGCAATATCGCATGCTGTTTCTTTCCATACCACGATCACCGTTTACCAACAATCTCTAGATAACTAACTACCTATGTCCAGAGAAAAAAAAAACTACCTACATTCGATTATTTATATTTGTGAGATTATTTTATAACTGCTTACTGTTACAAAAACACAGTTTATCTCCTTCTCGTATTAACAAACCCGATGTGGCCATGCAAGGCTTCTTCTCCGAGATAGTAAGTTTTACTATGGTCTTATTCATCAAACCTCATTACGTCATGTGCAAAGTTTTCTTTAAAAAAATTACAGGTTATACTTCTTTTCCAAAACAATAATCTGAGATGAAGAAGACAAGATGATAACTTTTTTTTTTTTGACCAACGCAATGGATAACTCAAAGTCTTCAAAAATCTATTTTATTTTTGCTGGCTTTGCATGCTTACAGAAATCGTATCCCATAGCTAATATATGACGATTGATTGAAGGTTTTGAAAGAGCAGAAAATGTAACACTGCCCCCAAAGACTATCAACCAAACTGGATTTACAGGTACAAAATATTTTTAGTTTAAAAAAATAAGTTACAAAATATTTTATTTTACTAACCTTTTTATCATGAAAATATGATATTTTTTTTTGTTATTTCTGTTTGATGCTACCTAAATAGCAAATATATATTTTTGGGTTACTTACAAATTCAAAATTATGTATAATAAATTAGAATCTAATTATTTTTATATCAGTCAAGAGTTTTTTTAAAACTAATACTATTTTTAACATATCATTTTGGTTTCCTATACGCAGTACATGTAGTATACTAGTTATTACCTATGAAGCCAACCATTGAAAGATTGAAATTTTATTATTTTATCGATTTGTATCAAATTTTGAACTGGTACAATTTAGGATTGACAAAATTTATTAATTTATTAAAATTATTAATTTATTAAGTATTAATTTATAGAGATTCTACTGTATATATATTAGTCCATTGATGGAACAAGATTATTATTGACATGTGAAAAAGTTGATCTGATACAACAGCATAAGTAATATACCAAACGCTGAAGTTCGGTTAAAAACAGCGTCTGCGTTTATAGTTTCTCCTCTATGCGTGGAAAGTCCCGAGTCCTGACGAATCCCAAAGTTGGTTGAATTTGCCTCCAACAAACAAATCTGCAATTAGAAATCTCGTTTTCGCCGTCATCGTCTTTCTGGAAGAATCATACAAAGTTCTTCTTCATTAGTTAATCTTACAGACTTACAGAGAAGTTGTTTGAATGTTCCAATCTAACCTCTAATTATTTTTTGTGACTTTCCAGGCTTGACAAAAATAGAAATCGATTCATCCACGACCCGTCTTAAACCGCTAAAAATGAAAACGAACGGTTGATATTACACCAACGACACGTGTTCTCATCTCTCCACCGATCACATAGTTTCCAACACAGAAGCAGTTGGCGCCTTCTTCCTCAACACGTCACCGTTTTCTCTCAACAACAATGGCGATCAAAGTCATTTCACTCTTCACTCTCTTCTTACTCACTCCATCTTTAACCGTAGATGATGAATCCGTCCTCCCGAAATTTTCATTCAGTTGGTCGGACGACAAGAACAAGTTTAAATCTGGAGAAGTCGCTGTAATCTCTATCAAAGTTCTTGGAAACTTCGAAACCAATGGGAACGCTTCGTTAGGACAAGGAGCGTTTAAGCCCACACTCACAGTCAACGGCAAAACTGGTAACAGTACGTACATCACTGGTGTTTCGCTGGATCTTGGTGACGATGTTAGCACGTGGAAGATTTCTTTTATTCCCATCATGGTTGGAGTTTTCAACATCATTATAGACGATGAAACTTTCAAAGTCTTGGATTCTTCATTACATTTTGAAGTCCAGCCAGGTACGGTTTCTTTGAATTGGTTCTTATGCTGAGATTTATGTGGGTTTAAAGCACTTCCGGATATTAATCAATTAAATTTGGTTTATAATATTGTTAATTAATTAATTTGGTTTAGAATATTATTAATTAATTAATTGTTGTTTTTTGTTTTTACTCATTTGTGAAGGGTTAATGCACCCATCTGTAAGTGTTGTGTCATGGATGGGACTAAACAACGTGTTTGAAGCTGGGATGAATGCATCCATCTTGATTCTTCCAATGGATGCATTTGGAAACAACATTTCCTTTTCCGGAAAGGAGATGGAGATGGAGCTGCAAGGGTTTTCCTTGTCTCTTCTCTATGAAAACGGTTCATTTGCTACCATTTTTAATACAACACACATCAGATGGATGGAGTCTGGTTATATCTCCATTGAATTTGTTCTTGTCACCGCTGGAAAATTCTTATTGCTTGTGGAGAAAGAAAGCCAAACACTGAATGGTGTTCCTTTACCTCTAGTGGTTAATTCAGGTGTGTGATTGGATCTTCTTCTATAAACATTTTTAGTTTTTTTTTAATCTATTTTGTTTAAAGCATTGAATATCTGATGAATCTTTTGCCATGTTTGTTGGTTTAAAGCAGGGTCTCTAGATGTTTCAAATTGTGTGAGCATATGGAAGTCAGAGCTAAACACATGGCAGATATTTTCCAAAATGGAGATCCTATTACACCAGAGAGATAGGTTTGGAAACTTAGTTTCCGGATTTTACGAGTTTGATGCTGATGTGGTTGGGAAAGAGACTGGTTTGTCCATACCAGTAGCAGATTTCCAGTTTAAGTATGTAGAGCCAGGGATTCAGTTGATGTCTTTCACCTTGTCTGAGCCAGGAAACTTCTTACTCACTCTTTCTGATATGGAGCACAATAAGAGCATCTCTAGTATGCCTTATGAGTATACAGTCAATATAGGTCAGTGTTTTCCTTGGAATCAAGTCTGGTGAATGTTTCTTCTATCCTCTCATTTCTTTTTCTTGACAGGTTATTGTGATGGGTTAAGAAGTATTGTGAATGGTTCAGGGCTCAATGCTTCTATTGCTGGAGAGTCTCTTGACTTCTCTATTTACCTTAAAGATGCTTATGGTTATCCCTCATCAGTCCAAGTGAATATACTTCTGGTTCAAATCATACAAGAGGCTGATTCCTCTTATGTTTTGCCAACTATAAAGCCAAGAGAGACCCTTAATGCTACCAAAGTATCAAGTCACCCAGTTTCCTTCTTACCGGCTTCTAGCAGCTTACTTACTCAGGCGAGTATCTTTGATGTAACTTATACTCCAAAACAGAGTGGAGTTTATAAGATCTTTATATCTTCTGGAAACATAGTTCTCAATGGAGGCCAACCTTTCATCAAGGAAGTAAAAGCAGGTATGATCAGGCTCCAATACCGCGATTTAGACAACTATATATTCGTGTTTGTGATTAGTACACTCTTTTCTTTCTCTTTAGGTGAAGTGAATGTGGCAGCATGTAGTGTGACACAATTCAATGCAAAAGTGCCAAATGCAATCAAGAATGATATTGTGGTCTTACTAGTGGACAGCTTCAACAATCCTGTACCTTCACAGCCATCTCCGTTAAAGCTGGAGATTACCTCAGCTAACACATCAAGTTTCACTACATGGAAGTTTGTTGATAACACTGATGGGACATATACTGGTAGCTATCTGGTCATGGATGTTGGTACTTACCAAATGTGTGTGTCCTTTGACGATAAACATATCCAGCCTTGCCCCTTTGACATCAATGTATACAGTAGTAAGTACTTTTACTTTTATTTCTTGTCACCATTACATCATTTAATATGTACTAGGTGATTTTCCCGTGCTCATATGCACGGGTATAAATATTTTTAATTATATATATATATATATGATAATAATTGATTACTATTTAGTTTTAATTTTAAATTAATTTATAATTTGATGCATCTTTTATTTTAATAATATTATATTACTTTAATTACTATAATTTATATATGTTATATTTAGTCGATTTTGTTGTTTTTACGGTTGATTTAGTTATCATTTGGATAAATTGGATTGTATCTCTGAATTCAACTGTAATATTTTTAAAATATATTAATTTTTAATTAACTACTTATTTACATGTACTGAGTGTTGTCTTAGATATGTAAATATATTTTAGGAAAATTATGTATAACTTAAGATATATTATGCTTAAAATGAATTAAAAATTAACTAAAGTGTATGATTCCAAAATACGTAAATTAATATAACGATAATATTCTAAAGTCTCATATGTTTTGAGTTATCCTATGATCAATAGAAGGTTACATGCATAAGTAGTTGATACACTTTTGATAGCTCATGAACACACATCAATATTTACAATAATTAAAATATTTATAAATTCTAAATAATTTTATGCTTTAGATCTATTGAATGTAAACTGAAATTTATTTTAAATAATCTTAAAATTGGAAATTCAGATTTTTCTTTGATATTTTTATTATGGTTATATTTAGTTTCACAAACATAAAAACATAAAATTTAAAACAAAATTTAATATTAAGAAGACAAATAATTTTAATAATGATAAAATATCATATATCTAGCTCATTAAACTAATTTTTAATTATTTGATCAAGCGATGTTTATTGTTAAATTTAATTTTATTTTTTAATATCTCTTAGCAATAAGCACTACACAAAATTGTGATTGTATTTGAAAATAATATTATATAAGTAAAATATAATTTATAGATAATTTCTGTAATTGAAAGATATTATAATCAACTAAATACATGAAAAATAAAAAAAATTCAATAATATTAACTATAAACTATTTTTATTATTCTAAAAGTATATTTTATGTTTTTAAAAAATAATTTTAAATGTATTATTACTATTTTGTGAATTTTCTTTTTTTATGAAATCATATTATATATACATATATTTTCGTTTTCAATTTGTTTTTATGACTTTATAAAAAAATTCCTTATTATTTGATATATTTTTGGAAATTTTTGAAAAGAAAAATATATAAAAGAATGAATAATACTATTTTAACTATTTTTAATTCATTAAGGGTATTAGTGTAATTAACCGTCGTGAAAATGAACGTGAGAGCGACACATAGGAAACTGACTTCTCAAATAATATTATAGAGATGTCTTTGAGATATTCTCCCTTGACTTCTTAGGTGGATACTTTCCAAAGGCGTATGATGATGAAGTTAACGTGTGGGAAGATGAGTCAATCTCTTTCTATCCTCTGGAAAACGACTACTTTGCTGGGGACAATGCTTACATTGTTGGTTTTTCACAAGTGAGCATCTCTGCTATATTATTGCAGATAGTGACAATCTCTGTCTTTGACTTAAACTGTTGCTGTCCTGATGTTATTAGCCAGGTCATGGTTCTCTTCTGAGAGATGGAAGCCTTCTTAGATACACACCAATCAGGGACTTCTCCGGAAACGACTCTTTTCCTTACACAATAGTTGATATCAATGGAAACTTAGGGATAGCTACAGTATACATCCTTGTTCTTACTGCTCCTCCTCAGTTTGTTTCCTTTTCTGGAGGATTACAAGCAACTGAAGATCTAATTAGTCCTAGATCAGGGCAAGTACTCTTCATTTTCTTTGTCTTTAATCTCCACTTTTCAGGTATAGTAATCTTATTCTTGAATGTTTATTACAGTGGCTTCTCTGGTCTGGAGATAAGCTACTCAGACAAGCTGGAGAACATTTCAGTTACAGTACAAGCACTTTCAGGATTGGTCATGCTGTCTCCAATGCTGATGCAGTTTAGGCCGCCTGGTAGTGGAAGACTCTCAGTTAGAAATGGTGGTGATGATGGAAGGCTTTTGATCTTAGAAGGACAAATAGGAGTTATCAATCCTGCACTTAAGTCAATACAATATCTAGGGTATATATATATATATATAGAATCACAGATACTCTTACTTGCGTCACAAGAAAGCTTCTAACTTCTCCCTTGTTTGTTTTCTTTTGGCCTCAGGAACGAGAACTTTGCTGGTGTTGATTCTCTTCGGCTAACTACAAGGAACAAGAATGGGATTAATCAACTGGATGTTCCTGTCTTCGTTGAACCAGTCAATACTCCACCGTTTATTAATGTTCCTAACTATATAATGCTAGAGAGTAATGGGACAGAGTCACTTATCTTTCACAAGGAAAGAGACAAGTTCAACTTTTCAGTTGGAGATCCAGATCTTGCTAGTTTCCCTGGTAATGTTAACAACAAAAACTTCACTCTTGATCACATTTTAACAACAATCTTAAATAGCACTAAATTATTATTATTTTGCTCAAAAAATAGCACACAAAAGAGGAGAATTCTCAGAATGGCTTAGGGTTTAGAGTAAAAATGTAAAAATAAATATATTTATATATTTGACTTTAGGGTTTAGCGATTAGAATATTTAGCGGGTAAGATTAGGATTTAAGATTTAGGATATATGATAATTCAGTGTTTTTATTGATTAATAAATGATCTTTTTTAGAAATTTGATCTGAATGTTCTTTTTGTGATAAAAACTAAAAATATTTATATATTTTACTTTAAGGTTTAACAACTAAAGTCTAAGATTTAGTATATAGCGGGTAAGATTGTGATTTAAGATTTATGATATAAGATAATTTCGTGTTTTTTATTGATTAATAAATGATATTTTAGGAATTCTATTTGAATGTTATTTTTGTGATAAAAACTAAAAAAAATGTTAATTAGTATATTTGCCCATGTTTTTTTGACTGGTGAAATATATATCAGGTGGTGAAGCTCATTTCTTAGTAACGTTTTCTGTGGAGGTTACTGATGGGTCTCTGCTGACAAACTTACCATCTGAGCTTATAAACTCATCAGAGCTAAAGTTCAAAAACTTATTCAGGTGGCAGCCAATTCAGACTTATGCTGCCATTTCTAAACACGTGAATGTTAAAGCCAGTGGGATCAGGTTTCGTGGAACAATAAAGCAATGTAACGACATGATGCAACATCTGCTTCATCACGTAAAAGTCAATCACCTATCTTTTAGTTATATGTTTGTTTTGTTTCTTGATATCTTTATTACAAAATATCGTGTAGGGAGGAGAGAACGGTGCTATCTTGACCTTGAAAATGAGTGACATGGGGAATTACGGGTGCTTTCTTGATTGCACTGAGAGAATTTCACTGCCTTTACACGCGGTGGCTCGTGTAAACCTTATTAGAAAGAGACCCTTAAGTTCCCTTGCAGCTCACGGTACGTGTATGAAAAGACTTTGGAGTTGTTTTGATTTGGTTTGGTTTTTTTTTTTTTTTTTTGGAACACTAGATTTGGTTTGGTTTAAAATACCTTTTTGTGACTTGGTGGCAGTTCTAGGATCTGTGATAGTGGTGGAGTCTCTTGTGGTATTCTCTCTTGCTACTGTGCTTCTTTTCTTCACTTGCAAATGCGCATTTCTTCTCCTACACGAGAGAAGAAGCCAACATAGTGTTCACATGAATCCGCAGAAACCAACGGTGGTAATTAATGACTCATCTTTCTTGTGTGTTTCTTAATTACAGTCATTTGTGTCCAAACATAAACAAGATATGTCTCTCTTCTGGTTCAGGGCAATTCTGAATTGTTAAATGAAAATGTTTCAGCAAGAAGAATCACTCGTTGTTTCCCGGAGAGTATGTGGAATAGACAAGTTGGCGAAACTTCAGCTAAGCAGAAGAAGGAGTTGCCAGAGATTAACATTGTTCCGTTCGAGCTAGAGAAAGGCTAGAAGTTGATTACTCTTAGCCATTGTGATTACATACAATCGAGTAATTAGGAAAAAAACAATCTCATGAAAGGTGCAAAATAGATGCATAATTAATATAAAATCACATATATAGGCTCTGTCATCATGGCTTTTAAGTATATTCTAACATCTCACTATTTTGTAAGCAGTTCTCATCACAAAACCAAACATTGCTTTTTTCATGCTTTTGTTGTTACGCTTCTTTCTTATTTGATATTCCCTCTATTTCCCATCCCAAAGTTGCTGCAACATTACAGCTTTTCTAAGTTTCTGCAAATTCGTATGATTTTGGATCAACTTGCAAAATGATTTCCTCGATGGAGTTTAACTCCAATTTATATGCTGTAAGTATCGATGGTTTCTTCACGAATAAAGGCAAGTTTTGGTGTTTGAATTCAAAACTTGCTTAACAAAAACAAATATTACAAGCCAAATGATTAAAACGAAACCCACACACTCCTATTATAATCGCTTGTTATCTATCATATGTGCAAGATCATCTAATCAGGAGATATCTAAAAAATCAAGACATAAAATTCAAAAATATTTAAATGTCAAATGTAAATAATAAAGTAAACTTGAAATCCAAAATAAACTAAAGTAGAACATCATTGTAATAAATTGTCAATAAAAAAATAAACTCCAGATCATATCAACTAATTTTGTTTCTTTCTACCTTCATTCACTTTATTTTCTTTATGGTGGCAAACTGAAATCTTTATCAAAAAAAAAAAAATCACAAATATAAAACTTTTTTTTTGACATCAACATAAACAAACTCATTTAAGATTCAGCAAACCAAAAACTTAACTCTACATCCATTTGAACAACATAAGATGATTGCTACTTAACACCATATGCAAGACTGTCCGCCCTTGTAACACAAATACAAAACTAAAAGTGAACACATAACTTCTTAACTCAAAATTTAGAATATAAAACATAATCTAAAAACATAATTAAAACTAAAAAAAGTTATCCGTTGGTTCAACCAATGTTGGATTTGTGTTTTAGTGGGGTTTTCACAAAATCCAAACCGGTTTCTTAGTAACCGGGTTTAATGGTTAAACCCTAGGTACGAGTCGGGTTTTAAAACACTAGTGTGAATAGTTGTGATGGTTAATTGATGTCAACCCAATTATTAATGGTGTTAAGATCTTATGATTAGTTTCCTTTTCCAAATTTATAATCCGAACCAAATATTCATTTAAAAAATATTAAATTTCAATTTTTGTTCATAAAAATTATTATTAAATCAAACAAACTAAATAGTAATATACTAAATCCCAGTAGCTTGAGAAAGATGCGACTCCAGTGGATGGGTTTACATACTATAGTGTAATGAAAGATATGATTACTTGATGATTAAGTTCAAGCAAATGAGGAGTTTAATTGGAGTTCAAGAAATTGATCTCCCTAATTCAAATTGGAAATAAATGGTTGAATGTAGGATCATTCAAAACTTTTGGAACTTAACATATTATTAGATGTTTAATATGTTAAGAGATAAACATAATAAAAAAAAATTAGAAACTGGAAAATAAAATTTTCTGTTAGATTATGTTTGTGTTTTCCATATCACACATCTTAAATGGAATTCTATTTCATATAAATAGAGATCTAATTGAGAGGTGTTCCATAAGATCTAAAAGAAATTTGATTTAGAGATTTGATTGTGAACCCTCTCATTTTCCTTGAATCCTTAGCACACTTGGAGCTCTTTTAAGAAGATATAGGACACATCTCTTCAAAAGTTCATCATATACCAGCAGAGAGGGGATGCAAAGCTAGTAACTTGTGAAGTTAAAAAGATCCTAGTTTACAATGGAATTGAATATGCTCACAAACAAACACAATATTAGCATTACTACTAACTAACTACCGTGTGTAAATGAAAGTATTAAAAGATTGTAATAACTGTAAGGAATAATTCTCATATTTTGCTTATGTTTTCTATGTGAAAGAATATATTTTTCTTATATTTTGCTTGTGTTTTCTATGTAAAAGCATATATGCAAAAGTATCGAAATAATATAGAAAGGCTTTAGACGATTGTCATCTCCTCTTATTAATAAAGGACTGCCTTCATTGTTGACATATTGTACAATTGGTAAGAGTAAGGGCAACAATTTAGCAAAATATTTGATATTCCCTCTTTTTAGTTTATTTCATATATAAAATGATAAATCTATTTTTAAATAAAATTTAATTTCGTTCGATATATGTAATTACATAGTATTAAAAACTATTGGTGATCAAAATAAATTGTATATATTTCACATTATCTTATTTTATGTATATTAATTTTAAACAACAACTAAAATGAAACATATGTGATTTGTTGAATAAAAACAAAATTAATAATTTTCATCCAGACTATTCATAAATTAATCCAAATTCATCAACTCAAAGTCAATTTTTTTTTTAAATTGAATGACTCACATCCCCAAATATATCTAACTATATGTTTTGTCCACACATGCATGTATAATTCTTTATAAATATTTATTAATAAATGTATTATTGCTTTAAAGATAAAAATTGTAAATAAAAAATTAAATTTATACTATTTTATAAATCTCCTAATTTCTCAATCTTTAATTTTATTGATTTAAAATCATTATTTTTAAATAACAACATTAATATTTTTTATTTTTAAATATGTTGTTATCTTTAACCAGTTTTTATTATATTAGGCTATAAACAGTTATCTAATTAAATAAACAAGTACATAATTGTTGGTATAAAGTGATGTTATTAAACTAAATTCTTAAAACTACCAAAACCTACAAAATCTCAAAATAAATAAAAAATACAAGAAGGTTATAACAAACCCAACTTTCCGTATTATATTAATCAAACTAAAAAAATTATTGATATATGTATGTTATATTGTGAAATACCTCCAATAATAACTGAGAAGAATATTACACAAACAGACTAAACATATAGACAAACAAAACATTAGTATGTAATATATAAGATAAGAACATTTTTCTATCCATTATAATTTTCATTTTTAAATGATATAATAATAAAGAATAAAATATCATTAATCTATTTTTTTCCTTTAAAACACAAATTGTTATTCTCCTATAAAATAATATTTATTTATCATAAAAATGGTCTTTTAATTTTCAAACTTTAATGATTATAACTAAAACAAATAAAAAAAGATATGTTGATATAAACACAAGATAAATACATAGAATTATCTTTCCTTTTTCTAAACACATTTTCCAGTTATTTTTTGAGATAATTTTTAAAATGTGGATTTATAATCAGTTAAATAATGAATTATATCATTATTCAGTAAAAAATATCAAAAACTCAATTAGTCTAATTAAAATCTCTATAATATTATTTGAGAAGTCACTTTCTTAGGTGTCGCGCTCACGTTAACTCTCACGATGGTTGATTACTATGATACCCCTAATGAATTAATAATATATTTAAATATTATTATTTCCTTTTTAAAATCTTCCAAATAACAATATAAAATAAAACGGAAATATTTATAAAATTTACAAAACTATTTAAAACGAAAAATAAGTATATATATATAATATGGTTTCATAGAAAAGGAAAGTTTACAAAATAGTAATATTTAACTTAAATATATTTTTAAATAACATAAATTATACTTTTAAGTAATAAAATACTTTATATTTATATCTTCTTAGATGAAAAAAATATTTTTATATAATGTGTTTCATTAAAAAAGTTCATACAAATAATCTTGATATTAAAAAAGAAATATTTTTCTTTAAAAAATAATTTAAACAATAAAATATATATTTTCAAATTAATTATTTTTGATATATCTATCTATTTTATTAGATGATTACATAAAATAATTAAGTAACATAAACTTATATATGTTTAATTGACAAAAAAATATAATTAGTATTATTGAAATATTTTTTAGTATATTTATTTGATTATAATATCTTACAGTTAAAGCAAAAAATATAAATTATATTTTACTTATATAATATAATTTCTCAAAAAAAAATCACATTTTTACTGCATATTTTAATAGATGTTAAAAAAAACTAAAAATAAATTTAATAATAAACATCTTTTGATCAAATAACTACAATTCTTTTAATATATCATAACACTATAATTTAACAAGGTAGATATATTATAATTAATAGTTAAAATTATCTGTTTTCTTAATAACTCTTTTGATGTTTCATTTTCTGTTTTTATGTTTGTGGAATTTAATATAACCATAATCTAATACTTAAAGCAAATCAGAATTCCTTATTTTTAAAATTATTTTAAAAAAAAATTCATTTTATCATCCAATCAATCTATGGCATAAATTATTTAGAATTTATAATATATTTTAATTATTGTAAATATTGATATATGTTCATAAGCTTTCAAAAATTTATTATTACTTATGTAACTTAGAATCAGACACTTTAGTTTTTATTTTTTTTGTTCTAAGCACAAAAAATCTTAAAATACATAATTTTACTAAGATATACTTATATTTTGTAGGTAACAACCAACATAAATGTAAATAAAATAATTAATCAAAAATTTAAGATATTTAGAATAAAAAAAATTATAGTTGAATTCATAGAAATAGAAAGAATCTAATATATATATATATATATATATATATATATATATATATATATATCCAATGATAAAACTGACTAAATATAATATATATAAAATTATAATAACTAAAATAATATAATATTATTAATACAAATTATACATACAAACTATAAATTAATATAAAATTTAAAGTAAATATCAATCAACTATTATAATATATTTATTTTTAAATATTTAAGCCCGTGCATGAGCACGGGAAAATCACCTAGTTATTCATTAAAACTGATGACTCAGCCTAAAATCATATAAAATTTGACAAATAAGCAAATTCAATTCCTAAATAATAATATAGATTAAAATATTTATGTTTCTTCCCTCGCCGTGATCATATTTTCCTTATGATAATACTCTGAAAATAGATGTTTATTATCACGTGACCAAGTAAAGAGGACCAGACATAGAAGAGGCACCGATCCTCTGCTGCCTCTCCATGTTAAGCTCCCGTAGACTCAGATACGGAACCACCGGCGTCACCGTCGTCCGGTACGGCATGCTCGAACCGCTCAGGCCCTCCGTCACGTAAACCGGACCAGACATCGAAGCAGCCCGAAAATTCCTAGCCCTTGCCATGTGAACGTCACGATCGTTAAACTCATTAATGTCTCCCTCAACGCCGCGTCTTCGCCATTTACGCCAGTTGAAGAAGAGCAAAGGGTTTTTCAAGAACCAACGATGTTTCTTGTTCTTCTTGTGGAGAGCGGTGCGTATCAGCTCGTCCTTGGAGATAGGTTTCTGAAGCTTGAATTGATGAATACTGTCGATGGTTGATGTTTCTTTCTTGTGCTTTCTCGCTTCTTCCAAAACCTTTAGAACATGCCAAACAAGTTTTCAAAAGGAGTCTTGAAATGAAACCAGAGAAAAAAAAGGAGGAAGAAGAAGAACCTGGAAGTAGTCGATTTGGGGATCGAAGCCATAGTCGCTGAAGATCGGGGAAGTGTTCGACGACATGTGTTTAGGGGTTCGAGAGAGAGAGAGACAGAGCTTTTTAGCTTTGGTTCAATGCTCTTTCACTGTCTTGTCTCTTTCCACCTTCTTATTCGGTTATTATTACATCCCTAGTTACTTTCTCCAACTTTACATAAACTAAACTAGTGTTTTGTAGTTTGTCCAAAAAAAAGAAAAAAAAACTAGTGTTTTGTAGTATTCGACTGTATTCATATTACATGATCATTTATATATTTTGAAATTTATTTTATTATTTTTTTTTTTGGATCAAATTTATTTTATTATTTTTATACAATATGCAGTTACACTTTTGTGTTTTGGTTTTGAGTATCTCAAGACCCATTCAACATTTAATAGTACCAAGGAATTCTCCTGGTCCCTTCTTATCATTCATTGTTCTGCTGCATTTAATACTCACAAACAGCATATGACTTTTTCTTATCAAGATTTCACCCCAACTAGGAGTTATTTAATACGAGTTACAAGAAATTTTCATTTTCGAAAAACAGTACTACATTTTATAAAGATCCTTAATATTTACAATTGTTTATAAAAAAACATTTACATATTGAGTTCTGGTTTAAAACATTTTGAGTATAGATAACACAGACTGGACAAGAGGGTGAGAAAGAGTTCACGCGACAAGCGTGTGTATAACAACTCCAGTACTTTATGTGTTCTTCAATATATGTGTATGTATAAAGTACTTTGTATTTGGCGTTCATCAAAATGGTATCCATAGGTTATTGATTAACGAATTGATTTTATTGTACGATGATTAGTTTGAAGACAGAAAAAAAAATTAATTATAATTAAATGAATATTCACCTTCCAAAAACAATTTAAAATTTGAAAATAAAAAAGAATGAAAAAAATTCAATGAATTGTGAAATCTATTGCAGGTTGGGCAAATACGGCACACCAGTTTGTGGAATCCACGAGCCACCACTTAAATATCTTCCAGGTGCCCATCCAAGAGCCTGAGGACGAGTAATCCTCTGAATACCAGGCCACTTAACACGTTGGGCTTTGTTTGACCCAGGCCCACTGTTCTCATACTCAGCATAGTAAAGCGTTTTGAGCGCAAAATCACCACTCCATAGAGACCATCCCGCTGGATCAATAACATCGCTTATGGTCGTTCTCATCACTATGGTCCTTGCAAACTCCTTCCATGGCCTTCCAAGATATGCTTTGTTAATGTGTTTCACCGGAAGATACGCCGGTTCTCCGATGATGCGGCAGTTGTGGAGCACTATAGCGGTGGGTTCACGCTTGTCGGTACGTCCTTGAGCAGTGATCATGCACCCTTGGCCTCCCATGGGTTTCCTAACCACGATGTTGCAGTTTTGTATGACGGTGTTGGAGTCGCCGAAGATGAAGTCCACTGTGCCTGAGATGGTGGAGTCGACGTAAAATTGGCGATGGGAATGGACGTAGAGTGTGTCTTGGTAACCATCGATTTGACAGTTGAAGATAACAACACAGTCAGCGGAGACTCTTAGGGCTACAGCTTGTCCTCCTGGTGGACCGGCTGTGTTCTCAATACCGATGTTCTTGGCGACGAAATTATCACCCTCGACCGCTACAAAAAAATATGGTATGAATGTTAAGAATTAAAGAGTCTAAAACGATTTTTTAACGATTTCACCTAAATTTTTCTTTTACGAATTTGAGAGTCTAAAATTTTTTTGAGTCTAAAAAGTTGGGACCCTATGTTACATGTTCTAACCCGAATAGTGACATAAGGACAAACACTATCACAAACCATTACTCAGAGTTGATCATGAGCAAAAGAGTCTAAAGCGATTTTTTAACGATTTCACCTAAATTTTTCTTTTACGAATTTGAGAGTCTAAAATTTTTTTTAGTCTAAAAAGTTGGAACCCTATGTTACATGTTCTAACCCGAATAGTGACATAAGGACAAACACTATCACAAACCATTATTCAGAGTTGATCAAGAATTCAAAAATTGATTTTGCGGGTTTTAAGAATTAAAATACATAGACTATAGGTCCCTAAAAAAATTAAACAATTAGGCTCTGCCATTATATATGTTACATGTCTTGTGAATTTTTTTTTACTATGTTAGTGGCTATATGTGGAAGTTAATTAGGGTTAAGAATTGGACTCACAGAGACTGGCAGTCACGTATGTCTTGACCTTGCCGATAGCAAAGTTGAGATTACCGGTGATCTTAGTTTTGGTGGGTCCATCTCCGATGAAAGTGACGTGAAACATATTTTTTGCAACAATGACTTTCTCCTTGTAGACACCTTGCTTGATGTAGATAACGAATGGCACTTTGTTGTTTATAGGCACAGCTTTCAAGGCCTCGTTTATACTTTTGTACTGACCACTTCCGTCCTTGGCCACCACCACATTAGGTTTCACACCTCCATGTGGTGCTGCCATGAGTCTTCGAGTGTCTGGTCCTACCCAGCTTGGGGTAGCGTCTTCAGCTGACAAAAGCTTTCTCGCATAGTCTCCGGTTGATTCTGTTACCCAAAATGTTAATTAGTATCCTTAAAATTCACACAGCTTTGCTAATAACTATATTTTTTTTGGTTAATCTTAATAACTAAATAATTTCGACAATTTGAGAGTTATGCGATCTATGTGTAATATTCTCTTAAAAATTTAAAAACCAAAACTAATGTTTCAAAACTAATGTTTCATCCGGTTGTGCCCATAACCGGCCATCCGGTTGTGCCCATAACCGGCCATGCACACGTATTTCAAATGTAAAAGTGATAATATATATATTATTTTTATTTTTTTGTAAAAGTGATAATATGAAACTACCTGTGACGTTGGACTTTCCAAGAATGCTGGACATACTAGTAACCATTGCAAGACTATTACTGGTGAGTTCTTTAGATGGTTTGAAGATTGTTTTCATGTCTTCTGTAAGGTGTGACTTAATTTCCTCAAAAGCATCCATGCATGTCTGTTGATACGAAATGGACCCACTGAGCCAGACACGAAGATCCTGGACAAAGCTCTCAATCTTATCAACTGAAAAGCCAGAGAAGTTGTCAAAACACTTCTTCAGATCATCAGTAGCATCATTCATAAGCGTCTCACACAACTCCAAAGACTCTTTGGTGTCATTATCAGCCTTGGCTTTGAGCTCGTGGGAGGATTTCTTGATGCCATCCTTGATGGATTGAATGGTGATGTGGAGGCTGAGCTTGATGAGATCAAGAGGCTCTGTGGAGTTAGGAGAAGCTTTCATGAAGCTGGTGACACATGTGTCTTTGAAGTCAGTAGGTTCACAAATCGCTTGGACTGCCTTGCTGGTCATCTTAATATTCACGTCGGCTTCTTTCGTACAATCACGGGACGCCTGTCGGTTCGTTATGACGGCCACAGAGACTACCATGATAACGAGCAAAGCCGAGATAACCCCAGCGATGATGCATTTCTTCTTTTTGTTTTCACTATGGAAGCCCATTTTTTGTTTCTTTCACAATTTCAAGAAATTAAAAAAAAAAGTAATTGTTTTTAAGTTAATATGTTATTGAACTTGTAAAAATACAAGAAAAAAAAACAGAGTAGGAGAGGCTTTTAAGGATGGCTTAAGCCCCTTCTAACTCTGTTTTTTTTATTATTCTTTTACAGTTTGTGTTTTATGAAAGTTGTTGGATCATGGAGTTTATATAATGGAGATACAAAGTGCTATTATTGGAGTTTTTGTTTTTAGGGATTTGATTGTAGGACAAGTTAGGGCTCCAGCTCTTGGACCGCTAATTTATTATGGTTGACCTATTTAATTTGTGTGTTTCAGCTCTAGAAATAGTAACTATTATCAGATCTTAGATACCAACCAGACAAGCACATTTGAAATTGATAGCAAGAAAACAATCCAAAAACAAGTTCAAAACCAAGCCACCCATGGAAACAAAAGCCAATAATAGCTTCTTTATTTAAGTCAATAATAACATGAACACAAGAGCAACAGAGAGTGCAGCAAATAGAGTCCAACCATGACTTGCTCAATGCTCATCCGTTGCCAGCGGAATTGAGTTGGCCCGTAACGTTTGTTTCTCTACTTTCGATCTTAGAAACATGTTTCTAGAATGAATAGATACTCCTCCTAGAGTAAGCAGCCTCGTGCTTACACACGCACGATGTATTCCACTTCTCTAGCTCAGCTTCACACTCTTTTTAACTTGTGCTTATGGCAACGGTTCGTGATCAGCGAAAGAGAGACTCTGAATCACTAAGAGGATACTTGAACCTTCCTCTGAGTGGTGTATATGCTAATTGCCAATGCACAAACATAAGAAAATGGTAGTTGTTAAAAAATATTATTTAATATATAACTTAAGCTAAATATAAAAATTTTACATAATTTAATTGGTCACACAGTATTCATTTAATGGAAAATTGCATTAAAATGATAAAGCTACTTATATTGTGAACCTTAAGTATTTTTTTTTTGTTAAAGATACTTATATTATGAAACAGAGTTTTCTCTCTTTTACATTTATGTTTGTAGTTGTTTATGCTATTTAAGTAATAAGAACATTTTACCCCAACATTATTCAAATTGTGATTACTTTTTCCATGCAAAAAGAAAAAAGAGTCTGAATGTGTTCATCGATTACTGATGACTGAAGCTATAAGCCTATAACTAATGGTTTTAAATGTTGAGTTTGAATCAAATTTGGTTAGATTCCAATTATGTATTAGAATTTGGGATGTACTTGCGTTATTATATGTTCAATTATTCATCCTTGTCATATAATATCATGTTTTCTGTAACATAGATATCAAGAAACAAAATATCATAACATATGAATAGAAAATCTCAGTAAACTCAAACCAACTTGTCTTACCATATTCCCAAGCCACATACAAGGTTTCAGTTTCACGATTAGCCTTCAAAAATTTATCTGTGTAGAGTTCCCTAAATCAATTTAGCTACTGCTTCAAGAGCTGCAGATGAGTTCTCAAACTTATCAAAAACCTTTATCTTAACCATTTCGTATAAATGCACAATGAAAAAGTAACTACATATAATTTATAATTTACTGAACAAGACAAAAAATTGTTTTTTTTTGTGTTGAATATGAAAACATTTTTTCCTGAATAGCGATTATTTCAAAATAATAATAATTAATATAAGAAAATTGAAAAGTTAATAAAAACATTAAAAGTAGAGTAATAGATAATTCACTTCAGTGTTATACATTTTTCATTCAATAACATTTTGAGCTATTTTGGCGAATAACGATGAAGAAGAAGATAATTAGCTAGGTAGTAACGTATATTGAGTGCAAGAAACAGGAGTGGTGGTTTTACCTGGATGTCCCTACTTACTCATAAGGATTTCGTATGCAAATGTCAGAAATGGAAGGTGGCCTATGCTATAGCTTCTGAGTCAATAGTACCCTATAGTATTCAAATTC
>CAKOAT010246265.1:171971-260077 GCA_932364175.1 Eruca vesicaria subsp. sativa | reverse complement strand
AGGGAATACTTCAGCTCCACCATCTCGCTTTTCTTGTTCAGATCATAATCTTCTTCAGCCATTTCAAGAAGTTCACCATGTGTACAACCATCATGGACAAGGAACATTCTCACTCCTTTCCGATTATCGACCTCAAACTCCCACAAAGAGTCTTTCACCACCCATTCTCCGTATACAACAGGTAGTTGAACCATTTCCTACGGTTTACATAATTAGCAAACCAAAATTTCATGTTTGATAAAATTATATCATAGACTTACAAGTACGTCTACAAATTTTAAGCTAACAACATAGACAAACAAAATATTTGATAACTTCCTTATTATAACAGATTATCTTCTGAAAACCATTCAAGACACTTATGATTAACTAACACACACTTTCATAAAAAAAAGTTTTGAAAAAACTTAATGAATAATACACAAAACCACGTTTGATAGATTTTATATGGTAGACTACATATTCAATCTACAGACGTGTAGACGTTTTATTCAGTTTACAGGTTGTAGACTGAACATTAGGTCTACGCTTAGGTTGGTTTCTGCAATTGCCAAATTCACGGGTTACTTTCTGTATTTAAAAAAAAAATGTGATTTTATACGAGTAAGACTTACTTTTTAGTCTACATTTTTTAAAAGGTTGGTTTTGCAATTGACCAGAATTCGATCAGAGTTTGACTTTTAGAAGTAGACCTATTATGCAGTCTACACTTTTAAATTTATTTGAAAGAGGTTAGTTTTGCAATTGACCAAAGTTGACTTTCTATGAGTAGACAAAACTAAATGTCTACGTAACTGTAGACTGCAGTAAAAGTCTACATTATAACCCGACAGGTTAGTTTTGCAATTGACCAAAACAAAATAGTAGACTTCTTATGCAGTCTACGTTTTTTTTCTAAGTTTTGTAGACTACATATGAAGTCTACACGTAAAGTAAGTTATTTTCTTAGTTTTGTAGACTGCATTTGAAGTCTACACGTAAAGTAAGTTATTTTCTTAGTTTTGTAGACTGCATATTAACAAAACGTATCTCGTCCATTAAATGTCAACATGAGAGTGATGATATATCTTTTTTGGTTGATATCACTATATGTCGTCTAACTATGGTATATAAATACATGTAAATTTAGTGAGACATGAAAACATACTTTATATATGAAGAAAAACATGAAATGAAGGTCTATAACACAATATAAATGAAATGAAAGTTTATAAAGTCCATGTATGATGCACATACCAAAAAATGTCAACCTATAGATTGAAATCGTGTAATATAAGGTCTATAACACAATATAAATGAAATGAAGGTTTATATAGTCCATGTATGATGCATATACCAAAAAATGTCAACCAAAAAATTATAGTGTTGGAAATATATAGATTGAAATCATGTAATATAAGGTCTATAATACAATATAATTGTATGAAATATAGTATGGTATATAAATACGGGTAAATTTAGTGAGACATGAAAACATATTTCATATATGAAGATAAATCATGAAATGAAGATCTATAACACAGTATAAATGAAATGAAGGTTTATAAAGTCCATGTATGATGCATATACCAAAAAATGTCAACCAAAAAAGTATAATGTTGAATATATATAGATTGAAATCGTGTAATATAAGGTGTATAACACAATATAAATGTATGAAATATAGTTTGGAATATGGTTATAAAATATATATATGATTTATATACCAAAAAAAGTCAACCATAAAAGTATAATGCCGAAAATCTATAGATTGAAATCATGTAATATAAGGTGTATAATATAATATAAATGTATGAAATATATTATGAAATGTGGTTTTAAAGTCCATATATGATGCATATACCAAATCGTGTAATATAATGTTGGAAATCAATAAATGTATGAAATATAGTACTCCCTCTGTTTCATTTTAATTGTCATTCTACGTTTTTGCACACAGATTAAGGAAACATTTAATTTTACATATTTTCAAGAAAAAAAAACACAGTTACCTATACACCTAACCACTTTTCAGCCAATAGAAAAATAGAATATCATATAAAACTAATAAATTTTGTCTCGAAACTTGAAAACGACACTTATTTTGGAACGAATTTTTTTCTCCAGAATGACAATTAATTCAAAACGAAGGGAGTATGAAATATGGTCAGAGTAATTAATGGGAATAGAGAAAAATAATTAATGGAAAATGAGAGAATAATTAATGGTTAGAGTAATTAATGGAAAGAGAGAGAATAATTCGGGTATATGAAATATGTGATATGATTTGTAACAAATTGATATATATATATATATATATATATATAGATGTAAGACGAAAATAAATTACTAAAATGCCATTAATGAAAGGTGCACACAACTTCCATCAGTCAATTTTTCAAGGGTGCCTTCACTTTTAATAGTATAGATGCTTTTCACTTTTAGCTTTGTTTTACTTTCTGCTAGATTTTTGCCTATATTATTTTATTTGTTTTAGGTGTTAGTTATCCTTGTTTTCTTCAAATACAGTCCCTAATTTTGTTATTTTTAATACGTGGTTGGTTGGTGTTTAAAGAATCTGGATGTAGTTGGAGTGTTTTGATTTAGGCATTTTCTGAGCTTATTTCCATTGGTGCTGGTCAGACAGGATATATTTTTAGTGTGTAAATGGCGATTTTGTCCCATTGTCCTCTCTTTCCTTTTTCGTGCTTGCGGTTCAATATGGGGGTACTTTGGACCAATATAAACGCCAAGACTAATTCTAAAATGAGGAGCAACCAACGGATACACTGTTTTAGATTTCAAATGAAGCATAAGTAGAAGCCCATATCTGTATAAGTGTTCAAAAACAATATCACTTAATTTTGTGCATCAAGTGAATCAAATCTGAAATATGTTGGCGTCTTAAACCCATCTTCTTATCACTCAGTCATAAGGTCTCACCATGGTTTTTGTTCTTCTCTATATTTTTTGGTAACCCGTTATTCTAGTTGCATATAAAAACGAAATATGGTTCTTCGATTTCTCTTTATCTCAATTTTATAAATAAGTGGTTTCACATTCTTTATACTTTGTTTGTTGCCTTGCCATGTTTTGGGGACTATGGTTGCAACAGTTTAATAAACATGTTTACCAAAAAAAGCATTTGACTAATATTTTCTTTTTATATTTAGAGTTTGACTGGTTTAAACGCAATTGTTACAAATACAAGTGAAAAAGTTTATAGATGGGTGATTGCAGCTTTAAACATTATTAAGCTATTTGCATTATGATATAAGATAAGAAATGGATAAACTAATGGCATATAACTGGTTATCTATCAAATTCAATGGTTTAAGAGTAGATTAACAATAGTAAACTAATATTTACATGTACAAGTATTAAAACCATAATGTTATAATAAAATATAAAATTGTTAATTTAATTTATTTAATAATATTATATTTTTAGTTTAGATAAAAAATTATCGGGCAATTCTCTCAAGTAGAAATTTTTAAAATTTTGTCAAAAAAATAGACCTCAAAAACAAAAATGACCAAAATAGCATATTTTATTTTGAAAATTCATTTATTTTTTATTTTTAAAATTTAAAATCATATTCCCAAAACTCTACTCCTCAACTCTAAACCCTAACCCTAAACCCAAAACCCTAAACCTTAAACCCTAAACACCACCTCTTAACTCTAAACCCTAATGTCTATATGTAAATATTATAGAAACTATTTTTGTTCAAATTCTAAAAAATATAAATTATAATACTCATTAGTGAATATAAATGATAAATATAAAATATATTCATATACTTATCTAAATTTTAAATTTAGTATATATTGTGATTTTAAAATGAAGGTATTTTTTAATTTGTATTTACTTAACCATAACCCACAACCGCAAACAATAGAAAATTCAAATTTTGATTTTGAGAATTAGTCTAAAATGATTAACGACATTTAGGCATGGGCGTTCTGGTACCGTTCGGTTCATATCAGGTATTTAGGGTCTAGCCTCCTAAGTTCCATTCTAATGTTTTATAAGTACAGACCAGGCTCGGATAATAACACTCAGGGTTCAGTTTTAATTTGTAACACATCCTAAAAACCATAAAGTAATCATATATCATTCAGTTTCAAGTTTTCTCGGTTATATTTTTAATAAATCCAAAAAAACTCAAATAAAACATAAGAAAAACACTTAAATTGAATAGAAAATAATCCAGTACACATCAGGTTGATAATATAACAAAAAAATGTTAAATCAAGTATGAAACATAGTTTGTAAACGATATGCATTACTTTACAGACTGAGTTGATTTGTGGACTTTTAGTAATAAATATTCTCAATAAAATATAATCGTAAAAGAACTCCCATCAACTAAAAAAATTGATAAATAAATCATCTATTTTAGTTTTGTTAACGTTTGTCACCCTCCAGCTAATATATCGTCATTGGGGGGGGGGTGGTAATAAACATTAACAGTTTGTAAGTTGAGGGTTTATAATAAAAACTTATTGATGGTTTTTTTCTAATTCAAAAATAGTTGACGGGTTTTATCACTAAAAATCATTAAATATTTTAAAACCTATATTATCACTTATGCATTGTTGAAAAATCTTATAATCAATTTATAAGTTTTTAAACTAATTTAGAAGTCCTTATACATTGTTAATCAATTTTCTAACCAATTTAGAAAACGTTATAAATATTTAATACTGTTACAAATGATTAATAAAAATTAACATTGATTTTATTTTTATTTTACAATTCATGCTACTTGTAAGGGTAAATAACGCAAGATCATTCGTACTACTACAGAAACATGAGTTAAAACAAATAGAGTAGATTAGAGATATTACTATATTAATCAATAAGGTAGTAGTACATCATATTGGTTCAAAATCAAGGAGAAGACGAATAAACTTGTATTCTTTTCTGGGAGGTAAGATGAAAGTATGACAAGAAAGCTAGAAATCGTATAAACGTGAAATAAGGCTAAAAAATGCGTAAACATGATGAGAAGGCTTGCGTCCTACTCTAAGCAGGGAGATTGACTTCATGAATTAATTATCCTCAACATTAAACTTAATACAACTTAAAAACCTTACATTATTTGATATATGGAATTCGCGATTTAAGACACAAATATTTCTATATCACTATTGTCAAATAGCAAATAATTTAATATTTCTAAGTTATGTTAAGTTTTATGCTATGAATGGTGACCAAAGGAACGAAGAGGAACAATACATTCCTTAATATTCCTAAAAAAATTTACCATTCATAAGGAATAGCTTTTCCTTTCTATTCCTCATTATTCCTTTTATTGTAGAGATTTATTGAACAAATTTGTTCCTTATTAAACTTGATATGGAATAATTATTCCTCTTCATTCCCATAATTTTATTCCCATCTATTCCTTTTTTATTTGTTCTTGATGTTCCTGTAATGGTTACCAGTTAGAGCCTTAATGTTGAGGATAAATAATTTAGGATTTACAAATTAGTTTGATTAAGTAATGTAAAAAAGATTTATAAATTAATTTAAAGGCTTAGAAATTGATTACAAGTGATACGAAAGGTTTTAAGACATTTAATGATTTTAGTGATACAATCCCTCAACTATTTTAGAAGCAGGAGAAAACCCCTCAATTAAATTTCAACATTATAAAGCATCAACTAAAAAATCATTAATGCATGTAACAATGGAGGGTGAGAGACGGCAACTGAATCAACATTGAGGGTTTCTTTTGTCAAATGTTTAGTTGAGGGATTGTTTTATAATCCATTTTTAGTTGAAAGATTTTATTACAAAAATCATTGATTTGTTATTTCGAAAACCAAATTATAAATTACTTATTTATAGACAACTGGATATTTTACAGTGTTTATTTAAGTTTAATACTATTTTTATATATGATATGACAATGAACATTAAACTGAGTATCTGAATTACTTATATATGTTTCAAATATTTATACTGACTATTAATTTTGGATTTTTTTTTGGGTTACTCGTTCAGGTTCGATTAATATTATTTCGGATTCAGATATTTCTGATAATATTCTACAAGATCTATTCGGATATTTTTATATTTCAGATTAGCTAATGGGTTGGATTTTTTTTGGTTCAGATCCTGTTCAGATTTTGGATCCTGAATTTTATTTTCCATCCCTAGCAAGATATGTTATGATTGTTATAAAACACTAACAACTGCGATCTTCAAGTACTAGTGGTAAAACCAATCAACCCCATATTTTTGGTTTAGTTTTATCAGTTTATAAAACTTAATTCTTTTCGTATATACAATGGAAATTATGGCTTCGAATGGATAACGCAGATAAAAAAATGCAGATCAAACAGAAATGCAGATCAAACTGAACAAATGCAGATCAAGTTATTTCAATAGATTATTATATTTAAATAAATATTCATTTTTAATGAAAATTAAATATCTAAACACAATACAAACGATTATAAATAAGTATAAATATCATGTTGAAAAAATATTAATAAATACCATCATTTTAATAAGTATAGTAAATTTAAATTATATAAAAATTCATCATAATTACATAAATTATGAAGAGTATTCTTGTTTTGCTCTTATTTTTTGTATCTTTATTCGATTTTGGTTCTTTCTTACCATTGAGTTCAACTATAGGACTAAAATTTTTATTTTTATATATTTTATTCTATTAAGAAAAAATCTTTATTTTAATTTTCAAATTATAAAATGCATAAAGGTAAATGCAAAAACAAAAAAATATGTTTAATACTTCCTTGATATTAAGTAATTGTCAAATTATATGAAGTTAAATTATGAGTTATCAAATATGAAAGTATATGCATAAATTTATAAAACTAATTTATATAAAAATATTTACTACTTTTTGAATATATAATACATGATTTTTATTGATCAAGTATTTTAAAAGGATACAAAATATTAAAATGTAACAAATTATAAAAAAAATATTTTTCATTTAAGTTATATTACAATTTATCAAGATACTAATTTATTTTTGAAATAATATTCATGATTTTCACTGATTATATATTTTAACAAGATACAAAATAATATGTATTACTACATATTACAGAAAAATTATAATTTTGTGAATATATAATCTACATATGTATAATTTTCTATAAGAAATTTTTTTAGAAATTAATATAAATAAAATAATATTTATTTTACGTATCATTGTATAAAATATTAAGTGCTTATAAAAAGAATTATTATAAACATGTTAATTTTTATGATTCATTGAAAGAACTAATTATTTATAATATACCTAGGTTTTTTGAAATTTTGAATGAGTGTAGATATACGAATCAACTAAAAATATAAAAGAAGTAATTAAACATAATATAAAAATACTGCTTTTGCTAAAATATAAAATTAACAAAATAATAATACATGCATATGTAAATATTTAATAATACATGTATATGTAAATATTTTTTAAATAATAATTGAATTTTTATTAAGTAATACTAAATATAGATTCTAACTTATTTGTAATCAATAAAATGAAAGATTATAATAGTTATAGATAAAAGACTAAAAAGAAAAATAAAAAATAAAAAATAAAGAGAAATGATGTCATTTTTCACCTGCTTCTTGTTCGTCTCTTTTCTCTCCTCTTTAGCTACAGATCAAAAAAAACAACAACAAAATAATCTGCATGCAGTACTTTATATTCTTATTTATTTTTGTTGGTTTTGCATTTATTTGGTGAATGGGTACAAATTGCAGTTCTCTTTGCTTCTAAATTTCTTCTGCATTTTTACTACATTTCTACTGCTATACATTTAGACCCTCTATATACAAGATACTTGCTATATGATTGTAGTGGATTTGTGCTACCCTTCAAATACATATGTCAAACTTTAGCCTGAGGTATGTTTTCAGGATAAGTAGCCAACATCTGGGGATAAACATCCAAGTGAAACGAGAACTTGTTTCAGAAACAAACCGCTCTTTCTATGGTCTCACTGGTGTAAACATTTCAGCTGTAAGTGACTTATGGAACTTTAAAAATGTGAATTTTTGCGATTTGTACAATTGGTACAATGATTAAAAATTGGTATGTTTCAGAAATTCTTATGACTGGTTGATTACCAAATATAAGTTGGTTAAATATGAAATGAAAAATATTAACAGTTTATATGGGGTTAATAAAACTAAACTAAAAATTTCAAAACTAACCTACGCAGACTTCAGTGGACTTAATGTAAAGGATGAGAAGACTTTCAGAGAAGTCTTCCGGTAGAAGACTTACTTGGAAGTCTTCCATAGAAAGTCAAATTTCTGACACAGGTTTGTCAACTGCAAAACTAACATATTTACCCGAGAAGACTTCCAGGTAAGTCTTCTCAGGTATTTTCAAGAATTTTTGTATAAGAAAAGTAAGCCAATATTTACATGGAAGACTTCCAAAGAAGTATCCTATAGAGAAGACTTCTCTGAAAGTCTTCATTTGCAAATTTTCAGTTGCAAAAATGACCTAAACGGAAGACTTACCTGGAAGTCTTCTGCCATATAAATTACCTGAAAGTCTTCTACGACAATGTATAATAAAATTTCATTTTCTTCAAATTTAAAATGGATTCTTAAGATTTTATTATTAATTCATGTGTTTTAGACAATATTTGGGGTCCTGAATAAAACTCATCACTTAATTAGTGATAATTATGAGGTTATCAACATTCATGTTTTTTAATCTTTCTAGCTAAGATAGACTTCTCTCATAAGACTTCTGTGGAAGTCTTCCACATTAGTTTGTGTAAACTTGTATTTTTAAGAATCTTCTGTCATTTTAAATAAATAATTTAACTTTCAAAAGTGTTAAATAATTTCAAGAAGTATATAATGTGTACATGAAAATGAAATTGGAAGAGTTAACCAACTCATTATATCTTACTTGTTTATAATTATAAAATTTATTGGTTTTACTTCTTACAAGACTTTTTTGGTTTTACTTCTTAGAAGTTTAAAGTGATGAACAACTATTGTAAGTTAATGAGAAGATGTTGTTTATATTTACAAATTTATATTGTTTTTTGCAGAGTATGGGAAATCTAAAGATTAGAAGAACTACACAATAAACATTATGTTTTGAATCTGAAGGCCAATGAAGTTTTTTATTTTCTTGATTTGTAAAAGTGGAAAACACATTGTTAGCAAATATCTTACATCTTGTTTACTATAAAAATGTAAAGTAATTTTGGATTAATAAACATATTTACCATATTTTTTATTAATATTTTTTAAAATTTACAAAAAGTATTCATAACTAAAGAGTACACATACAAATCACGAAACATACCACAAATAAAACTTTTTTATAGATCATTCCTCCACAAAGACAAACTTGGACTCCACTTGATATGAGAGAAGATTTCCAAGAAGCCTTAAGATTACGTTAGAAGACATAAGATTATGTCAGAAGACTTAAGACTACGTCAGAAGACTTAAGACTACACCAGAAGTGTTAAGACGACGTCAGAAGACTTAATACGACGTCATAAGACTTCCAGGAAAGTCTTCTGAACGTCTTTTGTAAGTCTTCTGATGTCTGTCTCAGATCTGAAAAAACTTGCATCCAAAAACGTTCAAATGACATCAAAACAAAGAAAAGATTCAAAAAACAATGGTTTTAAACTTAAATAATATCTAAAACAATCACATTATGTTGAATCTATAACTTCTTAGAATCTAACATATAAAAAACACAAAAATACATATAAAAAATTTCTAGATCTACCCTTAAAAAATTTATAGATCAGTGAAAGATGACAACTATGTAATGAAAAACCTGTAAAACAAGATAAAATAGTGAGAAACACATAAAAGGAGAAATTGATATAATTTTGGCGTTTTCATGTTTAAAGAGATTAAAAAGAGGTTGGAGAATTTTAGTTTGAAAAAAAGATAAGAACTTTATGCAGCAATAGAATACTAAATGAAGAAAATCAGATATAAAAAACTTACCAAAACGATCAGATCTGTTATGAAAGAGGAGACATGGAAGAAGACTATGCCAGAAGACATAGGAAGATGTCAGAAGACTTAAGACGATGTTAGAAGACTTAAGACAACGTCAGAAAACTTAAGACGATGTTAGACGACTTCCAGGAAAGTCTTGTGTAAGTATTCTAATGCCTGCCTCAAATCTGAAAAAACCTGCATATCCAAAAACGTTTAAATGACATCAAAACATAGAAAAAATTAAAAAAACAATGTGTTAAGCTTAAATAATAACTAAAACAATCACATTATGTTGAATCTATAACTTATTAGAATCTAATATATAAAAGAAACAAAATACATATCAAAAAAAATTATAGATTTACCTTTAAATGAGTGAAAGATGACATCTATGTAATGAAAAATCTGCAAAAACAAGATAAAATAGTGAGAAACACATACAAATGATAAAATGTTTGGTGTTAACAAATTCAAATAGTTTAGAGAGAGGTTAGAGAATTTTAGAGTGAGAAATATTACATTTTTGTTGCCTCCATTTGAGAGGAAGAAAGAGAGTGTGTAAATCTTTATTTATATAGGAAGACAAAAATTTCAATTATGTTAAATAGTTTTGATACATAAGACTTTAGAAGACTTTAGAAGACTTTAGAAGACTTTAGAAGACCTTAGAAGACTATTCACCCAGAAGACTTACTTTGAAGAATTACTATTCGCCCAGAAGGCATGCTATTTGAGCGGGAAATAATAAATTATGGAAGACTTAAGAAGACTTTGAAAGACCTACTGAAAGACCTTAAGTAGTTCTTCCGAGGTCTTCGAATGTCTTACAAAGTTTTGACTCTGGAAGATTTACTGGAAGACTTTAAGTATGTCTTCCGAGATCTTCGAAGGTCTTCCAGTAGATCTTTCAAAATCTTCTTAAGTCTTCCAGATTATTATGATTAATTGACATTCACTCATCTATGTTAAAAACAATTCAGTTTTATTAAGTCTAAATTTTATATCACTTACAAATGTCTACAATTAGATGATTATGATTTTTTTCCTATCAAAATATTTTCTTATGAAATTTATAAATTATTTTAAGAGCTAATACATTAGAAGACTTTCCCTGGAAGACTTTAGAAGACTTTAGAAGACTTTCACTGGAAGGCTTTAGAAGACATTGGAAGACTTAATTTTAAGCAGGAAAACTAATTTTTTTATAATTTTAAGCGGAAAACCTAAATTTTGAGCCGGAAACTGTTATGAAGTCTTTATAAGTCTTCTAAAACCCCAAAATCAAAGAGGTCAAATTTATATAACTAAATCACATACAAATTTTTTATCAAACTAACTTAAACTTATAAAGTGTTTAATCTACACAAAACTAAACACATATAGATAAATTTTACTTTTTTAAAACAAAATGTTATGATTCCACAAACTAATCCTAAAAGCACATACAATACTACAACATAGTTACCAAACCCTAAACCAAAGAATATCATGAAAAAATTATATTCACTCATCTATCTTGAAAACCATTCAGTTTTATTAAAACTATATTTACATCATTTATAAATTTCAGTAATTACATGATTATGATTTTTTACTAACCAAAATATTTTTTCTTAAATTTATAAATTATTTTTAAGATCTACAGCATGAAAAGACCTTCAGGTAAGTCTTCTCATGAGAAAACTTACCTGAAAGTCTTCTCACTCGCAAGGTTATAATGGTAAACTACAATCCTGTTTTTTTTTGTTTGGTCATGAGGGGAGGTTTGTAATTTCACTAGCACTTTGAGTTACTTATGCATTTGATTTGACTTTAGGTACATTTTTGCATTTAAAATCAAGTTTTGAGTCATATTTGGCAAATCCTCTCATATATAGTGCTGGGAATTTGGTTCATTGCCCACGGGGCGGGTACGGGTCCAAACAAAATTGAGTTTAAAACTTGCGGGTGATGCGGATCGGGCCAGTAGATAGCGGGGCGGGTGCGGGTTTTTATAATTTTCGTAACGGGTAAGCGGGTACCCGCATATATCAAAAACATGTTGTTTTGTCTAGTTAAGTTTATGTTGTTTTTGTGTTTTACATAGTTAGTGTGTGTCTTTTTTTTTTAGGTTATAACATAGAAGAAAGCCCTAATAGCTTCATATCCTCTTTATCTTTTGCGCCGAACCCTAAATCGACTCGAGTCGTCTCAGTCTCTCTCGGTCTCTGCAAATCGTCGATTCTCTCTGAGTCTCGACTTCTCAGTCACTCTTTGTTTCTGTCTTCCCGGCCGTCTGTCTCTCTCTCACTCAAATAAAGGTATAGTTGATCTCTGTCTCTCTAAACTCCATTATGTGTCTCTTTGTTTAAGTTGTCTCTATGTCTCAACTCTCTGTCTTTGTTTCTCTAGTCTCGATCTCTGTTTATGTCTTTCTCTATCTATGTTTTTTTCTGTAGATATATGTCTATGACTCTCTTGAATCTCTGTCTTTGACTCTCTCGATCTTTGTCTATGTCTCTATGTTTGTCTCTTTGTTGGGTTTTCATACTCACTCTTGTCTTTTTTTCTTCACAGGTACTAACATGGATTCCGACAAACGTAATGGTACTGATGCTATTGATGGTGGTAAAACCACAACATATCCGAGTGTTGGTAGTATGGGGTCGAGTTTTCCACAAGAAGCTTCAGAGGATTCAAGTATGGGAAAGAGGAAGAAGAAGATATCGCCTGTGTGGGACAAGTTCACTGTGATCACGAAAATTGTTGATGGCGTCTCAGAGTTAAGAGCCAAATGCAACCATTGCAGCAAGGACTATACGTATGAACCACACAAGCAAGGTACTTCGAACTACAATAGGCATTCACTAGTGTGCCATGGAACACCTAGAGTTGGGGAAGTGAATCCTGTGTCCCTTACTGGACAAGGGAAATTACAAGTTAGGAAGACTGATCAGGGTATTTTTCCGCGAAATGGTTGCTAAATGCATAATTGAGCATGATCTCCCATTCTCCTTTGTCGAGTATATTAGAGTTAGGTTGCTCTGGTAATATTTGAATGCTGATGTGAAGTTCATAACTAGAAAGACTGCTGCCTCAGATGTGTATAAATTGTATGAGCTTGAGAAGGCTAAGCGGAAGATAGAGTTATCTGAAGTCCCTGGTAGAATCTCCTTCACATCTGATCTTTGGACTGCTATAACCGTGGAAGGATGCATCTGTCTCACTGCCCACTACGTTGATAAGCATTGGAAGCTGAGGAACAAGATTCTTGCTTTTTGCACAATGCCTCCTCCACACACTGGTATCGATTTAGCTATGAAGGTTATGGCGCTGTGGAAAGAGTGGGGGATAGAGAGAAAGGTATTTTCTTTGACTCTAGATAATGCAAGCAACAATGATAACATGCAAAACATTTTGAAGAAGCAGCTTGTGATTCAAAACGATTTGTTATGTGGAGGAGATTTCTTCCATGTAAGATGCTCTGCCCACATACTAATCTGATTGTTCAAGAAGGGTTAAAGGTGATGGGTGATGCCTTAGGAAAAATCAGAGATAGCATCAAGTATGTTCAAGCTTCAGAGTCTCGCCAAAAGTTGTACGCCAGTAGTGTGGAGTCTGCTGTGCCTGTGCCTGATCAAAGGCCGTGGTTGACACTGGATGTCCCAACCCGTTGGAACTCAAGCTTCAAGATGCTACATAGAGCTACCAAAGCTACAAGCTTCTTCCCACAGAAAGAGAATGGGATTTGGGCGTTCAAATCTGTGAGCTGCTGCAACCATTTGATGAGATAACAAACTTAATCTCAGGTTCAACTTACCCTACCTCTAACTTATACTTTATGCAAGTGTACAAGATTGAGCTGTGGCTGAAATCGCATGAGAACAGCAGTTCAGAAGTCATTGTCGAGATGGTTGGGGCAATGAAAGCTAAATTTGATAAGTATTGGCGTGAGTATAGTGTGATTCTTGTGATGGCAGCAGTGTTTGATCCTAGGTTTAAGTTATCTCTACTAGATTATTGCTTCTCAAAGCTGGAAGCTAGTACTTCTGAGGAAAAGGTGGATAATATCTCAGATCAGCTGCAGGATCTTTTTAAATCCTATTTAAAACCAGAGACAGAAACTGCTCCTGGAGAGAACACAGATGCACCAGAGGCAGGAGTTGAATCATCTCAAGCCTCTCCATACGATGTAAGTGTGTTATGTTAGGATTATATCTCCGGGACTTAATTTATTTTTTTCTACAATTTTCGCAGAGAAATGTGAATGCTAGTGGAAAATCTGCTTTGGATATGTACTTGGAAGAACCACTAGTGGACATAAAGGCCTTTCCAAGCTTAGATGTTTTATCCTATTGGAAGGATAATTCTCATCGCTTTGGTGTTCTAGCTACTATGGCTTCTGATCTCTTAAGCATTCCTATAACTACTGTGGCATATGAGTCCTCATTCAGCATTGGCTCAAGGGTTCTAAATAAGTACAGAAGCTGTCTCCTTCCTCGAAATGTTCAAGCACTGATCTGTACTCGAAATTGGCTCCGTAACTTTGAACCGTATGAAAATGGTAAGTATACCTTCACTTATTTACTCTGGTTTTGGATTGAAATTAACAACTTAGCATATTTTTACTCTGGTTCTGGACAGAAACTGAGGTTGCTTATTTTGGTGATCAAAATGAGATCTCTGCTAGGGTTTACATTTGAAACACTCCAGATGTGGCAATAACAAGGCAGAAGAAAAAACCCTATGTAATTTGTTTTTAAATTTGCTTTCAGTTTGGACAAAGAACTTGGTTTGTATGTTGTCTGTTAAAGGCTTGTTGTTTGTTGTTAAACTTAAAAGATGGGATGATTTGTTGTTTTCATTTAATTTTGTGATTTTTCTTTTTAAAATATTTTGCGGGTTACCCGCTTGACCCGTTTGATTAGTGCGGGGCGGTGCGGTTAATGGGTTTAGGCTTTAGCGGGTCAAGCGGGTAAAACTTAGATTTCAAAAAATGACTCGAACCCGCAGCGGGGCGGATCTGAACCGCTTCCCAGGACTACTATATATATATATATAGCAATTTTTTGTTTTAAATTTTATGATATAAATTAAAATAATATATATATATATATTAGTATTTATATTATTTTATTTTTTAATAAATAAATATTTTAGATACTTATATAGTTTTAAAAAATTACACTTCTAAAACCGTCTGCAATCGCAAACGTAAGCTAGAATCAGCTTTTGATTTTCAGAGTTTTGGAACAACACAAAACGATTTACAATATTTTGTAATTATTTTAAAATTCCAAAAATCGCGACAAAGTATTTGTGGGTGATAGCGTCAAAACCAGTCCATCCCTTAAGAGAAAAACTAGACTCTGATTTGCGCAGTTGCGCAGAATTATATATAATTATGTTTTTAAATTACATTTAAATGACCGATGATATTTTTAAACTTCGGTTTGTGCTAGACTGCATTTAGTGATTTTCGGTTTGATTCCGGTTCGCCTGTGAATTTTGTCTTTCAGTTCATAAAATATATTAATAGTTTGGTTATTTATGAATTGGGGGTTGGTTTGAGTTTTGTTATTTTGGTTTTTAGTTTGAAATATTTCTCAAAAACTATATGGAATTTTCCTAGTTTAATTAGAATATCTTTCAATATCTTTATTTTTATTTAAAATACAGATAAATATTTTTTTTTTTAATTCTAAAAAAACCTTTGAAATAATTTTTCAGAATATTTTTAGGTTTTGTTTTTCGAAAATTGATTAATGAAAATACTAATTATCTTAAAATATAATTGAATATTAATCTTAATTTTGTTTTCATTTGTAATTTAAAATTGAAATTACATATAAATTTAATTATATTTAATGATAATAAAACTGAGTAATTTGTTAATCATAAAAATAGAAGTATTTGTAAAAGTGAAAGTAAATTAAGAGGATTTAAAAAAAAAGACCTCATATTTGAATTGTATTGATATATATATATATATATATATATATTCTAATGAAATATGAATGAGTCTAAAATTTAAATGTCAGCATTGATAAGTAGATCAAAAATAGAACTCTATTTAGATAGATTAAATTCTTAAAAGCAACTGCATTTTTAGTTTTCTGAGAAGTTGAAGGCAACGCTTAAGCCTGAAGCAAATGAAGAGCCTCTCGATTCTTTTTAAAATAGTAAAAAGAGCATGAATAAAAAGTTAATTCATCAAAGTTTTCAAACAAATAAACATATGGTTTTTCAAAAGAAAATATATAGTTCAAATAAAATTTTTAAAAATAGAATTAGAGAAACATGTGAATTATTAATTAAGTATATAATAGAAAATAAGAGATACAAAGAAATCTATAAATATTATTTAAATGGAAGGTAATTTAATTTTATTACGTTTAAAAGAAAATTTAATTTATTTTCTTCTTTTACAGATTACAAATATTAAAATGGAATTTTTTTGTATTATCCTTTTATAAATTGGCAGTAACAAAGTATTAATTTTTTTTGTATACATAAACCTAATTTAAATAATAAATAAATATACAGTATCAAGTTTCAAAAATAAAGATATATTATTAAATTCATCTCTACAAAGATAAAAGTGTAAATAGTGTAAATCTATTTACACATTTTATATATAAAAATTATGTATATAATAACTAAAACATATAAATGTCCAGATTTAATATTTTAAATTTATTTGCCATAAACGTTAATTTTTTCTTCGTCAACTTAAACATACTCACAAAGACTATGAAAACCAATTACGAGTTCTGCATCAATATTAACGACAAATGACGGTTGCTTTTTTACAATACGTGTGAGATTGTCTGTCCTTGAATTATATGCATCCTTGGAATATGAATGAGATCTGAGTTGTGGAAATTTCTCTTCAGGTCTTTTATGTCTTCCAAATAACTTGTAAAGACTGGCTATTCTTCTTGTTCTAAAACCATCTTAACCAACTAAAAATGATCTGTTACAAAGATAACTTTCAATTATCTTAAATTCTTCATACATTTCATTGCCCAAATGAGAGTCTCAATCTTCGAATGGCATGGTAACTGACTAGCTTTTGTCTTCCTCGCTCCCATTAAACCATCAAATCCTGCCAGCATGCTATACCAATATTGTTCCGAATAGTCCTCGTATAGACGGTAGTACTACTTCTACTGGCACTCTAGTAGGACCCACTCTCTGTGTAAGGGAAACATGTGCCTCAGCCAAAACAAAGACATTTTTCTATCAATTTAAGAGTATCTCTAAAGTCAATATCCCAATTGTTAAAAACATTATTGTTTATCTTTTCCATATGTATTATAAGATTCATGCAAATTGATGATCTTCCAATTGCAGGGAAACTGAAATACCCGATCCAGAAATATTTGAAAAACGCGTTAAAAATTTTCAAGTAAACATCTGACAAATTCAAAGGAGGAGTACGAAGAAATATTGCGACTTTGTAATTAAATTCAAGAGCAGATACTTAAAAAACCATATTGGTACAATAAGACAGTTTCATCAAAACTCCTAAAACATTATCCCAAATTAAAACACTCTTTTCCGATGGTCTTTACAGTCTCACACTCCGGTACATACAATAAAAAATTATCTGCATCATATAAGGAGGCATCAGCATACAAAAATACTCAAAGAGAATGCTTAAAACTGCCCACATACAGCCCATAACATCTAGCAACTTAGCGTTTCATTCCATTCTAGCAACCTAGCACTCCATTTCATTCTAACAACCTAGCATTTCACTTCATTCTAGCATCCTAACCTTTCATTCCGTACTAGCATCCTAACATTCCGATTCATTCTAGCATCTTAACGTTCCATTCCGTACTAGCATCCTAACATCCCATTTCATTCTAGCAACCTAGCTTTCCATTTTATTCTAGCATCCTAACATTCCATTCCATGCTAGTATCCTAACATTCCGTTTTATTCTAGCAACCTTCATTCCAATCCGTTTTATCAACTTAGCATTCCATTTTATCTTTATACTTAAATCATTTTTTTTGAACTGCCATTTATCTTTACTTATATATTTTTATGCATTTCCCTTCCTTTATCCATTATACTCGTTCTCGATCCTAAACGTCACTGGCGGTCCGAAGCCAAACATACTTGACCTATAGGTATCATACTCGACCCGTCAGTCACTCATACTGCCCAAATCCACTCGACCATGTCAGTCCATCACAGCAGAAGGCAACATACGGCCCGAAGCCAAAACAATCATATCATCCCTTACGGTCCAAAGCCAAAACGTTCATATCATCCTTTACGGCCCAAAGCCAAAACATACTTATCTTATTTTTTACTAGGGTCGGCCCGGGCTACGCCCGAAGGATTTTTATCAAATTTTTAATTTTGATTATATATTTAGCATATTTATTTTAATATATAAATATTATAACTTATTATAAAATATAGTAGATAGACTATTATTAAATAATTTATTTTTTGTATTACGTAAATCAAAATGGTTAATATCCAAAAGAATTTTGCTATTCAAAATTATATATAAGATGATGAACAAAATGATCAATAATTAATTAAATTTTAGTTAAGGTATTTAATTGATGAATTGTAGACATATTCATTTCACTCAAAACTTTTTGTAACTTTTCTTTTTAATTATTTTTAAACTAATTTAATGAACCATCCTCCTAAATTTACAACTCTTATTTTATGGTTTTTTTTCTCTTTAATCAGCTGATAATAGTTGTAATATTATCTACATCACTAAAACATTACAAACTAAATTCTTTACAAAAAATAAATTACAACCCACCTAATCGGATCCATTATCTAAATATTATTTATCTTATTTATATAAATTTTGATATACAATATTTTTAAATGTACAACCGTTTAATTGTTATTATAAAAGTAGATTTAGAATTTCTAAAAATATAATTTCCTTTAACTTCTTTTATTTTCTTCTCTATTTCCCTTTTTACTCTTCCCCTACAATCTTCTTCCTTCAGTTTTGTCAAATGTTTTCTTTAACTTCTTCAAATATTTCCTTATACTTCGATCTTTTCTGAATTATCTTTTTTATTTCTTTTTCTTTTCCGTCATCGATCGTATATTATTTCCTTATAGATCTGACATCTACATTAACTCTTGAGATCTTCAACTTTTCTTTTCTTCAATTTTTTTAACTGGAAACTAGAAATTATTTTAAAGGTTTAAAATCCATCTCATTTTTTAAAATTGAATTTTTAGTCATTTTTCTATATTTTTATTTTTTCTAGATTGTCTAGCAGAGCCAAATGTATTGTTGATATGCTAAAAAAATATCTATAAGGAAAATATATCTTAAAATTACCATATAATCATGTTTTTGAGTACACACATCTTAGATGATTTCAAACAAATCATAATAGTCTACTTGTTTTTGTAAGTAATCCTACTAATTTAGTAAATAGTTAGAATGCGTTTGTTTTCTTAATGAGTTTCAAATATTAAGTTTTTTTCAAAAAAATTGAAATTAACTTAGCTAAACGGATAGTAAAACATATAGCTTATTTGATATTGACATGTTTGTAATTTTATTACAGCTAGCCAAACTTACAAACCAAATATAGAATTTTAATATTATTAATAAAGGAATATAATTGCATGTAATATAATTAGGCAACTTTTGTTTTTTCGCAAAAGAAATTCTAAATGTTTTTTCTAAAAGATTATCTGAATTATCTTTTATATTTCTTTTTCGTTTCCGTCATCGATCGTATATTATTTCCTTATAAATATGACATCTACATTAACTCATGAGATGAGATCTCAACCTTTCTTTTCTTCAGCAAGTTTCTCTTCTTTTCGTTTTTTCTATTCTCTTATTGTGTCCATCATTTAGCTTGATGTTTTCATCTCCTCTTTCAGATTTAACTTTTTGGAGAAGACAACTGATAATTTATACGTCACCACCGATTATGTTTATCTTCACCATTGTTTCTTCCAAAGCCATCACCATCGTCATTTTCCACCACCGCCATCAACTTTTCAAAAACTACTTAGCACATATTGTCACTTTCAAAATTTTAAGTTAAAACCGTCTAAAACCATTTGTTTAAATACTACTTAGTGCACATCATCACTTGGTCACTACATGATGGATTATTAACCAAATAGTTCAATAATAGACGAATGCTGGAAAAATGATAACTCATCATAAGATAGGCAAACAACCAAATTTCATTGGATAAATATACTCGACGATAAAAGAGATTTTCAACATTAATATACATGCATGAGTAGACGCATATATGTACATAGATATATTTTAATGTAAAAGATTGAAACCACAAAGTTGCAGAAGAAGTAGCAAGGATAGTGAAGAATTTATCCTAATACGCATCAGCAAAGGAGCAGTGAAGAGATGCAACATAGAAGTAAAACCAGTCAAGTGTCGACTGTCCTCTCTGCTCTTTAATTACTCATATTCACTACATTTGTTATATATGTCACCAAGTTTGATACTCCTTTAAATGCATATCTCTCCATTCCCGCAAGCACTACATAACAACATTATATACAAAAAAAAAATTGATTATATATTCACAGAAATTTGAATCTTTAAAAGAAACAGAATTATGAACAAAAAATAATAATAACAAAAATAAAAGAAACACAATATGAGAGAGATGAGTAATTAACATGTGAGAAGGGCACATGACTTGCCAAGTAACCGTTAATGTCCACTCCAAGTATTGTAGTCAAGTAACTGTTACTGCATAACCAAAGGTGCAACTGAAAGGGCATCGACTTAGAAGTTACGTTTCAGAGCAGACCAACAGATATTCTTATGAGGCTGGGTTAGAACATGAAAGTTAAAGAATATATAGTTAATCATTTCAGTGTTTTTGAGGGGAATCAATGAAGAATTGTTTTAGTATGACAGTGAGACTAACCTCCGAATGTTAATGGTCGCCATCACACGTTCTTTTCTCTGTGAGTATTCATTAAATGTGCTCTTGATCTCAGTCAATTCATCAAAAATGTCTGTCAAATAATAATTTACAGGCCCTTTTACAAAAAAAATAAAATAATTTACAGTGAAAACAGCAGCGTGGTATCTATAGTCGGCTATAGAGATCGATTAGATGATAAGACGACGACCATTCTTGGTGAGATCGAGTAACTTGAAGCAGCAGTCAACTTTCAAGTGGGCTAAAAAAATCGATGAATCGGCCATTCTTGGTGAGAATGAGAAGTTTCTGGGTATTATAATGCATGAAAAGAAGAAATTTATGAATCAAACAGAACTGAGCACTCTTATTTATAGGTATAGATTGAGTGAAGTGAGAGTGTATTAAATTACACCTAGTGGGAGGAGTAGGTCGGTGGGGGTTTAAATGCCTTTGGTTGAATGAATCGTCTGACAGTTACGCTGTCGTGCCATAAGAGTGAGTCGCTGAAACATAAACGACATTACCAGCTCCGTCGTCGAAAGATATGAAGATTGAGTGTAGATTTCTTTTCATTATACATTCTTACGCCTCCATCACATATATTTGTTGGCCCAATTGTATATTGATAAATAAATAAGTTTCTGAGTGATGAAGATGCAAATATAGAGGAGCCCAATAAAACTCTCAATCGGCCCAAATTAAGTCATTGCCACGTGTTGCTTTCTCTTCCCTCTAATTGATGACGTGGCCTCCCTAAAGGGAAGAAAAGTATATTTTATATAGTTTGATCATTTGCTTAATCTCATATTTTTCTTAATTACTTTTTATCTTAACCGATTTCTTTTTAACATGCTATTCATTTCTAGATCAAATCCTAACGTATTCACATAAACATTCTCATTCATTTTACTATCAATACACACAATCTAGTAAGTCATATCCTAAGAATGGGAATAACGTTCTTCGATCCCTGAAGATCACTTCAAAGAACGAAGAACGAACTTTCCATAAAACACATTAGTCATTCATATATCCTAGCATATCCGGATCTAATTCACTAATATCTATGCTATCGAGTTACCATGAATCACATCCTCACCTCTTAAAAGATCAAAGACTTTGAACCATCCGGTGTTTTCCAGCAAAGAACTACTTGGCTCCTCCTTACTTTGATTCTTCATCTTGACCCTAGATATCACAGTATGTCAGATTTTTTTGGGTGGATGTTTCTTACTTGTCATCATGTACAACACCAATAAAATTATCATAGACAAAATATTTTTATCTTTTACATTTTCAAAATTGGCAAGAGGAGAAAATAAAAGCAGGGACAAAGAGAGAAAATAAATGCAAAATACAGAAAGAAACCAGCTGGGATTTGTCAGAGAAAAAGCTGAGATCCAACAAAAAAAAAAAAAAGATATACTATATTCTTTCCACCTCACTCTTCATCATCTAGGGACCTCATATCCTTTCATTTCTTTTTCTATTCAATAAACATATCATTTGAAATTGTGAATTTTGGTATGAAAAATAAGATAATGACAAACAGGGCCTATAAAGATTTCGACATTTTCATGAATACTTTTTGTGTTCTTCTCAGAGTCCCGGAAAAAGAATAAAACAACAGATAGGATTAAAAAACAAAAACAAAACAAGTCAGAAATAGAACTATGGGGAAACGTAAAGAACAAGAATCATCATCCCTGGTTCGATATCAACAAGCCCTAGAAGAATTACAAACCCTCAAATTACACTTCAAGGCAGAAGCATCATCACGAAAGCCATCACTACCATTGAAAGATTCGTGAATCCAATGCTCCTCGTCGCTGATGATGATATCTTCTGGGGCCTGATAGGAAACAAAAAAATAATAATAATAATAAAAACCTAACTTCAAGAAGAAAATGTGCTTTTTTGAAGTTTCTTACTTTTGTAACTTGCTGAGAGCACCACAGTATAGGACATTTGCAGGTGCCCCGAACTCGGTTTTGTTGTTTTCATCTGGATTAACAACTCTCACGTATGTTTCTTGTCCAAGGTACCAAGAATCAAGATTCTCTGTTCTTAGATTCCAAGCTCCAGGATTGTCCAAAGATATCAAGATCGCTGACCATGCCCCTGGATACACCTACAAAAAGAAAAACGTAATGCAGTTAGAACTATTGTATCTGAACCAAAACTGTCTTTTGTTGTATAAGGGGCTGAGTTACTACCTGAATAGTTGAGCGTGCAATACCGTCCCATTTGTTGTAAGTACCTCTACTGTTCTCTGTCCACTCTCCATAATCCATTCTGCAACCAAAAGGATCTCATTAAGACAAACGCAGAAACTTTATGACATAAATGAAGGGACCTAACTAACTAACTTACCCGACAGCAAAGAAGGCATAGCCACTCATGTGATAGCTTTGCATTTTAGTGTCATTGTTCTGAAGAATGACTTCCATGAATCCGCGGTAAGTGCCATTGATAATGGAAGTCTCTCTTCTAGGTGGTCCAGTTAAAGGTCTCTTAGGGAAATCAAGCTTATAAACTCCTTTCACCTTATGCTTATCAGCTAGTCTTATAGGTGTAGAAGGGTTCACAAACGATATGCCACTAAGTGTTGTCCTCCTTTTCCCATTGATCTTCACAGGCGGCATGTTCCTCAGAACGTACACTTCGGTTACATTGATGGAACCGTATTTAAACGAGCCTTGTGGGTTAGGACGTGCTCCACTTGCTGAAACATTCCATCTGCAACAACAATCAAAGGTCAAAATCTTGATGTAGCTAAAAATATATCTTGTAGGTTTGATACAAAGATTTTACTGACCTGATGGATCTTGCTTGATTCATGGAGAAAGTTTTGTCAAATTCGTCTTGTGGTCCAGGTGGTAAGTGACCTGTTGCTTTGCCTTTAGAGTTGGTATAGTGTAAGATTCCAACTCCAGTGACTCTTCTCCATATGGTTTCATTAACAATCCGAGCACTTGCAACAATGTAGTAATCAGAGCTTGCGTTTTGGTCCATAGTAACCAAGAAGGAGTAAGACTGTCCAACATGAATGTCCAAGCTTGTGTAGTTTTGTTGAACTGTGTAGGATCCTTCAGATTCTGCAAGAACTAAGTTGTGACCTTGTATCCTAAAGTTCAAACTCGTTGAGATTCCCACATTCGAAACTCGAAGTCTATAAGTTCTCCCTGTTGTTGTCACAAGAGAACAACATTTTGTTAAAAACCTAAACAAAACAAAGACTTTTTGATCCAAATAAAGATACTCACCAGGATGGACTGTGATGGTTTCGTAATCGATTCCATCAGGAACAAGAGTCTTATTGTATTGGTAAGGTCCTTTGCCATTAATGAGAACCCCATCAGGCATTCCAAGATCTTTACCATCATCTAAAGCCTTCCTCAAAGCCTAACATTTTCACACAAACTTCAAGAAAATGTTGTTTGCTTGAGTTGCAAGTTAAAGAAACGGCGAATAAATTACTAACCGTGTGGTTCCTTGTGTACCAATCACCAATGGTAATAGTGATATCTCCGTCTGGAGTTGAGAAAGGGACTGGAATAACGGATCTAGGGTTGACAACGAAGGAACCAAAACCACCGGAGGCTCTTTGGAAATGGAGAGATGGGAAGTAGAAGAAGCTACCAATCTGGTCTTTGACTTGGAACTCATAAGTCCAGTTCCACTTTGGTGGGATTGGACAGTTTGTTCCCGCAAGTCCATCTTGCCAGGAAACACGTCTCTGTTGGATTCCAGACCTGTTCCCAAAACCAAAACGCATTCAGACATAAAGATTCACAAAAGACAAACTAATGTGAATCTCTTACCAGTGAAGTAGAAGACCCTCGTCTAATTTATTTCTCACATTCACGACCAGGTTTTCATTGGTCGTGACATTGATTGTAGGACCAGGGAACTTTCCATTTATAGCAATGACCTGACAGTCCAATTAAGAGAGAATATTAGGATGTTTTTAGATCTACAGTTAAAAGACTGAAACTTTTGTCATATATTCAGGTGAAAACCCTTTGACGATCACAAAAGAATTGAAAATCTTTTGGAAAGTAAAAGTAAAAAATGCGTTTCTTGTTGATAGATTTTAGTAATGCCCTGAAGCAAAAAAAAAAAGGATGAAACTTTTGAGATATCTGAATTTTTTTAAGCCACAAACAAAGATACAAACCGTAACAAAATGTGACAAAAAATAATTGATTTACAAGGTTGCTAAAATTTCTTTACTATTGTTAGTAAAATAAAAGTTAGATCTTTATTAGCTCAATGGAACTACAGTGGGTCTCTAAAACTAAGGTTATTTTAAACAAAGTAAACCCTTTTATCAAAATTGGATAAATGCACAAGTAAATACCCAGAAATTCAAATATTGATACAAATAATACAATCTTTTATCAAAATCTGAAGGGAAAAAACCATTAATTGTGAATATACTAACAATTTCTTGTAAGTTTAATGGTAAACTAAAAGGTTAGATCTTTAGCTCATTGGAATTACAGTAAATCTCAAGAATTAAGGGTTTTGTAAATGTGGATAAATCTTCAAGAAGATCCAAAAGGTTAAAGCTTTGATTAGACAACTTCGGAATCTTAAATCCCAAACTGAAAATCCAAAGAAACAGTTGCAGAAATCCAAGATCTAGAAAAAAAAAGAAGAAGAAACCAAACCTGTTGAGGAACACCAAGTGGAGAAGCGGTAATGTAGGAAACTTCGAAGTTATAGAAAGCGTATGGATCTGCAGCTGAGCAGAATCTTGAGTTCACGAAGAACAGAACCAGCAAGATCTTGAACAAAACCATTCTTTTTTTCTTGGCTTTTCTTCAGCACCAACGAAAAATGTAGTTTAAGATTGTTTAAATCTGTATTGTGTGAATTTACATAATCAGATTTGAGGTAAAGGGAGTACGGAGTGGGAGAAAGTAGAAGCTATAAAGGAAAGAGACGACCCAGAGAGATAGAGACAGAAGAGAACGGCTATAATTCTAGGTCACCTAATTGATTATTAATTATTATAATTAACTGTTATTTTACCAGAAAAAGCCGCGCAACGCGCCTATAATTTTTGCACAATGTGAAGAAAAATAAACTCGAAAGAATAATCAATCAAAGGGTTAATTACTTAATTACCTTCCTCTTTTGACATTTAATTAGAATCATACATTCGAATAATATTTTTCATACTTTTATATTTTTATATTAACTAAATCACTGTAGTTATAGATACGTTACTATATTATCATTCAATCAAAGGGTTAATTACTTAATTACCTTCCTCTTTTGAATATTAATTAGAATCATACATTCGAATAACATTTTTCATACTTTTATATTTGTATATTAACTAAATTACTGTATTTATAGATACGTTATTATATTATCATTTCTGGGTGATCAGAAATTTACGTTAACAGCTTGAATTTGAGAGAATTTGGAAGAAAATAAAACTAGAAAAATAGTTGTCAAAGAGAAAAGAGAAAAAAATGAAAAAAATATAAAAATGATATATAATAATTGTATACGATTATAGTATTGTGATAACTTTTCCATTATAGTATGACCAATACAATTTTTATATACATTTTCCACCGGAAATATATATTTATTTGCTTTATCATCGAATGAGCTGTAAATTTTGATCACATAGACCACAATTATCTTTACATATATACATATGATGAGTCTAACTCCGGACGCGTATTTATAATTTTTTTTTTTTTTTTTTTGTAAACTGGCTTTCATAATTTGATTGCGCGTATTTATAATTTGATTGCAAATTTACACTGATTGTGGGGATTATTGTTACGAACTAATGATTCATTTTGGTAATAATAGATTGAGTCTATCTCCCCAACGCGTATTTATAATTGATGATTGCAAATTTACACTGATTGTGGGGAAATATTGTTAAGAACTAATGATTCATTTTGGTAATAATAGATAGAGACTGATCAAATTTTACCATGTTTAATAATTTGTCGGTCGTAGGAGGTCCATTATGTACGCAATAACCACATGTTGCTCGCGTGCTATCTTATTTCGAATAACAGATTAGTTAGTAACTTTACAGTTACATCACTAAGTCCTCGATTGGTACAACAGTTGATAAAGAAGTAGCAGTATGCTGTATAAGCAGTATGCTGCATAAGCAGTATGCTACAGAAGCTGTATGCTTTCATTAATTTTCTTAATAACGTGATTGGCAGATATTAGCAGTATACGATTTTAAAATAGTTATAATAGTTAGTAAAATAATATATTTCTTTTAAATAATATATATAATATATATTAATAATATATAATTTATTAAAAACAATGAATTTTCATTATATAAATTATATTTTTTTTAAAAAAAATTAAATTATTTTTGGATATAACATATTACTCATATATAAAATTATAGTTATAATTTAATTAATTATTATTAAATAAATAAATATATATATTATATTTATATATATTAATTATAATTTTTATATAAATTATTATTATTTATTTATTGGTAGAACACTAAATTACTCGTATATAAAATTATCATAAAAGTTAATATATAATATATTTATTAGTGTCTAAATAATATGTTTATATCGATAATATATAAATTATATTATGTTATGTTTGTTATTAAAAATAATGAATGATATATGTAATTATATAAATTATATTATATTTTAAATGTGAAATAATGTTCTTTTAAAAAAAATTTATAATTTTTATTTTTATTTTTTTAAATATAAATTTATATTTAATTATAAAAATATTGTTTATATTTTTAAACAAAAATAAAAATTAATTATATATAAATATTATTAAGTTTTATATTTTCTATATGCAAATGCTCTCCCAAAAGCTCTACATGAGAGCATTGAGCAAAGAGCATTTGGAGAGCATTTGCATTTGGTAAATGATTTCTAAATGTTTCTTTGTCAAATGTTGATTGGATAATAGAGAGCATAATGCTTATGTTAATGCTCAACCAATCAACCCCTAAGTTAATATGGGGAAAATAAAATAAAAATGCTAAGTTAAGATTGTATTGACCGTTTGACCAAAGCCATACTGAAAGAGATAAGATTTATTAATGGTGGGCTACTCTGGGAGTACCATGTGGCTGCCAGCCAAAACGATAGTGCAATAACCTGTATCGTTGTTGTTGTTTTTTTTTTCTTCTGGTGAACTTGCATAATGTCACCAGGTGCTCCATTTTTGAAATCTCCAAATCTTTGTTTTACTTCAAGTGATCGATCTTTTCTCCAATGTAATCTTAGACCTATAATGACTCAAAAAGGCAATACATATTCAAAATGATAGTTGTGGAAGCCCTTTTGATCTAGTAATTTGAGTAATAATAATTCATTAATATTTCAATATTAGAAAGTTTAGGTTTTGAATCCCAGAAAAAAAGCAAAATCATGTGAATTAAAGGAATAAAAAATTTGCAAAAGATCTTGGTATGACATAAGAAGTATTGTCTACGGTGGATATGGTAGGACAGCTTAGATGATACAATCAGTCGTGAATCCTCAAAACAGGTAAGATTGTCGATTGTAAAATCGTCTATAATATTTCTCTTAGTTTGTAATAACATAACTATTGTGGGAACCGGAATTCACACCGTCAATTTCCGTGAAGAAAGGAACTTAGGGAAAACCATAATTTCCCAGAGGTCACGGCTATCTGCTTAACCACACGCAAATAATTAAAACGCGACAAAAGATAGTAATGAAAACAAGAATAGAAAGAGAGCAAAGAGGTTTCTTATTCCGATTTTGCGTAAGAACGGTACAACGTGATTAGCCTTGGCTACAAGAGCTGACGACGAGTTTCCTAGATCTAGTAACCTAAGACTAAAACCCTAGTTGAGACGCAGCTCGATAACGAAAACGAAAAATTGCCTAAATGCTCTAAGTTTGTGTGAAGAGAGTTCTGAATCTGTCCCTTGCTTCCGTCCTCGACCTTCTGCTTATATACTCCTTCTCTAGGCGGTTTGGTCTTTCCTTTGTCGCCTTGATCCGTGCTTATCGGCAATCTTCCATTTATCTCGATCTTTCCATTTTTCTTCGGAAAACTTCTATTTATCTTCAATCTTGACATTTATCCACTTCTGCGAATAATACGCAAACCATCATTATACCTTTGGGTTGGACCTTATCCAAAGTCGCGAGTGGGCCTTTATCGCATTTTAGGACCTTCCGGGCCGTTTTACGATTTAGTCATTTTCGCGCCTTTATCCGAGATCACATAAATCTTCTTTGAGATAGAAAAAATTTCTCTCTTCTTTCTTTATCTTTCCACACTTGTTTGTCAAGCATGTCTACTGAAGGGAGAGCTTCTGAAAGTGGTCATCCATCCATCTTCGATCCGAGTGATCTCGAGTGTCCTGGTGGTAACATACTTCCTGCCCCGGTATTCTTAAGGTTTACAACAGATGAAGAGGGGATCGAGAGGTATTTGGAAGTTGCGCGTGCTGCCGAGGCCCCAATGCTAATTTCTGGGTTCCTAAGCGTAAGTCGACGAAGGGGAAAAAGGGTCCGATTCATAGTACCGTATGTTCCCTCGACGTTATGCGGAGTTCTCGGATGGTTCCAGACTCGGTGCAGTTTCGTCTTCCCGAACATGGCCAAGATGCAAAGCACCGGCTCCGGGTTACTTTACATGCTATGAGGCTTTTCTGTATAGTTGCCAGCTATGGTTTCCCATACCGTGGGCCATAGTTGAACTCTTGGATCGGCTTGGATTGTCGATCAGCCAACTTCAAGTCTCAGCTTTACATCATCTTATTGGGATTTTGGTGTTAGGTTACGAGCGTGGTATGAACGTTAGTGCGGATTATCTTGAGGCTATGCTGTCGTTCAAGCGTAAGAGACGCGGTTATTATTACGCATCTCCTCAGACGAATATGTCGGTCGTCGAGAAGTTTTCCTCGAATGGTCACGATTGGGAGGAGTTTTTATTCTATATTCCAATCGACCGTGCTTTAGTAGAGGAAAGCAGCATCCCTATGTTCAGGAGCAAATGGGGAAAAAGGGGTATGTAGATTGTACGTTTTTCTTCCATTTTTTTTTAAAGTGCTGACTTCGTCTGGTTTGTAGTGTCTGGTCTCGTTACTCCTAAACTCGACGATCTTGATCTGGTCAAGAGCCTTCTCCTCGGTGGTCCGTATTATTGGAGACACTTCTCTCCGAAGAGAGTTCATCGCGTCGTCGCGCCGTCGCCTTCCACCTTTCTCGCTTTCAAGGTGAACCCATCAAGGTCGAGATCTCTGCAGGATAAAGATGCTTTGATCGACATAGGACAGTGGTCCGATAACTTTCAAGAAGGTCAAGTCAGTGGTGATGCGGACATTGATTCTTGCGATTACTCTTGCGTGTGATTGTAACAGGAACGTTTTTCCCATTTATAGGGTTTTCGCTCTATGAGCAAAACTATGAGTGTGAGCAATGCGGGGATTCGCAAGGCCGAATCTAGAGCTGAAGCGGCAGAAAAGGAGGCTGCTCGTCTCAAGGAAGAGATTGAAGCTAACTCCTTTCACTCTCAAGAATGGGCTGAAAGAGAGATTTCTCGTATGAAGGAGAAGTACGAGGCCAACTCTTGCAGCGTTATGGAGCTTTCCGCGAAGCAAGTTCGTCGTGCTCGTAGAGAGGGCAAGAGAGCAATTTTTGAGAAGATGGGGGCTCGCCGTGAAAAATTCGCGATCCATTTTCGGGGATTAAGGATGCGCAAAGAGTCAATGGCGATTATCGTGAGTGCCGCAGTGTGGTTGGCGGATTACACCTTTCTCAACACGCAGACTTCTTGTTTGAGAGGGAGTATGCTAAGCAAAAAGCGCGCTTGGATAGGAAGGAGAGGAAGCGTGCCGAACTCCTGGACCTCGAGGCGCGCGTGTGGTCACAGTGGGATACTATTGTGGTGTCGCCGGACACGGTTGAAGCTGACGCGGAAATCCCGGACGAAGGGGTCGAGGTCGATCAGCCGGGCGCTTATGCGAATGATAGCCAATACTCGTCGCCTGGGTTTTATAACTTTGACGATTGATGTTTATTGTAGTGTGATTGTTTGTAATATATCTGTCGCGACTGGCCGATAGTGGCTTTGAATCCCTGCATGTAGCGAATGATGTTTTAATGAAAAATATTTCTAAGTATGAGATTTGTTTTAGGTGTAGAGGGAAGAATACGAGTTTTCGTCTCGTACTTAACTCTTTGTGTAGATCGTCATATTCGTTTGCTTGTGTCGGAATGCTTTGATTTTCGCGGGCGCTTAGATGTGGACGAAGAGACATGCCTTTAGGTTCTCAATTCATGCCTTAAGACGTTAGAGACCAGTGTGCTGGGTTTAGGGCAAGACTTAGGTTTACTTTTGCTTTTAAAGCTTTGCGATGACTAGCTGGACAGGTGCGTTTAGCTCGGTTCCGATCTTTTCCTTTTTTTTTTCTCGACCCGAGATCCTTGCGGAGAACGTAAGGAGAAGTGTCCGTAGGTGTTGATTCCGATCTTAACAATAGTTTTAATATCTCAGGGAGTTTGGACGTTAAGGCCATTTTTACTAACTTAGCCAATAAAACAATCGCGGATTGTTTTATTCGATTTCCCGACGACTTCCAAGATGATGATTGTTAGTTTTAAGGAAATACTATGTTCGGAGAATCCTTAGATTTGTTCAGAGAATACTTGTTCTTAACTTTGCAAAAAGTTTTAGTCGTTGATTCCGTCGTAACCAATTTTGACCCCAACAACTATCTAATAAAAAAACATTGTTAGAATGTATTAAAGACACAATACACAATATATAATGCAAAATACAGTAACTTGTTAAAAATTAACAACTCATCATCTAACTCTTCAACCACGGCACCTACTCCCTCATCCTCTCCATCCTCTACTCCATTAGTTCCACTTACAGTCATTACATCTCCTTCTCTGCCTTCATCACTACCACGCCTGGCCGGCTCATTGTTTAGGGACCCTTAGGCAAAAAATTTATCTTTTTTACCTTTTAAATTTATGTTTATATAATTTTGTAAATGTACATATATTTTTAGAATAACAGTAATATTTTGTGATGAAAACAAAACTGTATAAAAATAAAATATTTTTGAGTGTTTTTTGAATTTTATTTATTATTATTTTTTTTAAAAAAACTATGTAAAAGTATGCATTTATAAGAAATATAACCCCTTAACTATATATACAGAGACATAGACTTGGACACAGAGAAATCGCACCATTTGTCCTCCTAGCCGGTTCTGCTTACACGTATAATATTGTATGCCATGGTCAACATTAGCCGTCTTCTCACTTCCTCCTAATGTATCTTCTTCTTCTCATCTATCTCTTATGGGAGTTTATGTTCCATGTTCATCAACTCTACCGACATTTCCACTAGCTCTTCCACATATCGTACCGTATCTCTTTCTCCGCCTCTTAAATTTATATTTCATATACCTTTCAAAAAAAAAAAATATATATATACATATATGGTAAACTTACGAAGAAATATACTTGCATGAGGTGAATTTTCATTTAACAAGATCTTTAACTTGTTAGAGTATATTTCATCTGAGGTCTACATCCATCATACTGAAGGTGCCAAGATCAGGTGGACATTCTGGTATAGACACAAGTGCAGCAACGAATGGGGCAGAGTCTACGACAGAAAGTGTGCATGCAGAGGAACAAGATAAGGACTTAAAGAATGGCTTGGTGATCAAGTTGGAGTTAATGCAAAGAAGACTTGAAGAACAAGCATGGAGAGGTTCATCTTAGAGAAAAGAGATCTCGTAAATGGGAAGTTCACAAAAGACTTAGTATGACTTTTTGGGAACTTACCATATTTAGATATTTAGTAAATATTGGGTAGATAGGCTAGAGTAGCTGACTTGACTATAACGTATATATAGTCTTGTACGACCTAGGTATTACGATTGTCACCAGAATTGTATTCTTAGCATAAGAGTGGGTTTCATAAGCTTGTAAGCGAGTGAAAGCACTAAGGGCTAAGAGGAGAGGTTCTAAGATCTTGTATTTGATCTTAAGACGTGTGAGGCTTAGGATTATATTTAAAGAGAGACTTATAAATTTGATTTAAAAGAATACTAGCAAATACACATATCCTTGTAGAGATATTCTCTGGTGTACTTTGTGCTTTACATCTGTACCATAGTTCTAGAATTACAATTGGTATAAGAGCAGTAACCTGCTCGTTTATATAACAGGTGAGATCCTGCGGAAGAAATGGAGAACTATCATGAGCTTGTGTCAAGTGCATGGGTGATCTTGGATGCATCCAACTATGGGCTGTGGAAGGCTAGAATGAGATCCATCATTCGTGGTATTGAAACTATAGCGTAGAAGTCAATCACGTCATGATGGGTTGAACCTAAGGTCAAGGATGAAGATGGAGTGGAGACCAACAAACCTGAGGAAGATTGGATTGAAGCAGCGTTGAAATAAGCTAAGTTTAACTCGAGAGCGCTATCTGCTATTCATGCGAGTGTCACCAAGAAAAACTTTGAGCTGATTCAAGGATGTGACACAGCAAAACAAGCATGGGAAATCCTACAACACCACTTTGAAAGGAACCTCAAAGGTGAAGAGTTCACGGATAGACTTTCTGGCCTCAAAATTTGAGAATCTGAAGATGGGTGAACATGAAATCATTGAAGATTTCAGTGCACAGCTCAGTGGGATTGCGCAAGAATCCTTGAATCTAGGAAAGAAGTTTAAGGACAAGAAATTAGTGAAGAAATTTCTAAGATGTCTTCCTGCCAAGTACACATCATACAGAGCTGCAATGTCCCTTTCTCTAAACACTGATGAAATCGAGTTTGATGAAGTTGTGGGAATGCTCATAGCTCATGAAATGGAACTCGGCGGAGGAAAGAAAGGAAAGAGTATAGCTCTTGCATTTCAGGAACTTGTTGTAGAGGATGATGAAGAAGATGATTCAGTAGTATGCTCTTCATGGGGTTTGATAAAGTACTTAGGAGAGCTGAAGCAAATCAGAAGAAGGGGACTACTCAACGTCGTGCAACTGACACTGACAAGCGTGCACCAGAGACAAAATCAAATAGTAACAAAAAAACATATGTGCAATGCCATGAGTGCAAAGGATTTGTACACTACAAAACCGAGTGCCCAATAGTGAGAAGAAGAGACATCAATTTTTTCAGGTGCAAAGGCATATGTCATACACATCATGAAAGCATAAACGATCAAAAATGATGGCGTGAGAAGTCACCCATTGGGATTGATGAAGTTGACTCTGAAGAAGACAATGAAGATGAAAAATTGAATAAATTTGTGGCATTCAAAGAAATTACTGAGTTTGTTGAAGGAGAAACAAACACTGAAGAAGATCAATCTGTGTCAGATGACGAGGGTGTAGAAGACTACCATGAGCTGTATCAGACAGTGGTTCAGTTAGGAAAGGAGAATCTCGGTCTTAAAAAGGAGAAGAGTTGGCTGGAAGAGACAGTGATGAATCTCAGAAGAGAGCTAGATAGCGAGAAGAAGAATGATCTGAGAAGCTCGGAACCGAAGAGAGAAAATCTGTTACTAATGGCCAGAATCCCTATGTTGGAAAGAGAGATTATCATTGAGAAAGAAAAAGCAGCTGGATTGCATGCAACACTTGAACATCACCGCAAGATAGTCCAAATGCTCACTGGTTCTAAGGAGTTGGACATGATCCTAAGCTAGGGGAAACAAGGGCACAACCACAAAGGTCTCGGTTACAGTGGATATGGTACAACTCAGGAAGGACCAGTCAAGTTCACACTAAGCTCTGGTCTAGAAGGAACTCCTAAAAAGAACTTCCATCATCAACAACCAGAGTCTGGAAGAATAAAAGGATGCTTTCATTTCGGAAAACCAGGTCACATCAAGAGAAAGTGCTATCACTATCAAGAAAAAGTTAATTAGTTTCTGAAAAAAAGAAGTTTTGGTGGAACGGTAATCGAAGTCAAGTGTGGATCAGACATTCTGTTATACAGAAGTCTACGTCAGACCGTGTGTTAACCAAAAGAGACATTCGATGTAGTATGGCACTGGTTTCAGAAGACGAGAGTCCATGGTACTTCGACAGTGGATGTTCTCGACATATGACTGTGAAAAGAGAGCACCTTACAGATGTGAAGGCTCTAAAAGGCGGAAGAGTCACATTTGGAGATGGAAGTCAAGGCGGAATCAAAGGAAAAGGTCAGACTGCTGGAGAGAGACCATCTCTAAGTAACGTATATCTGGTTAAGGGTTTAAAAGCCAATCTAATCAACATCAATCAACTGTGTGACGAAGGATTGTCTCGTTCACCAACAAAGACTTTAAAGCAGTGGATGGAGACAATAAGATAATCTTGCATAGAGTAAGGTCATCAAACAATTGCGACATATGGCAAAGGTCACTAAGGTGTGTTGTCGCACATGATGATATGATTCTATGGCATCAAAGGCTGGGACACATGAATGCACGACACATGACTGAAATAGTGAAGAACAAAGTTGTTCGAGGAGTTCTTCAGTTATGAGATATGGATAAGATGGTGTGTGGTCCATGCAACAAGGGAAAACAGATCAAAGTGCAGCACAAGACTATTCAAGACATTCAGCCTACGGATCTACTTGATCTGATTCATATGGATCTGATAGGACCAATGAAAACGGAGAGTATAGCATGGAAGAAATATGTTTTAGTGCTAGTTGATGACTTCTCCAGATTTACTTGGGTCAAATTCATTCGGGAAAAGTCTAATACACTGGAAAACTTCAAGATATGAGTGCTCCAAATTACAAATAAAAATAAGAAGTTGAAGCAGATTCGCAGTGATCAAGAGGGAGAATTCCAGAATGAAGCATGACATCAGTATGTGAGCAGCCAAGGGCGATGATGCATGGAAATGATGTTCCAATAAGATTTTGGGCAGAGGCAATCAATACTACATGCTACATCATAAACCGTGTCTATGTCAAACGAGGGACATTGAAAACTCTGTATGAATTGTGGAAAGGAAAAACGCCTAATTTGAGTTACTTTCATGTTTTTGGATGCAGGTGTTACATATTGAATGACAAGAATCACCTCGGGAAGTTTGATGAAAGAAGTGATGAAGACATGGTACTGGGGTACTCAGGAAGTAGCTCAGCATTCAGAGTGTATAACACCAGATCTCTCAAGATCATGGAGTCAGTAAATGTAGTGTTCGATGATGCTGTTGTGATGCGCTGGGAAGAAGATGACGATCACAAGGATGAACCCTCAAGCACTGATGATCAGACATCATCTGAACGAAGGACTGAATCAGCACGTGTCACAAGTGCTGAAGAACAGAATGCAGAGCCAAGAGTTCACAAGAATCACCGCAGATGATGTCATCGACAAGATTGATGAGGGAAGAAAAACAAGGGGAGTAAAGATAAATTTTTGAGAGATGGTCCAGTCAGCATGAGGGAAGAAAAACAAGGGGAGATATTGAGAGATGGTCCACTCAGCATGCTTTGTATCCACTATCGAACCAAGAGATCATACTGAGGCACTTTCAGATGAGTTCTGGATTCAGGTCATGCAAGACGAAATTGAGCAGTTCGTCAGGAATGATGTATGGAACTAGTTGAAAAGCCAATTAACGAATATATAGTTGGAACAAAATGGGTCTTCAAGAATAAGATTTATGAGAACAGTGTTGTGGTTCAAAACAAAGCTAGACTGGTGGCTCAAGAGTTCTCACAGATCGAAGGAGTTGATTTCGAAGAAATATTTGCACCTTTAGCAAGACTCGAATCTATTCGGCTGTTCATTGGTGTGGTGTGCATCATGAACTTCACAATATATCAAATGGATGTCAAGAATGCTTTTCTGAATGGGTGGCTTCAAGAGGAAGTATATGTGCATCAACCAAAAGGGTTCAAAGATGCAGCCAACCCAAAAGGTGTGTGTAAATTGAAGAAAACACTCTATGGACTGAAGTAGGCACAGCGTGCAAGGTATGAGAGGTTGAAATACTTCTTGATTAACAAAGGCTATGGTAGAGGAAGTGTTGACAAGACCTTGTTTATGCTAAACTATGAGACTGGCATGCTGATTGTTCAAATCTATGTGGATGGCATTATCTTCGGTGGAACTTTGAAACTGCTGGTGGATAACTTTACTCAAGAGATGTCTACAGTATGCGAAATGAGCATGGTGAGGGTGCTGAAATACTTCCTAGGATTGCAGATACAACAACAACAACAGAAGGAGTCCTCATTTCCCAAAGCACATATGTGAAGATGCTGCTAAAGAAGCTTACGTTGGAACAGTGCAAAGAAGCAAAAACTCCTATGAGTACTTCTAGAAAAATCTCCAGAGATGAAGATGGTGAATCGGTGGATATCAAGGTATATCGAGGAATGATTGGGAGTCTGCTCTATCTGACAGCAAGTAGACCAGATATGAGTCTAAGTGTTGGCATTTGTGCACGATATTAGGCAAAACCAAACAAGTCTCATCTAGAAGCAGCAAAAAGAATCATTTGGTATGTCAAAGATACTATAAACTTGAAGATCTTCTACTCCAAGGGGTCAAATGGAAGTCTTGCTGGATATTTTGATGCAAACTGGGCTGGAAGGATAGATGATTGAAAGAGTACAAGTGGTGGATGTTTCTTTCTCGGAAATAACTTGATTGCTTGGCTGAGAAAGAAGCAAAATTCGGTGTCACTATCTACGACAGAGGCAGAGTATATTACTATGGGTAGTTGTTGTACACAACTTATGTGGATGAAGCAAATGTCTGTTGACTACAGTATGGACTTGGGGTCGTTCTTGGTGTACTATGACAACAAGAGGGCTCTTGACATTTCCAAGAATCCAGTACAACACTCAAGAACTAAGCACATTGACATCTGACACCACTTCATCAGAGAATTGGTCGAAGAACATCAGGTAATGATTGAATATGTGGTCACAGAATTACAATTAGTAGATCTTTTCACTAAACCACTTGATCTTAATCGGTTTATTGCTCTTCAAAACTCTATTGGGGTTTGTGAGATGTAATAAGTTTGTCTTACTGTACATGGTTGACAGAAAAGCTGATGTAGCTGCACATAGAGTTCAGATTTTGTCTTGCATCAGAAGTTGTTTAGTGGAAAAGAACTGCCGAATATGTTGTCATATTCCAAAAAGTACAGGTTCCACATGAAGGAAGCAAAAAGAAAAGAAAAAGAAGAGAAAAGGAAAAGAAGAGAAGAGAAAAGAAAAGAAAAGATGACATTCGACTCTCTACAACACCAAACAAGAAGAAAGTTCAAGAAAATCGAAAACAAAAAGGAAAGAGAAAGCCCCTTAAAGTTTCCTCATGATGGATATGAAGGTAGAATGAAGGCATATTCGTGTGAACGCTAGACACAAAATGACCTGATGACCAGATGATGATCTAGAAAGAGCAAAGGTGCAGTTGGAGCAGAGCCTGTGTCAATCTCTGAACCGTGAGATAAGCGGCCGAAACAAAAAAAAAGTACTATTATCATATTCACTTTGAGAACTTAAAATGAATGAACTAACGTGTGACACCTGTTTCTTCACTGCCTGTATATTATAGACCACAAAATGTTCTTATGTCTCAGTGGGCGTGTCATCTTAAATCACTGAGTGTTTTGTGATAATCTATGTTGTTGAGTGTTACAGTTATCATCAAAAGATCCGGTCCAATTAAATCCGAGATAGACATGATGCGACAAGACGAGAAAAAAGGAAAGAGAGATCGTGTGGGAATAGATGAGAGATTTCAAATTTTAATTTGAATATTTTCCATTTATGAGAGAGTGGGAAAATGGCTAATTTCTAGGGAATCGTGGGGAGGTGCATCAAAAAAGGAAAGCATCACCCCTTGGTAAACCCTAGAAGCTCACACATCTCTCTCTCACATCTCATCACTCTCTATTCACAAAAGCAAGAAATATTTAAGATCTGTCTCTCTCCGAAAAAAAAATGACAAAAATTAGTGAAACCTTCAGCTCCACCAAGAAGCAATCCGCCGTAGCACCACCACCAATATCGTTGGGACTGGTTGACTATTCAGACGATGAGGAGACGACTCCACAAGGAAGCCTCATCTTCGGAGCTTATCTATCAAATGACAAAGATGATGCTAGGTCACAATCTGAGTCAGATCTGAGGGATGCCACCGAAGAGGAGGTTCGTGAAGTTGAGGAAAACCTCTCTCAGAGAGATTGATCACCAGAGATGATTGCGGAGGAAGTCCAGATCTAGAAACCCGACGAATCACTCAACAAAGCTCAAGGGAAAAAGAAGGCTGAGGCTTCTGGTGATGTGTTTGATGAAGAAGGTGAATCAGAGAAGCCAGAGTCAGGAGAAGTTCAAGAAGTCGATGTTGGGGATGCGGAACTATTGTTGAGCATCAAAAAGAAGGCCAAAGGCAAGAAGAGAAAGAATCTACCATCATCTCAGAGGAGTAATCCTAAGAGGAAATTAACAAGAAATTCGACTACAACAGAGGTAGTGACACCTACACGTGTCATCTCGTCTTCAAAAGAAGGGTCATCTGCAAAGACCACTCAAGAGTCTGTTATTGTTGAGCTTCTGGCTAAACAAAGGTACAAAAAATTTTCGACTCGAGAAATCAAACAAGAGCGCTCTGTAGATTTGACATATACATATATGTACACATTGACATGAGCGACTATATAACTAAATATTCACCATAAGTGAGAATTTTAATTCTTATTGAAGTTGAATTTTTTTTTAATGTTTCTTTTACTATCGCTCAAATTGTAGTGAAATGTTTGTGTTAATAATTTTATTTTCTTTTTTTTCTTCAAATATTATTTATATTTTATTTGATTTTACATGTCTTTATAAATTATAATAGGAAAATACTAGTTTGACATAAAAAATGTCTAAAATTTATATAAAACGAAACCAAAAAAATAACAATAATTTTTGGTTATCATCAAAAAAATTAAAAACATCAAACATTTAAATCAAACAAACCAAAATAAATATAGATTTAGAATGATAGTTATATTTTAGGACATTAAATAAAACAACGTAAAACTGAAACAATATCCATGCTAAACAGATATAATATCATCTTATATATTAAAACAGAAGTCACAATCTTGATTCATGTGTGATTTTTTAGAAAATGGACTATTCCTTGGAGAGATTATCAAATGTTACAAATCTGATGATAATATCTTTAAGTATCTTTATCTTTCTATTTGAAAAAAATGAAATAAATCCAACAAAATCTTTTTGGCATCTTTTTAAATTGTATTTCCTTAATCATTGAATTTAAATTCTAACTAGGTTTTGACCCGCGCACCCGCGCGGGTGTTTGTCTTCGATAATTACATAACTATTTCAAAATACAACAATTTAATGGTTTCATTTGGATTGGATCGGTTAGGATAATGTCGAGTTTAGATCAAATTTACATTTTTATAAAACCCGAAGTGAAACCGAATTTTAAATAGTTAGGGTTTGGTTCAAGTTTAAAACTAAATCTCAAAAGTTTTATTATCAAACATCTATATTAGCATATATTATATGCATAATCCATCAAAATTATGTACATAAATATCAAAGATAATATAATTGGATCCTCCTTAAACATTTTTTTTGAAACACAACCTCCTTAGACATTTATAAATGTATTTTTTTTACATTAATAATATAAAATTCATGTAATTACTTTAATCACAATATCTTTGATATATTTAATTTTAAATATAAATATGAATATTTTAAAAATTCTAAAACAATTGTTGCAAAATAGATTTTAAAAATATTTCAATACTAATAAAGGTTATGAAAATATTTTCATTAATTTTGTAATAAATAATAAAATATTATTATACATTAATATATATATATATGTATATATATATATATATATATTTCATTATTGTTTATAAATTAAAAAATAAAATTCTTTCCTATTTTATTTATTTTATAATCATAATCTATCATATTAAAATAATTGTTAAATTGAACTAATTATGATAAAATTCTATTAAGTTGATATATAAAATATTTCATGTTAAATATGTTATTTCATGCATATATTGATCCACTTAATAAACAAATATAAATTTATCAACAAATATATAATAAAGAGAGACAAATACATGTGGCGATTTGAACAATTGAAAAATTACAACATGCAAAATTATTGTATTTGAAGTTATAAATCTTTAAACATATGGTTAACGTTAAAAAAAATAATATAGTAACAATTTTTTTCATGTGTTCTTTTAGTTGAATCATCCTTTTTAAATTTTATTAAATATATCCATACTATTTAGACCTGAGATATTTTTTAGAAATAAATATTAAAAGTACTTATAAGAAACTTCTTCCCATCAGAACGCCTTTGTTAATTAACATTTTCAATTTCTATAACTGTGTTTTATGCTTTTATTATAATATCAACAAACCTCCTCCTATCATAATAGACTGTATGACCAAATGTAAACCATATAAATTACATTAACAGAAAGTTATGCATATATCACCCTTGATTCTTTCAGGAAAAACAAATAATTGATTCTAATGTATTTTGGAAAACCGACCTAGTTTATAACTTTATAATAATATATAGCTTCCAAACATACATGTGTTGACAAAATCCAACGAACGGTAAATAATTAAATATAGAGGCGCGATTAATTTTTTCGATTAACAGATAATCCATATATGCTCGGTTTGGTAACCAAACCAGAATTGGTTAATAATTTGATGGATAAATAAGAAAAAAAAACGTACAAAACCAGAAGCAAAGTAAGTAACCCTGGTTAACCAAACCCGTGGCCGTCTCCTAACCAACGCGATTCCCGAGCCACCTGACTCCAGCCAGTGTCGCGATTCATTCTCAATCGGTCACTCCCGTAACCACCCCAGAGCTTAGCGAAAATCCACTGACATTTTGACTTGCCATGGAACTTACCAATCTGAGACCACAAACAACCCAACTCTGCAAAACTCCGATTTGGCCTTCTCATTGACTTGAATCCAAAAGAGAGTGGAAAAAATGGAGAAGAAGACTTGGAAGAATGGAGAAAAAAAGAATGTTCATCAGAAGAAAAAAAAGAAGGGAGAAGAAGACACGGAAGACAATAATTTAAAGCTATATTATTAAAGCTAAGTGAAATCAATTATTTAGAATGGTTTAGAAAAAATAAAACGACAGTTTTTAGATCAGTGGCAATAGAATGTAATTATTGAGGAAAACTTAGGGTTAATTAATAAATGTACTTCAGTTTTAATAGTTTAGATTATCATAAAATATCATTAAAATTATTATTTTATTTATAAATGAAAATTGAAAATTATCTAAAATATTTTTACTTATATTTCTATGAGAATTATAATATAAATTAATGGAGTTTTGAAAACATTTATTTACAAAATTTAAATAGATTATGTTAGAAAAAAATAAAATTCTATTTCAAATATACAAAATAATATATTATATATTTATCTATCTATTAAAACGAAGTCATGAGTTATTTCATTTATAATTGTTTTACTTGGATCGTTCTTTAGACAGCTATCAAATTTTACATAATTTAATTATGCTATCACCCTATATCTTTATATTTTATTTGAAATACAAATATTTTTTTTTTAAAAATTAAAATTTATCTAGATAGTACTATATATTCCTAAAAATAAATTAAAAAACTGTATACTGGAGTTTGACTCACTCCGACTTTTCATTATGTAAATATAAAACTTTTATAGTATTGTAAAAATTTTAATATATGATTTAAATTTAACTATATATATTATATAAGTTTATAATTTTTTTGTTTAAGTTTCTTATTCGTCATTGTTAATATATAGTATTTTGTTTTAAATATTCTAATTTACATTCTTATTAATTGTTATTACTTATTAATATACTTTGGAGTTTGATACATAAATTATAATCTGAAATAATCAAATATATAATCTTTTTAATATAAAGTTCTAGTTTCTACAATTTGCATACAATAAATTTTAACATTTAATGATAATTTATATTTTCATGTTGTGTTGAAAAAATGATACTTTAACATCTATTACTTTAATATTTTGCAAAATTTAATAAATAAATATCTTATTATTTTAATGATAATTTTTTATAAATTATAAATAGATAAAAAACCGCACGGTTGTGCGGGTCAAGATCTAGTTTTTATCTTAAAACTAACAAAAAGAATAATCTCATTCCGCGTAAGGCGCAAATTATTACCTAGTTTAGTAAATATTTGGTAGATAGGTTAGGGTAGCCGACATGACTATAATGTATATATAGTCTTGTACGACCTAGGTATTAGGGTTGTTATCAGAATTGTATTCTTAGCATAAGAGTAGGTTTCAGCTTGTAAGCAATTGAAAGCACTAAGGCTAAGAGGAGAGGTTTTAAGATCTTGTATTCGATCTTAGGACGTGTGAGACTTGGGATTCTGTTTAAAAAGAGATTTGTAAGTTCGAATTTAAAGAATACTAGAAAATACACATATTTTTGTAGAGATATTCTCTAATGTACTTTGTGCTTTACATATGTACTATAGTTGTTGCATTTACACATACTTCACAAGAAGTCTACAAGAGGTCGGTTTTGAATTTCACGAGGATTTTGACCTTTTTAGTAGACATCCCTGAAGTTTACTCTATAAAGATATGTTACTTTCTTGTTTACTATAATGTTAAAACATTGATAAAAAATTAATTAAAATGACAACTTATGTTCATGTTGTTTTTTGTAACATACTTATGTTAAAATCTATTATGCTAAAAAGGTATACTTCAACATAAGTCTTATGTTTAGTTAATTAGGATTTCAGTTGAAATTGGTCAATTTCAAAACTTACATTTTCTTTAATACGTAGATTATCAACGAACTATGCTCTATAAAGTCATTTTTTGAGTAATTTCTGGTCAATTAAAAAACTAACTTTTGTACATACTTATAGCAACGTCGTAATCTTGGAAAATCTCATTTTTCAATGACAAAAATAAACTAAAAATACGTAATTGAAAAACTAACCTAAAAATTACTCTCTAGTCTATCGAGACTGAAAATAATTCTATTTTGTGTAGATGAGTAGAGTTGGCTTGAAGTCTACGCCGGAAATTCGATTAACTTTTAATATATGTTTATTCATCATTTTCTTACGATTTTATTATTTTATATTGTGTATTCTTGAATGAATTTCAAAAGTTATCTTGGTAAATTTATGGAACCATCAGATTTCTTGTTTGATCAAGTTGTTATCCAATACGTAAAGACTTACATTAGAGCTTGTGTATGTAAATTTATCCAGCATAAATATTTGTTTGCTAATTGTTTTATTTTAGTTTCTTGCGGAGAATTGTTTAGTTACATTTGGTGTAAGGAGAATGGTGGTGAAAGATTGTTTGTCTGACTCCGTTTGAAGAATATTTTTGCGACTTCTTGAGAAGTCTTTTTGATTAGTTTACTAAACATGCATTTATAATATATTTTTAATTATTTTGTAAATTTTCTTGTTCTCACATGTGTATTATTTATTAATTTTGCTTGTGAATGCAGATGAAAAGATGTCGAAGGGGTTTTTTTTACTTATTTGATATATTTATGTACTGCAATCACAATGGATTCAATTTTTTGGTTGTTTAGAGTATGTTCTGATATTTTGATAGCTAGCAAAAAATAATTATAATCGTACAAGTGAAACTCAACTAAAATATTTATATTTAACGATTATGCATCAAAACAGTAATTTACAAACAAATATTTTATGACGATAACTTTATACAAAGCAAATTTGATATGATTCTTCTAGAGTTTGTTTAATTATTCATAATCTTGATGACTCAAATGAAGTATGCTAATGAAGTTTCTAATGATCTATGGTACTAAGATGCAAAAGAAAATACGAAATGAATTAATTGCAAGTAAGTGGAATCTTTGTGCCATTCTTGAATTTCTTAAAACATGTTAAGAATTTGTGAGAAGTGTTGTTATGATGAGTGTCAATCGATACCAATATGTGGTTTTGATCGACAATATGTAAAAAGATAGACTCTGACTTGATGTTGTCAGCTGCAATACTCCTTAGGCTCCAAAATGCTCTACAAGCTTCTATCTTGTACAAAACATACAAGAACCTACAATGACTTGAAAAGACTCAAAATACCAATAAGCTCTAAAATCGGAATTATATTATAGTCAAAAGTCCACAAAATCTTGATATATCAGGTTTGTTGTCACATTGAAAATACGGTCATAGGCTAAAAAGGAGTTTGTCGTCCAACCTTTTTTTTTTCACAAATGGCCACGTCTTTCAAGACAATCTTTACATGATTAGTTTCTTAAAATTATAAATCATAATAGGTGTTGGACTCAATTTCAGTATCTAATTAAGTAGACCCAAATCCATGCAAGATTGTTATCAGCTCGACGCCGATCGAACACGACGAAGTCGAAGTAGTATCCCAAAAAACATGGAAATGGTTGGAAGAAAGGAAGACTATAAAAGAAGAGTTAGAATAGAGTGTAAACACACGGAAAACTCTAGAGCAAATCACTACTCTTATCGACCTCACTTCATAGACATCTAGTTCGCATATTACTTTTATCGTTCATTGTTGTTCTCGATCTTGTTTACCACTCTGTACCAAATATCATATTCAATAAAGTTTATTTTGTCAACCGAATTCCGATTTTATCGTTGTGTAAAGAGCATTGTTGCCCACATCATTTGTATTCTCCATTTTAAACTCTTGATCACTACAAAATACTTAGTGTGGATTTTAGGATCTACATTTTGGCGCCGACTATGGGGAAGATAAACGAAAAAACCCTTGCTAGGAACCCGATCTAGGATCTCTAAACACGATTATGAATCCCAATGCAGTCAACGTCGAGAACTCCAGATCGAGATCGACCGATATCAATCCCACTGGAACCGCCCAAGAATCCGAGCCGGACCCTGTGAAACAAACGAATGTCGGTGAGGCCACCGACGCGATCAAATATCAACAAGCTCCATCAACTGGGACTTCGATCGCCGATTGGAGTACGGTCTCAGATTGAAACCTTCTCACTGATAAAATAGGATCTCGAGTTTGGAACCGTACGGCGGACAGAACGACGCCCGAGGATCCGACTCGGCCTGGGAGACCGAGGTCTCTAACCCACTTAACCCGAACTCGAGAAGAAGTCGAGAAGCTCAGGGGAATGGTTCTAACCCTCATTGATAAATCTCGCGAGCAAGAGATTGCTTACCGAACCATTGCCAACGGCTTGGAACAAACCGAGAAGGAGCTTGCTGAATACCGAGCAAACCCCAGGGAAAGAGTCCGGCAATACTCGGATCCATCCCTGTGAACGCCACTCCCTCACAACAGCAGAGCCTTCACTTCCCTCGAGCTGACCAGCGTTCGATCGGGACGTTATGCAGGGGAAAACTCGCGACAGACCCTCCCGGAAGGGACGATCTACTGGATTCGGGATTACTATGGTAAAGACGAGGTCGAGAATAAAACGAAAGGCCTCAGAACAACCCCGATCCAAACTCAAAACAGACACGCCGAAGGACGTGAGGAACCCAGAGGCCAAATATCTCCACCGCAACATCGAGCTCGAGAAGATCGATTCTTCTTTGGATGCGACGCACCTCAGCGAACAGGATTCACGGCACCGCTGGATCCCATCTGGGCATACGACCCTTTTAGGCCGTTGCACGAAAACCCACAGGGAGAAGATCAAAGATCCCCGAGTCAAGCAAGAGCATTCAGAAGCTACGTCGAAAAGAATGACGCTGAACTCAAAAGGATACATGCCATCATACATATGGCAACAAGTTCGGCACCCGATATCGATCAAGTTATCGAGGAGACTCGCGAACTCCATTCAAAAATCGAATAACCAGCGTAAGACTACACGACGTTGGTAAGATTAAATTCCCAAAAAATTCGGGTAACTCCGACCCAAAAGCACACATGCGAGCCTTCCGCTTGGCCGTATGAAGGGCACACCTCAATGACGAGGAAAGGGAAGCTGGTTACTGCCGTTTCTTTGCCAAAAACCTCACAGGACCCGCCCTAGAATGGTTTTCCGGGCTCGAGGGAAACTCGACCGACGACTTCACCCAACTCGTATCTGCGTTCCTGAAACAATATTCGGTGTTTATAGAAACACGAGCCACCAAAGCCGACCTGTGGAACCTCAAATAAGAACCTTTTGAACCATTGAGAGCCTACATAAAAAAGTTTAAGGAACTCAAATCCAAAATATCGAGCGTAAACGAAGTAGTCGCGTTTGTAGCTTTGAAAAACGGTGTTTGGTTTTCTTCCAAATTCTGAGAAGAAATGACAGTCTGAGCTCCCACCTCACTAAATGATGCGTTGTATTGCGCGTCCTACTTCGCCACTCTTGAAGAAGAAATCACCGCTCTGAAAGAAAAAATACCACACAAACCCAACTTGTCTGGGGGGCAAGGACACCACCAGTCGACTCTAACCAAAAAATTCTACTTCCCAACACATCATCAGAAAAAAGGAAAAAGAATGGACTTCATTTATGGAGGATCAAAATTCTGCAACACAGTCAACTCCATCAAAGCGCACCACGAAGAGCAGAAAGCAGCATCGGCATACAATAGCCTCTATCGGGCCCCAACCTCAAAATCGATTTCGACGAAAATGAAACCGCCGACCTCGATAAACCGCACGACAACGCACTTGTTATACGACTCGATGTCGTAGGGTGCGAGCTGTCCAGAATCATGATCGATACCGGAAGTTCCGCAGATGTACTCTTTTACGACGCATTCAAAAGAATGGGATTCACCAAAACACTCCTAAAATAAGAAAGAACCCCACTGATCGGATTTGCGGGAGAGATTACCTATTCTCACGGGTCCATCGAGCTTGCCGTGACCGCTGGAGATGTAAGAAAGATCGTTGAACTTATCGCCATAGATCAATCCGCTCTGCTTAAACACCATCCTCGGGAGGCCATGGCTATACAGGATGAAAGCAGTACCATCAACTTACCATCAAAGCATGGAGTTCCCTATGCCAAAAGAAATCAAAACCATAAAAGGAAGTCAGAAGAATTCTAGAACAAGCTACCTCTCGAGCTTCAAAGTCATCGAGAAAAACCCATAGGACAACCCAAGAATCCTCAAGAAAAGCAAGAATCGTACTTACGTACACGAGCAAATCGAAATATACGACCTCAATTACTGAGGAAATAATCGAACTACGTTTAGACTTGATCCCTCGAGGAGGGTACGTAGGTAGCTCACGACCTGAGTTCAGTCACTCATCACAAACCAATTTCTCACGAGGAGATCAAATATGGATTTGGAAGTAACTTTTCCACATAGATGCACCTTTTTTCTTTTATGTAAAAATGCAAAGTTGTATATAAAAGAACCATTTCCGATATTAAAAAAAAAGATAAATTCTCACTTCTACGATTCAGTTACTTGCATGAAGAGACCCTGATCAAGTCTATGGAAACAGTTAGGATCCCGCTAAAAAACACGGCGCTTCATAATAGTAAAATCATTACTCAAACACAACTTATCGACGCGATATTTATCGAAGTCGATCTACAACCACGAAATAACCAAAAAAGGTCGCAAGCTTACAGTAAACTGAAATCAAACAAACCACTATTATTCACAAGTCTTTATTAAAATCGCCAAAAAGAAAACAAAAAGATAAAACTAATCGTCGGCATCGAACTCGCCATCTTCGTAAAGATCCCCGTTACGCCTCTATTCGCCACCAGATTCGTATCCACCAGGGGGAACTTAGAGAAGAAATCCTCAAGTAAATCCTCAAAAATCAGAGGAAGATCCAACTTCCCAACCGAAAAATCCAATAACGCCGCCACATCAAGCTCGGCTCCTAGTTCAACCTCCTTAGCTCGAAGACGCGATAACTCGTCAGTAGCGAGCATATTGTTATTCATTATCTTCTTAATGAGTTTGATGTTAGCCATGACCTCTTTCAAACGAATCTCGCAATCCGCTGCAGATATCTTCTTCTCATGTTTCTCCTTCAAAGACATCAACATGTCTAGATAGCCGTCGGCTAAAGTCTTCTTAGCGTCATAAGTCGCACGACGAAGCTCATCCGCGTGGTTCACCGTCAGAGATTTGATCTGCATCTTCAACGCAGAAACCATCTCTAAAGCCGATTTCCTTTCATTCCAGACGACCCGAAGATGAGCCTCAAGAGAAGCAGCCTGGTTTCTCAATTTCTCGGCCGCCGTCAGTTGAGAAACACTGGCACACTCCCTGTCTTGAGCCATCTTCAAAATGAGCTTCAACTTCTGAACGACCTTTTTAACTTTGTAAACCTCGCCAGCTCGAGGAATATCCCGCAAACACTTTTCCAAAGTCGCCGCGAACTCATTATTAGCCTCCATAGCCTGAAGGTGCATCAAGAATGCGCACGATAAGAAAGTAAGTATCAAAGATTAAAAGGGTAAACCGACCGACCTTAGCATGAGCGACCACCATCTTTACATAGGCGGCGCGCTCCATCATATTTCGCAATGAAGGAAGAGGACACCCCGCCGGCTTAAAGTGCCTGACCAAGTAGGCAACATTGTTGGGATCTTACCTGTTCGGACAATACTTGGCATGAGTAAACTACCAGTGAAACGGCTCTACGATCGCACCTTCATTCGCAAGACCGGATCGAGCATTGTTCCCTGAAATCTTTGCTTTTTTAAGAGACGATCACGCTTCTCCAAACTATTCGGACTACTTGAACTCAAAAGAGTTGTTGTCTTCGGTTCCTCCGGGTCTTTGGCTTCAGATCAAGCCGCTACACAAGGGAGTCGGGGCTCTTTCGCAAAGGACTTCGGTGAGCACTTTGCTCACATCGCTAAAACGAATCCGTCCCGCTCCGTTGTTCCGATTACAAATTCTTTCATATTAACGGGAACTCATTTTCCTCGATGTCATGATTGACGATAAAAAGAGAAAAACTTTCAGAAATACGAAGATCGAAGGAACAAATTTGATATTTATAAAGGAAAAGTAAACCGAATAATATCAACTGAAAAGGATAAAATCTCAAAAATTCAGAGAAGAAAAAAAATAACATAAAAATCCGTGGTTATCAACAAGCATTCATAGTATTTTGAGAAACAAAACACAAAAAAAAACAACACGAGATATCCGATAAAGATAGAAACAATGAGATAAAATCTAAGAACCACGTCCATCCTCGGAAGAAGATTCTCCAACCACCGAATCACCAGAAACCTCGGGAAGATCCAAATCCGAGACAGTCCATTCCGCAACGGCAGCCAGATAGACGAGACCTTCACAATCCTTCTATATCTCCTTAGGGCGAGCCAACTCATTGTCAATAACCAATCCTCCATCCTTGATCTCGTTGAGAAGGTCGATGTTCCCAATTATCTTCCGCAGGTGGATCTCCTCGTCGGTCTCCTTCCTTTTATCTGGCCACTTTTTCTCTACAAAGGATAGGACCTCCTTGTAACGGTCAGCAATCTTGCGATGCAGCGCGAGACTCGTGACGGATATCCCGCTCCCTCTCCGCAAGGAGTTCTGCAACCTTAGTATTTTGAGTAGCGACCCCAGTCTCGATTACCATCCTCTCTTCATGAGCCTTCTTCCACTCATCCCTCAGGAATGCGGATTCTCCGATCTTCTTCTTGAGGTCTTCTTTAACCTTCCGAAGAGATTCCTTGAGATTCTTCACTCCAACTCGCGACCTCGCTAGCTCTCCCTCGCCGTGGCTCTTTAACATCGCGGCGAACTCATCAGCGGCAACCATAACCTGCGAAGTTTTGAAGTTATTAGAACAATATTTATTTATTAAAAGATGGCAGAGAAAAACATAACATACTTTAGAATTGGCATCCACAATCTTAGCATACCCCTCCCTTTCCTTGAGAGAAGTTAAAGGAAAGACAGACGGGCTCAGAGCCAACATATCGCGATCTCAAAGCGAAGAAATATCTCGCGATGTTGGAGATACAATCTGCGACAACCGTTGACGCTTGCGATCGGTGGCAACAGAGTCCTCCTCCGAACCGGGACTCAGAGAGACGGGCGACCCCTCTGTTCCAGGAGTTCCCTCGACATCAGAATCAAAGATTGGGATCAAAGACGATTTCTCGAGATCTCTACTCCCCATGACAGATCTGTGGTTCTTAAACGATGACCTCCTAACAAACTGTCTGTCCGATCTGGGAGGAGGATGAGGACCATTAGATGGTCCTGCAGTATCCTTGAGCTTGATCGTGCCACCGGTAATATCCGGCGCTTTATCAACTCCGTTTGTTAGCATAAAAGCAGCGCGGATTCGCTCGCGATCAAAAGACAACCAGTCTAGACGATCTTGTCATAACACCTTTAACAGACCTCGGAGCTCGTCCGACATCGTAGAGCTCCCGGAATGCACTGAGGATGCATAGAACGACTTTAGAAGTCGGATATCAAAAGATACTAATAATATATGTGATAAAATAGCCAAAGATTCAGAACTAGCATATATCGTCAGACCAAAGACGAGGAATTCTTGCAAAATCAAAGTCGTCCACTGACAAGCGATCAATCTTGAAGACAAAGAATCCATCTCGCCAATCTTGATCGTGGTATGAAATCCCTTGGATAACATGACGTTCCACACGCGATGACATGCGTAAAGTCCCCGGATTTTGATTGTTACTTTTCAACAAACACTAGTGACGTAGCTCCTCTAAACCGAATCACAAACCTTTTTCGCGAGCTCTAATCACGAGAGCCAGGAGGTGCCTTAAGAATTTTGGACACATCTGAGTGAGATATATACCCAATTCGGCCACGATCTCGAGTATTGGTCCCAGAATTAGAAAGAAAAGACCACAAGACTCAAAGAACAAGAGATACGCTCCAGAAAATACATCGTGAACGGTCTCGGGGGTCTTGAGCGTGGTGGCTAGCTCAAGTTTGATGCCTCGATCGACGCCATGTGTCATGTATAAATTCTCAAGATGATCGGCAGTAGTTTTTGGAAGAGGAAAGGAAAACGATGTGGCCATCTTTTCTTAAAGAGAAATCAAAGTCGTACAAGCAAGAGTTGAGAAGGGAAAGAAAGATTTAGGAGAAAAAGAAGAACCTCGAGTATTTAAAGACATCTACCGACTTCAGAAACGGCTCTATCATTAAAACGAGAAGAAATAAATGATTAGGTTTAGCCTCGAACACGGTGTAAGTAGCCATTAGGAATAAAAGACACACGCCAACGATCCGTAGACAGGGAGGTGACACGTGTCGGATCCCTCCCGTCGTGGAAACCGAACCGTCTCTCTTCAATTAGGACCAAATGGGCCATCTTTACCCTTCAATAAAGGGAAAAGGTTGGGGGACAAATGCTGGACCCAATTTCAGTATCTAATTAAGTAGGCCCAAGCCCATGCAAGATCATCATCAGCTCGACGTCGATCGAACACGACGAGGTCAAAGTAGTATCCCGAAGATCGCGGAAACGGTTAGGAAGACTATAAAAGAAGAGCTAAAGAAGAGCGTAGACACACGGAAAACCCTAGAGAAAATCACTACTCTGATCGACCTCACTTCATAGACACCTAGTTTGCATTACTTTTATCGTTCTTTGTTGTTCTCGATCTTGTTTACCACTCTGTACCAAATCTCATATTGAATAAAGTCCATTTTTTCAACCAAATTCTGATTGTATCGTTGTGTTTTAAGAGCTTCATTGTCCACATCATTTGTCTTCCCCAGATTAAACTCTTGATCACTACAAAATACTTAGTGTATATTTTAGGATCTACAGTAGGCATATAGCTAATTCATCCAAAGAAGTTGTTTATAATTACAAATCTGGGAAAACAATTCGATTCATACCTTCAACCACTGAGAAGTAAAACAATCTGAGTAAACAATTTTATAGTTAAGAAATAAAACCAACAAAGCATAGTTAAGAAGTAAAACCAACAAAGCATATGTTAGTTCTGTCGAGAAGGCTTACACGAAAGTCTTCTGCTCAAAGCATAGGTTAGTTTTGCCATTGACTTTTTGTGTGTGTTTTAGAGAATACTTCTCTTGAAGTCTTCCAACTTTTCTTTGTTCACAAAAAAAAACCGAGAAGACTTTTCCCGGAAAAAGGTTAGTTAGCAATTGACCGAAATGTGTCAGAAATTTGATTTTCTGTAGAAGAATTCCGATAAATGTTCTGCTTGGAGACTTTCACGGAAGTCTTCTCAACATTTACAGTCGGAAGACTTACGTGGAAGTCTGCGTAGGTTACTTTTGCAATTGAAAATTTAAACTTAAACATTTACTTTAAACTGGAAGATTTTCAGGTACGTGGGAGTCTTTCAGATTTTCATTATGTTATTCTGGTCAAACTTAAGGTAATGACAGAAGACTTTCAAGGAAGTCAGGGAAGTCCACTTCCCTGAAAGTATTCTCAACAAAAGTCAAATATAGTCAATTGCAAAAGTAACCTATGCAGACTTCCACGTAAGTTTTCCGACCGTACGAAGACTTAATGTGAAAGTTGAGAAGACTTCCGTGGAAGTATTCCCAAGAGAAGTCTTCTGTAAAAATTTAAATTTCCGACACAATTGGATCAATTGTAAAACTAACTTTTTTATCTGGGAAAAATTCTCTGGAAGTCTTCTCTGGTATTTTCGAGATTTTTTGACTTACAAAAGTAAGCTAATATTTACAAAGAAAGACTTCCTAGAAGTCTGCTGTAGAGGAGAATTCTCTGGAACTCTTCCTTTGTAAATTTTCAATTGCAAAAATGACATACTTCTCGGGGAAAACTTCCAGGGTCCAGGGAAGTCTTCTCTGGACCTTGGAAGTCTTCCCAGATAAGACTTCCCTGAAAGTATTCCATTTAGGTCATTTAGGGTCCCTGAAAATCTTCTCCAGGAAAGTCTTGTATGACAATGTATAATAAACTAATTCATTTTCTTCAAAATAAAAATGATTTTTCAAAATTTTATTGTTGATAACTTTATTGGTGATAATTTTATTGGTAAAATTTATAACTTTATTGGTGATAATTTAGAGATAACCAACATTCATGGTTTTTAATGTTTCCAACTTTTATAGAAGTTTTCCACGTTAATTTTTGTAAACTTGTATTTTTAAGAATGTTAAAATAATTTTTTTAACTTTTAAAATTGTTAAATAATTTCAAGAAACTTATAATATGTACATAAATCGAAGTTGGAAGAGGTAAACTACTCATATATTCTTAGTTGTTTATAATTACAAAATTTATTGGTTTTACTTATTAACTACTGTAAGTTAATGAGAAGAAATTGTTTATAGCTACAAACTTATATTTTTTGTAGAGTATGAGAGATCCAAAGATGAGAAGAACTATACAATGAACATCATGTTTTGAATCTAAAGCCAATTGAAGCTTTTTGTTTCATTGATTTCTAAAAATAGAAAACACATTGTTAACACATTATATCTTTGAGAAACATCATTATGGAATTTACAAATATAGAACCATACTATTATTCTACTATTGCTTACTTTAACAATGTTAAGTTATTTTAGGAAGTAAACATATTTACCATCTTTTCCAATTTTTTTTTCAAATTTACCAAAAAAAACACAACTAAATAGTACACATAAAAATCACAAAACAGACCACAAACAAAACTATTATAGATCATTCATCCACAAAGACAAGCTTAGACTCTCCACTTGATATGAGAGAAGACTTGTGAGAAGACTTCAAGTCTTCTAGCGCATTATTTGTTAGAAAATTTCTCATAAGTCTTCCAAAGCCTGACTCATATCTGAAGAACTATAAATTCAAAAATGTGAAAAAACCTAAAAAAAACATGATAAATTAGTAAGAAAGACATGAAAGAAAATGAGAAATTGATATAAATACACTAGAAAAATTGTCCTAGAAGATTTATGGAAGATTTATTAAAAGACTTAATTTTAGGCGGGAAACCTAAATTCTCAAAATTTTAAGCGGGAAATTGTTGTTAAGACATCCAGTAAGTCTTTTAACTTCGAAAATTTAAGTCTTCCAAAACCCTAAAATCAAATATATAACTAAATCACATACAAAAACTTTATTAAACTTAAAATAAACTTATAAAGTGTTTATGATACACAAAACTAAACACATATATTTTAAATTTAGTTTAAGAAAAAAAATTCCACAATCTGACCCTAAAATCACATACAATACTATAACATAGTAGTTACCAAACCCTAAACAAAAACAAAAAGTATCATCACCAACTTAGATTCACTCATCTATGTTAAAAAAAATTCAATTTCATTAGATATTTTGAAGTGATATAAAACAAACCCTAAACCAAAGAATACATACTAACTTACATTCACTCATCAAATATATATTGTATCAAAAAATTAAGATGTGAAAAATCCATACACAGAGAAAATTCAAAAGTTAGTTTCATATATGAAAAAAAACTTTAAAATAGAATTGTAAGCCGAAATACTAGCAAAAGTTTAGAGTTTGAATCTATAAATTTATTTTAGAATAAACACAATATATATATATATATCTTACATGTTTCGCAGGGAGAGGTAAAAATCATAAAAGAGAATACCTTCAAATAAGATAAAATTATGATAACGACATGATAGAAAAAAATATATACTTTATTAGACTTCTGATGAAGTACGCTTAAAGTTTATGGTTTAATAGACTTCTTGTGAAGTCTATTGTATCAGATACTTTTAGATCTGAAAATATGTACATTAACAAAACGTGAAAATAGCTTCAACTCCGAAAAAGTTTCAAAAATAGCATTTTAAACTAAACTAGTAGCAAATCAAAAACATAGAATTTGAATTAATTCCTTTTATTTGAGAGTAAACACAAAATACATATTCAAAGGCTATAAACTTAAATATTATATTTTTGAGAGAGGAAGATAAAAACTATAGAAGAAAATATTTGCAAAATAAGATTCAATTATGAGAAAGATATAAGGTAAAAAAATATTTAGCAGTCTTCTAGTGAATACCAATCACTACAAGAAATGGTTACGAACTCTGAAAAAAGTTCCCGAGAAACTTAATTCGAAGAAAATCTGCAATGACTTTACGAGAAAATAACAAGAATCCATCAAATTTGTCGGAAAGTTGTAGGGTTATTCCGACAAAAAAAGTTTCTCAGAAGCTTGTAGTTAAAGTTCTCGGTATGTTGTTGGATTATACCGAGAAATACATTTTTTTGGTACTTTGTTGACATTATCATTAGAAAATAGATGGTAATAAAGTAAATCGTGCTCCGGCGAACTTTCATGAAAGTCGATGTAGAATATTATGTATGTTTTATACACATATATGTAGTAAATATACAGTTAATAGTATATCTAATATTTAAATCATAATATCTAAAATTCTAATCGATGTGTGTATATCAATTACATGTAATTTTATGTATTTAATATATGAAAGTTGTTTTTCTATGATTACAAAAACAACACAAATCTGTAAACTAACCAAAAATACACTCTTTCTCAACCTCTCTCTTCCTATCTCTGTTTTCCCTCTCTCTATAAAATCAATTTTACTTTTTTCCATTGTTAATACACAAATAAGTCGTTAAGTAAATATTTATCTAATATAACATAGACTAGGTGGTAACCCGTGCTTTGCACGGGGTGAATGGAATAAAAAGAATTATAACTTTTAATCTACAGAGATTAGAAAGTTAAAAATTATACTCAGAAATATTACATGTTATAGAATAAAATTTTGAACAAAATTTTGCATATTTATATTTTGTAAGCTTCAAATTTTTTTTAAAAAAAACTTGTGTAATTGGCTAGGTGTAATCGAAATATACTTTCTGAAAATAATATCTAATAGTAACCAAAGACTTATATAAAATTATATATGAATTTAAGACAAAACAAAACATATACAACATAATTATTGTTTTCATATATAATATAAATTATGAATATAGTATACAATGAAACATAGGAAATAGAATAATAATTTATAAAGAAAACAATAGAAAACTGATAAAACCACAACTACTGTGAAAAGTATGTTCAGAACTTCTCGTTGCAATACTATAAAGAACAATAACAAAGGATATCAACTTACCAAACTAAACACAATTATTTACCACTCACTAAACAAAATGATATACTTCCTTAGCTTCAAGTCAGAGATGAAATTCATAGTACTCATTGTCTTTGCTTGAATTGCAATTTGTAGTATTTAATATGGTAGATGAAAATTTAGTATGATATATATAGTAATAACTAATAGGGTGTAGACCACAATAATTGAGTCAATCAAATATATTATATTGTGGTATTCATGGGAAAAAAAATCTCTACAGTTTTGTTAAATTTTTTAATTGGTCATGAGAATTTAAATAAATTATTAATAATTTTCCTATATTAACTGAAACCAGAATGCCTTATGAGAAAAACGTATAGTTGTTTCCTATTTTTTGGTTTAGGCCACAATAATTGATCAGTCAATCAAATAGATTACATTCACTCATATAATAATTAAATTCTCATAAATTACGGTCAAACGTTAAATTAGCAAACAAATCAAGTAAATATAGGAAATTGATATTATTGGATATGATATTAATAGACGTCATCAAATCACCCATGTATTTCACATTTATTTACGGTCATAATATAACTTGTTTCATATATAATATGATTATATATATTTTTAATTATATTTATGCGAATTATATAATTGTAAACAAATTATTATGCTGCTAAAAACCAAACTTAAAAAAAAGTAATGTGTTTTAATTCAAATATTAATACAAAATGTTTGATAACATTATCTTCATGAACATCAGAGAAATATAGCAATGCCTATATGAATATGCCACGTCTAAAATTTGTATCAAAATTATTGTAGTTTGGTTCTTTTCTTCCTCTTCATAAAAATCTGTTAAACCTAGTATGATTTATATAGTTCAAATTTATAGAGTTTAGGACCTCAAAAATTTGGGGAAGCAAAAATATTTCATTGCCATAATACAAACATAAAATACTTAATTTTTTGTTAGTTATTTTAATTGCTAATATAATTTGTGTTTAGTATAAAATTATACTTTATTATATTATCATCACAAGATTGCTTATGTCCATTACGTAAATACAATATCCATATTTACTTTATTGCTGGAATTAAAGTGCAATGTAAAATTACGATATCAAGAGATTGCTTGGGTCTATTGTGTATATACAGTTTCCTGTTATGTAAAATTATTGTTGGGATTATCGTAAATTTACGCAAATATTTGAATTTATTTGATATAAGTTTAAAAGATAACACAGAATCTTCCATTTTCCATAGTTAATAAGCTATTTTTTCAGACCTTGTACAATTTGTATTTATTATTAATTAAATTTTACATGTATTTTTTAAAGAATCTGCTTAATGAACGTCAAATTTTATTTCATATATGGTAAGTTTAGTATAGTAATGTTCTATATATGTTTATCATAATCTCCATCATCTTAATTATATTTTGATTTGATATGAAAGACCTACACGTCGAAAATACAATATGAAAGTGATAGCTAATCATGTTTACTGTTAAAAATGTTTCAATTTGCTACATTTATAAACGTATGATATTCACTATAAATACATATTGGAGTAGCCAGTTATTCACGTTTGTATTATGTATGTAAAAACAATTTAAATCAAATTTATGTTGTGAATAAGTTATATTTTAGGGGTATATAACATATAGTTATATAAGTGTTTAATATATATAATTTATGTTGTATTCATCTAACTTATCATTCAACTTCTTATTTCATAAGTTAGGTACTTTTGCTTCCTTATATTTGGAAAACAAAGAAAATATTAACTCACTAATATAGGCTTTCAATTAATACGACATAAAACGTCTGCTTGCACTAAAATAAACCATGAAAATTCAAAAACAAAATATAAAACCAAACCAAACAAAGACAAATTGCACTAAAAAAATGAAAGCCTTTACTACTTGATTAATATGTATGTCTCTTTAGCCATTTTTTTCAATCTTTTCCTTATTGATTCTGGTAGTACTCGCTTGCCTTGGGTTGTTTTGCATAAAACAAAGTTGTGATTCTATATATTAAATATGACTATGATATATATACGACCCTATGGTAAGGTTTAGTAGACTCTTATTGAGCCAATCCGATATGTGCAATCGAGAAGTTAATAGAAAACAAATCCCTATAATTTTGTGATTAATTTTATTAATTGGGTTTGAACTAATTGAGTGTTTTAGTTTTCTGTATTTTTCATATTTCACTAATTACGATTAATTTTATATCAAAAAAACCAAGCAAATAAATCAAGTTAAAACAGGGAACAAATAAAATGGCGTATTTTTAAAAATACAATGGTTCATTAAACTATTTATGTACTTTCATGATATAAGTTTATAGCATAAAGCTAAGTCTATGAACGTGCATTGTCTTTGAAATAAAGTGAAATAGTTTAATCGTTTGAGGCATACAAAGGAAAAAAAAACATGTTCATAAGAATTCTCATTTTTTAAAATACTACGGTTGAATCAATCATATTTATGAACTATGGAGTTGCATTTTCCTTTAAATAAAGTGAAATAGTCTAATTCTCAAGTCATACAAAGAAAAAAAAATTTGAACAAACATGAACAAATTAAGCTTAATAAGATATAAACGTTCACAATAAGATATAAATCTATAAGAGTAAATAAAGGCTTATATAAATTTATCATGAATTTAAGATAAAACAAAACATAGATAATAAAATTATTTTTTTCATAATATAAATGATGAGTATAGAATCAAACGAAACATAGGCAATATAATAATAAAAGATTACAAAAAAATAATTGATCTCTCGCCAAAATCAAACGAATGAATCCCTAAATTTTAGTTGTCAATTTTAAAATCATGGAAAGTAATATAATTAAGAAATCAACAGATTATATGAGTTAATTATGTGTTAAACTTAGGCCTGGGCAAAAAGTCCAAACCCGATAACCCAAACCGGACCCGGTCCGATAAAAGTGATATGGGTCGGGCTCGGATCCTGTTAAAAAATCGAATGGGCCTGTTTATCTGCTACTATCGGGTGTCAGATCAGGTTGGTTATAAACCGAAATCCGATTGGTTACATCCGAGACCCGAACATTAGAAACCCTAAGCCCCTTTCCCCTTTTGTATTTCGATCCCGATTTTTAAATAATCTCATCTGTGCGAAAAATTAGAGACCTTCCTAAAGTTTGAAATCCCTAAATATTCTTAACAAAATCGTTTCTTTACTCCAACAATCTGATATTCTCACTGATTCTCACATATCTCCCCGATTCTCTTGCTCGATTTTGAAACCAAAACCCTAAGTCATTGATCATATAAATGTCTCGTATCTCAAATTCTCTCCTCCATCACAGAGCTCAAGTAATCGATCAAAGGTACTCATTCAGAGTAGTCGATGCTTGTTTGAGTAGTCTTAGATGTTCCTTAATCGTTCTTGCTTTTGGGTTTTCGGGTTTGGGTGGTATTGATACTCTAACTTTTTTATGTTGAATCAAAAGTTTTTATTAGTTATCCTTAATCTGCAAAAATGAGTAATCATATGTTATCGATCAAAGGTACTCATTCAGAGTAGTCGATGCTTGTTTGAGTAGTCTTAGATGTTCCTTAATCGTTCTTGCTTTTGGGGTTTTTGGGTTTGGGTGGTATTAATACTCTTAACGTTTTTCTGTGAAATCAAAAGTTTTGATTAGTTTCTTAATCTGAAAAAAACGAGTTATCATTTGTTATTTTTCAACGAATTTGTATATTATGATCGTCTTGTTTAGATGCTTGTTGCATGTTAGTTATAGTCAATTGTGTTTGAATATTTTAGCTGCTTTGTGTAAGAGTAAGGCAGTGTTTTTCTTAAAAGTAATCTTGTAGAGATAACTATGTTTGGTGCGTTTTGATATCATGGGTTGTAACGAGTTGGCTCTTCTCTTGCAGATGGTTCCATCATCCTCAAAACGTCCAGAAATTGATGAAGACGCAATGGAGGTTGACGCAAATCCAACATGTGGAGTGTCTTCTCAGTCAAAGAAGGTGATGAAATTCGTTGTGCCTAGGTCTGGTGTGTGGAAACACTACACTAGAACCAAAGACAGCCGTGACAAGTGTATTTGTCACTATTGTCAGAAGATCTTCTCCTGTGCTATCAAGTCTGGAACATCAAACCTCTCGAAGCATCTGACCATCTGCAAAAAGTACCAATCCTGGTTAACAAGTCAGAGAAAGAGTCAAATAGAGATTAACACTGATGGTAATTTGAAGTCATCCAAAGTCCCAGAGGCAGTTTTTCAGAGAAGCTTCTAACGAGTTAATTGTGTTAGCTGAGTTGCCTCTTTCATTTACTGAAAACATGGCTTGGAAACACTTCTGCAGAAAGGTAATACATTCGTAAACCTTTATTTTTTAATCTTCTCTGAATATCAAGCTTTACTTACATGTTTACTCTCATCACTAGCTAGATTAACCTTTACAAACCTCACTCAAGGAGGACCGCAACTAGAGACATCGTTGAAATGTATGTGAGGAAGAAGGAAGCTTTGAAACACATGTTCCGCACAACCAAATAAAAAGTGTCACTTACAACTGATATATGGGTTTCTCATGTCACAGGTAACTTACTAATATTCTGATTTTTTTTACGTAACTTATCAATTAATGTTAAACAACTAATAATAATACTTTCATGATTTCTTGGTTTCATGGTTAACAGGCGCAAGTTATATAATCATAACTGCCCATTTCATTGACGCAATTTGGTAGCTGAAGAAGCTAATCATAGGCTTCAAGTATGTTATGGATCATAAAGGTTAGACCATATTTACTGTGCTCTTAGAGTGTTTAGCTGATTGGGGGATTGAGAAGGTCTTTTGCATCACAGTAGATAACGCAACTGCAAATACTTCTGCCATTAGGAGATTTCATAGTCATTTTACTGAGGTTTCCCCTGATGCTTTAGTGTTAGATGACAGTTACTTGCACACGAGGTGATCTGCTCACATCATTAACCTGATAGCTAAGGAGGGTTTGACTGAGGTAGGAGAAAATGTTTTAGCTATTAGGAATGCGGTTCAGTATGCTCGTTCCTCAACGCCTAGGCTGAATGCATTTGATCTTAGAGTCACTACTGGGAGAATGACCCGAGGTATCTTACCTATGGATATTAAGACTAGGTGGAATTCAATATTCCTTATGTTGTCTAGAGCATTGCACTTTAGAGTTGCATTTGATAAGATGGAAGCGGAATATAGGTTGTGTAATGATTACTTCTTGGAGATAGAAAATGGTGTTAAGAGGTGTGGACCACCTTCCACGAGAGACTGGAGTGATGTTGAGAAGTTGAAGAGATTTCTGATAATCTTCTACAACAGCATTTTGGTGGTCTCTGCCTCAATAACGGTCAACTCGTACAAGTGCTATGGTGAGATAGTGACAATAGAGAGAAATCTGACTGCTTTAGCCAACAGTTTGGATCCAAAGTTGAAGGTAAAAGCATCAGAAATGATGCAAAATTTTACGAAGTATTGGGATGGGATCAAGAGTATCAATAGGATGATGATATTGGTGACTGTGTTTGATCCCAGGAAGAAGATGAATTTTGCAAAGTTGTGCTTTGAGAAACTCTATGGGAATGACAGCTTGGAATCGACAGGAATGCTGGAATCTGTTGTTAATCTTCTCAAGCGTATGTTCTTGGAGTACAACACTCGTTTCAGAGGGTCTACTGGTCAATCATCTCAGGCGAATCAAACATCATCTTCTCAGCCTACTTAAGAGTCTCAAGATCAAGCCGTGGATAGAATGGAGCTGGTGGTTGAAGATTTTGGTTATGAGAGGATAGATTGTGTGTACAAGGAGCTGGTTACTGAGAAATGAGAGGATACAAGGGATGAACTAGAAGTTTACTTGAAGGAGCCAGTTGAAAATCCGAAGCTCTTGCTAGGTGTTGAGTTTGACATTCTTTCATGGTGGAGGGTTCAGAAGATGAAGTATCATGTTCTTGCCGAAATGGCTAGAGATCTCCTCGCCATGCAAGTTTCATCTGTGGCATCCGAAAGTGCTTTTAGCACAAGTGGTAGGATCTTGGAACCACACAGGAGTTGCTTAACTCATTACATGATTGAAGTCCTCATGTGTACTGATCAATGGATGCATGCTGACATCAAGGTGAGTGAAGAAGTCACTACAAATGAGCAAATGCTTGCTGATGTTGAATTGCTAGATCGTCTTGAGAAAGGCTTGTGTTTCTCAAACTTTGGTTTCTTTTATCACCTTATGTTCACTATGTTTAACTCCCTGTTATTAGGTTTGTGTTCCAGAGTTTCAAGCTCAAACGTCTTGATGATTGAAGGTTGGAGATTGGAGATTGGAGGTTGGAAGTTGGAGGTTGAAGGCTGAAGGTTCATGGTTTGCGTCTGAAGTTTTATGTTTTAAGAATTATGTTTTGATTTCAATGAATAATGTCTCTCGTTTTGTAAGAGTTTGTGATATCACTCAAATTACCTAAGGAGTGAATTACTCTCTCAAATAAGAGGTTCAAATGTAGTACTCAGGGATCGAATCCACAAGGAGCTAAGAAACCAATTAAATCTAAACATTTATTAATAATCTAGGTAAATAAATAATAAAATAGTACATAAATAATAAAACAGAAAATAATGCAAGTAGTAAATAAAACAGTAAACAAGATGAACAAAACTACTGTTCAGCTCGGCAAGAGGTTTGTTTAATGGAGGGATGGTTGCCAGATCTAGGGTTTCTATTCAGGTATTGAGATTATAATCCTATAGGAGCTATTCAGTTGTTTGCGAGATACTATAGAGCATTAATTATCTTGATTTACAAATTATCTAAACTAACGTTCAAATAAATAAGTCTAATGACCAGATGGTCGTAATTGACAGTGTCGATCGATTATTCGATTGGAACATCGACCGATACACTAAACTCATCATCGATCATTTCTGTTAGGAAGATCGATCGACGACTCCGGTCAAGCAATACACACGAGTTATAAAACCACTAAAGATCTCTAAATCAAATCAGGTCAATTATATTTCTAATAAACCCTAGCTTGTAAAAATGTGTTCAGGATATTTAGAATTACTTAAATGTCTCTAATCCAACCTAAATAATTCAGGATTCAATGTTTACAGTTAGTTACTCTGGAACCATGAGAAAATAAAAAAAGTCTATCAATGAGTATCACAACTAGAAATCCTATAGTTGGGGCTAATCCCTCTAAGCTATTTAAACCCTAAACCTAACAGGTGGATCTACTCTAGTACGAAATGTATCACAGAAATCATGAATAGAATAGATAAATAGATTAGATAAAATATGAAAGCAATAAAGAACCAACGGAGTTCCAGGAGGACTCTCAAAGAGTTCCTCCCTTCTCTCCTAGAACTAAGAACAAGAAAAAGTAAAAAGAGCGTAGTCGTCAACAATGGCTTGCAAATAACATAAATAAGGTTTCTGGTCGTCCAAGAGCATTCTGGTAATTTGTGGTAACTCCTGGGAAAAAATCAGTCATAAAATATGCTCGGCCCGCATTCTGTGATCTCCATCGCTCGACACCAAGTGTGTTGCATTTGCATGGATCGATTCTTCTTTATCTTCTCGACAGCTTCCTCTTGCGAGACAGACTGAACACTCTTCAGTAAAACGGGCATAACATCTGCTACAGGATGCTGATTGACCTCAAAACGGTGGTATTGGAAAGATAACTCAAATATCTATCTTGTATCAAAAGATGGGCGAAATCTAACAGTGGGAAGGTCTCCATCCATAGCTAAACATCTGATGCTTTTTTTGCAGTTCTGCACTCAAAAGGCTCCAAAAGACACCAAAATCATCATATTTCTCTAGAACGTACCTGAACCTGTAAATACTCTAAAAATACTCCAAAACATAATAAATATATCTTAAAACACTTATATACCATGGCTAATAATAGGTAAAATCCATGCTATATCAGTTTGGTTTTCTTTTTCTGCGTTCATTTGTTTAAGAGAGCCAAGTGTTGTTTGTTTGGCTTTCTTGATCTCAATAAGGTTGTTTAAGTTTCGAATTAATAAAGTTTGATGTTCTGTTTTCATTTGTTGGTGATATTAGATCAGCAAAGAATTTTATTATTCTTATATTTTGTAACAGATTAGTACAAATTAGTATATTTTAGAACCGAAAGACCGAAGTAAAACCGAATAGTTTAATTTTAAATATATATGGCAATTCACTCAAATAGTCTCTTTTAAAAAAAAAATTTACAAAACCACCGAGGGAAGAAAATGATCAAAAGAGGTTTCATTAGAAAGGTAAAAAAAAATTTCATCGCTTACTTTATAGACATATAAATAATCAATAATAATTAAAAAAATCCTAAAGAAAGAAAATTATTTATTTATTATTTTGGATTATATGTTTCAAAATTAATTTCTTAAAAATCTTTTCGATTTTTTTTTTCAAATAATTTATTTTTAAAATTTGAGAATAAAATTTATACTATGTTTTAAATTTTTATTTCGATATTTATTTCCTATTTTTAAAAATTTTAAACTCCACCTTTAATTCTAAACAAAAAATATAGGGTTTGCTAGTCTTAAGGATATAAGAATATATTTATCGTTCAATACAAATTATTTTGGTCATTTTCTTTTTTTGGAAACTGCTTTTATGAAAATAAACTAAATAGTACTATCCTATGAAATTTCTTCTATATATATATATATATATATATATATATATATATATATATATATCTATACTATTAAAGCTGAAGTACAAAAAGTTAAGTGTTTGGAAACATGAATAGGAAATATTTAAAATTATGATGATTGGAAACAAGGATAGCCTACAAATCTAATGGGCTTATTTATTAAACTAAAGATTATTGCAGCCCAAGATACTATTATTATTGTTTTTGGGTTTTCTATCATTGATATTACTTTACTTTTGAAAATTATTTATACATATATATATTCATATTTTAAATGTATTTAGAATAAATCAAGAATAATATATATTTTATTTATATAATTTATATTGACTATTGTTATAAGTTTTTAACAGTGATATACTAGCCTTCCAATTCTTCATTAAAAATTAACTTAACAATTTGACTAAATTATTTAGTGTATATATCTTTGCACCAAATTTAGCCAAAAAAAAATTTATAAACTATTACTAAAATATTTACGGGTCACAACATTTTACGACGCCCATGTTACACAATATAGTGATAAAATACAATATTTAAACAGTAGACTTTTTTTTTGTTTGAACAAACAAACAGTAGACTATTATTTAGTAAAATTGGAACCATTAAATAGTAATTTTGAAATGTTATATATACCATAAAAACAAAGACCCGCCCAGTCGGGCGGGTTATGATCTAGTTATTATTAAAGCAGAATCATTTTTAGGATTATGCTCCTGAATTTTCTAATTAATTACAAAAGTTGTCAAAACTTCTTTCTATTCTTTTTTATAGATTTCTAAAATTTAAAGCCCAATCAACTAAACAAAACAGTCCAATCAATGGAAATAATTTATCCATCTAAAAACAATTGCCTATTTCGTGTATGTTTCATCACTGACCCATCTAAATTCGTTTCTTTTCTAACCCTATACCCTAAAACTCTATTCAAACCCTAACTCTATTCAAACCCTATTAACACCATCAAAAACATGTTGTCTATTAAACTATACCAAATTTTTGAATGACATAATTTAATTTAATATTATTTTCAATACTATTAGTTATAATATTATAGTATAGGGTTAGCATTTTCAAAATCATTGACCTTTTAAACAACCATTAATATAGTGATAAACCAAATTTTGTATATTCCACCAATTATCCGAGGCATGTTAAATAAATTCCAAGAATATTCTATATGAAATCCATTTTCTTAATTACTAAATACAATAAATTCAAAAGAGAATATATAGAAACAAGATTTTCCAAAATATACAGGAACAACCTTTTCAAATATACCTAAATTAACTTGATGAACACGCAAACAATATTTTATGCATGACATGGTAACTAAATTTTTCTGAATTTATATTATTTAAAACAGAATTCTTCTTAGAATTATGTCCGATTTTTAAGAAGATTACAAAATCATACCACTAACTTCTATTCATTTAAGTTAAAGAATCAAATATTCCCTATATCTATGGGAACTAATACTTTCCATATTTTTGTCAAAGGTAATAATTCTGATTTTTATGCCAATTATACTTGCCATTTAATTTGAACATACTTTTTTCTAAATAATAATATTAAAAAATCGAATATAGGTAGATACATGAAGCTTTTTTAAAAATTATTATTTACTATGTATTTTTATACATAATATTAATATGGAAATTTTGAGTGTTTAAAAACAATTTAAAACTTATCATAAAATTTAATTTTAGATCTAAAATAATTAAAAATATAAAAATAACATAGGTTATTAAAAACGAAAGGAAACTAATATTGTCATTTTAAAAAAAAAATCTTTTTATATTACCATTGTTTCGTTTTCTTCAAATAACATAATAAAAATTTCATCAAATTCTAAGGAATTAAAAAATTAATTTTATATAATATTAAAAACAAGAGTTATTTAATCAAAAAAATTCAAAAGTATTATTAGTTTTTTGGGTTTTTAGTGGATTAACCAATATCAGATCGCAAATTTTAAAATATTTAGCGGATTGCATCAAAATTTTAGCTAAAAAAATTCATTAAATTCAAAATGGAGATTATACACAAGTGTCTAGATCTATTGCTTGAACCATATATCTGAATCAAATATAAACACACTACTTAAAAATCAAACAATATAATAAAACAATTTTTTGAAATACTAATAAAAAACTTCAATTTTTTTATTAGTATTTCAAAAAATTGTTTTATTATATTGTTTGATTTTTAAGTAGTGTGTTTATATTTGATTCATTTAATAAAAATTATAGATTTAAAATCAATTTAAAAATAAATAAATATTGAGGACAGAAGAACCACTAAAAACACTCCAGTGTTGTTGCAAATCACTGTAGTTGGTGGTTTGTTCACATATCTGAACCACATGCAGATCATCAGCATTGATTAGATAGATCTGTTGGTAAATGAAGTATAATGGTGAATGGAGAAACATTGTGTGTGTGCTACACTTAGGTGTTTCCTCCGCTTTTCGTCTGCCTCGAATTCAATACCTGGGTAGTATTTTTTGGTAGACTAATAAATTGGTAGTTTATAAAAATTGTTAAACTAATACTTATTTTATCTAACGTCTGAATTTCATTTTTGAATATTAAAACATTATCTCACTAAAACCTCCGTTTCATCTCTAAAAACCAAAGCGACTGAAACTTCAATCTCTAGTCCGGCGTTTCGTCCGGTGGTGGAGGAACCCTCTTAACCTTGTGTGTGCGCTACACTTAGGTGTTTCCTCCGCTTTTCGTCTGCCTCCAATTCAATACCTGGGTAGTATTTTTTGGTAGACTAATAAATTGGTAGTTTATACAAATTGTTAAACTAATACTTGTTTTTATCTAACGTCTGAATTTCATTTTTGAATATTAAAACATTATCTCACTAAAACCTCCATTTCATCTCTAAAAACCAAAGTGACTGAAACTTCAATCTCTAGTTCGGCGTTTCGTCCGGTGGCTGAGGAACCCTCTTAACCTTGTGTGTGCACTACACTTAGGTGTTTCCTCTGCTTTCGTCTGCCTCCAATTCAATACCTGGATAGTATTTTTTGGTAGACTAATAAATTGGTAGTTTATACAAATTGTTAAACTAATACTTGTTTTATCTAACGTCTTGAATTTCATTTTTGAATATTAAAACATTAGCTCACCAAAACCTCCGTTTCATCTCTAGAAACCAAAGCGACTGAAACTTCAATCTCTATTCCGGCATTTCGTCCGGTGGCGGAGGAATCCTCTTAACCTTTTACCTCATTTTCTCTTTTTTTTTTCCCTTCTATCCCACCCTTACTATGAGATACTTGTTGTTCCGGTTCACCGGGGAGATTCTGAAGACTTATGTGGTCATAGGAGTCCTCTCACAGCGTTCTTGGAAAAGCATAGAGTCGTAGGAGCCAAAAGGGTCAATTTTCCGTTTTAGATCTCTGGCGCTTTTTTCATGGCAGCGGTGCGTGATTCAGTGGGAAGCCTCCTCTGACTTGGATCTACGATCTAGAATGACGGTGTGTCAAACGGAAGTGTGGTGAGACGACAAATGAAGATGGTTCTTGTCCTCGGTTCCTATGGAAGACGTGTTGTAGGGTTACGTTTCAGCGGAGGTGTCTACCGGAGGACGAGCTCTACAGCGGGTACGCGGTGAGGGTTCATATCCTAGTGTCGATAGTTACATCTCTTGTCTCGTTCGGCAGTGAAATCTCACGCCATTGATAACCTTAGTTATTGGTCCAGTCATGGCTTAGTTGTCAAGGTCCGTCTTTCAGTACGGGTTTCTCCCAGTTTCTGGCTAAGAAGCGGATTCTGACTCCGACTGAAACGGGTTCTCACCAGATTTGCACCGTAAGGCGACGAGAGGTTGGACCATAACTATTATGCTAATCTTTAGGTGTCCAATGTCATGAGTTCAATTGTAATCTGGTCATAGCTTTGTTTTGAGTCGATCTTTCAGAATTGTCGTCTTGTCTGGTCAATTTAGATTTGGTTTAAAAGACGACTTAACTTTGGAAGTAAGCTTGTTCTCATGGGTGAAAATACATCGAAGTATTGATTCAGGTAGCGTAGGATCCATCTGTATTCCTAGGTGATACTAGATTACTTCAGTGTATGTGTGGTTTAATCTCTCGAGAGATCAAAATTATTGTAATCTCTTTGGTTAAAGAAGTTGTAGTTAAGTCAAAAGAAAAAAAGAAAAAAGAATATTAAAAAAAAAGATAAACTCCTCATACTAGATATCCATTAACACAAAATGGCCCGGGATACAAAATGCATAGAAAGAGAGTTGTATTTTTTGCTAGAGCATCTACATTGATTATAAGTATCAACTAGATTTTGACCCGCGCTTTTAAAGCGCGGGTTTATTTTAACTTTTTTATAAAATTTATTTGAATTGATAAATTTTATTTTAACACAAAAAATAAAAGTTGTTCTACTAATATTAAAATGTTCTATTATATTGTTTTATTTTTACGTATTGTATGTTTTCATATCTGATCGAGACTCATAGTTAAACTGATATATCTGACAATCTTTTGTATAATCCGGTTACTATTATATGAAATTTTATTAATTTAAATTTGATAAAACTGGTAAATATCCAAAAATCCTCTATTAATCCGCAATATAATATCCGTAGATCCCAAAAAAACTTATAACATTTTTTAAAAAAATTAGTTAAATAACACATAGTTTTAATATTAAATAAAATTGAATTTTTTTTTGTAATTTCTTAGACTTTAATGAATTTTTTTTCATTTGAAAATATGAAACAATGGTAACAGAAAAAAAATATTCATATAACAATATTTTTTTTTTGTTATTAATAACCTATGATAAGTTTATATTTTCACTTATTTTATATCTAAAAGTAATTTATAAAAAAAAATTGAATGGGCATATCAATTATGACATAATAAATAATAGTTTTAACTTTTTATTGCTAAATGATATTATGCACGAAAATAGGATATTAAAATTAAAATAAAATAGACATAACATAAAAATAAAATTATTATTAAACACAAAATCAGGGAATTATTAGTTACCTTAAATATAGGAAATATTTAGTTTTTTTAGTTTAAATAAATAATAATTATATTAAATTAAATGCTAATGGCATATCTTTGTAAATAACTCATAAAACTATTGGCAGAATCCTATGAGGGATTCTGCTTTAATAGTATAGATAGACTATAACATGGAAATTATAAAAATATGATAGAATTTTTATTTCTATTTTATATTAAAAATTTAATTAATACATAATAATATTATATTATTATTTTACGAAATTAATTATTGTGTTTTTTTATAAACAATTTAGTTGAATTTTTAGTAAGATTTTGTTAGATTTTTCTTAACTGATTTTGTTATAACTTAAAATAAAATTAGACATGTTTGGTATATAATTGATTGATTAATGTAAATAATTAAATATGTCACATTAAGTAATTAATGAAATGGTTCTACCTAGACTTGTTTATAGTAGATAAAAAAATGACTCTATTTTAATAGAGTAGATACCATTAAAACATGATCTTCTTTTTAATGAATAATTTATGTTTTCCTAAATTATCTTTAATCTTATGAATAAATTTAATTTTTCATTAATGATATTTTAGTCTTTTTATTTGAGCCTAAAAATTATATACTAATGTGTTTCATTAATGGACTGATTCTCTTTCAAATTTTATAAAAAAAACTTCTTGCAAAAATATATTTTCTTTGTAGGTCAGGCGGGTCAAATTTGCGGATTGGACGGGGCGGGTCGGACTGAGTATTGAAATTTTGTAACTAAATGATTTTACGAATTCATCACAAAACTAAAAAAAATTGAACCATTTAATTGTTAAATATACAATATTTCTTAACTACTCATTTGAGGTATAACCATTGTTAACTTATTTAGAAACATAAAAAAATTGTCTGAAAAATTATAAAATAAAAATTCCTTATACCTGCATAATAACTTGATTTTGATTCTGTGACATTTTATATTATCAAAACAAAAAACTTATCAATACATCTGTAGATAAAACAACAAAAATAGTATCTTCGCTTAAAAACGCAGATCAAAAATCTAGTATACTTTATAACTTCTATTAAAGCGTGACTTTTTTCAAGGAGTTATAGACCCAAAATGTATTTACACAAATGATATTAGAAAAAGATTAAACATATGATTGATACTAACAATGATTAAGCTATAAGAAGGGCCACCACATTGAAGAATATATAAAAGTGATATCAAATCAATTGCGTTAATTATGAGAGCTAAAATAAATAGGATCTCAGAAGACTTGTGTTGCCCCAAATCATTTTCCTTTTTCTGGAAGTTAAGTGAGTCTATTCTTATCAAGGCATCCTTATTGAAAAAAAAAATCAAGTGAAGTATTCAAAATATGAACATTATATTTTGATAACTAACTAGAACTTTTTTGATAAATATTTTAATAAACTACTAATATAATTTGTAAAAAAATTGGAGACTTTTGCCTGTTACTTGTTAAGTTTTTGGTATTTCTATTTTTTTCTTCTTTTGTGTTTCTTGTACATCATTTATCTTTTTCTTATATAAAATATATATTGTTAGACATTTTTATTGGAATGCCACTTTTACACTTGTTCCTTAAGCCTTCCAGAACTACTGGCCGGCACTGAGTACTATAACTATTTAAAAACAGTTGTCGAATCTCTCAACAAATTTTTCAAATTATTTCCATTAACAATTAATAATATAAATAAAACCATACTTAAATTAAATTATCATAATTAAAGTGCATATTCGCATAAAACCATATTAAAAAAATATATATAGTCTGTTAAATTAAAAAAAAAAAAGTCTTCGTCAAGTTTCTTTGAAGTCCTACGCAATCTCTCTCCGCCTCACTCATTCAATTTCAACGAATCTCTGAGAAAAATCTTCTTTCAATCGAATCACCACTCTATCTCCGATCTCAAACAATCACCTTATAAAATCAATGTGCTTCGTATCGCGATTTCGTTAAAAAAAATACCTCCCAAAATCGGCGATGCCTTTGACCAGATCGAAGAGTCTTCCCTCAACGGAGAACGGTGGATCCGATCGGCAGAATCTACCGTCGGGGAGATCGGTCGCCGGGATCCTCCACAAGTGGACTAACTACGGGAAAGGGTGGAGATCGAGGTGGTTCCTCCTCCGCGATGGAATCTTGTCTTACTCCAAGATCCGGCGGCCGGAGAATGTGAATATGTTGTCTCCTTCCGACGATGTGAGGCTAATCGGAGATAATTCTGATGATCGTTTATCGAAAATGTATAGCTGTAGTGGTCGTGGTGGCCGCCGGAAACACCATAAAACGATCGGCATTGTTCATCTCAAGGTATGCATTCACCGTTTCTCGCGAATCGAATCTTGATTTGTTGATTTTCTAGGGAATTTAATAGAGGAAATAACTTGTTGATTTGTTAATAATCGGAGATCCGATCCGAATTCGTCCTGAAAACTCCGAATTCAGACCTAATTCGATCTATTAATAAACCGAACAAAATTTAAAAGAAAATTAATTAGTAGCCGAAATGAATATTCAGTAATTTAAATACTCAATTTCATGTTTATTTTTGGTATTTAGCAGTACATTGTTTAAGTTTATATATTGTTTGTTAAATTTTATTTGTTAGAGGTTCTTTAGGTTAAATTAGGTCTTTCAAAAAAAAAAATTATCTAACTGACCTGGAAAAATAGAAAAATTCAGAACGAACGGAACGGAACGGAACGTCCATCCCTAATTGTGTTTGTTTTTGAAACAGACTAGAACTTCAGAATGTGATTATCTGACACAAATAATATCGTCTTCACTCTTTTGCTTTGTACTTCTGTAGTTTGTCTTTATGCATGTCAATTCTTATTATCTGCTTAAGAGAGCCTCCTTTGGTTTTTATAGAGCTTTTTGTGAAGGTGTTGCTTAACTGTAGTGGGCCACACACAACATGTTTTATCTGGTGTCAAAGTTCAAAAGTTCATTGCAGAAGAACCAATTGACCAAAATACAAAAAACTCTTTTTTTTGTTGGCTGGTGCTAATACAAATCTAGTACTGCAGCAGGACTAGGGTCCCAATTCGTTGAACACCATTAACTCATTTGCATAATTTCCATCTGTCAAAGTTTGGTTTATATTATAGAAAAGGCAACAAGTGTAGAAATGTGGTCATCTTTGGTCACATTACTAAAATCTATCATATTGTTTTTCTTTGTTTGTTTGCCATGTTATCTTTAGCCCAATAACTTATGGGTATGGTACATTCCATAGATCATTGACCAGTAGGTTTAGTTATATACTTTTTTCCATGAAGTTTCAATATGATAGGTATGACTAGTCGGTAGTAAAAGATAAAGCTTGACTGTGTGTGAACTTCATACCACCTCTTGGGGATTTCTTGTTAACTTGTCAGAATTATTTTTGCATAATCCAAAACTTTAAACCTTATTCAGACATACACGTTGAATCTTCTTTTACAGGTAATCAGATTCTTGTGTGTTTGCTTTTAAGTTGTTAGTTGGAACAGGGAACTTAACTGTTGATTGTGTACAGGTCGTCGAGAGCCTATAATTTGATCTCAGCTTGTTTACTTTTATAGTTTGGATACAACTTTTCGGATTGAGGCCTAGAGCCTGCAGTTAGGTGAATATCATTACATACTTTTATTTTCTAGCAGGTTTCATCTTACCGGGAAAGCAAATCTGATAACAAGAAGTTTTATATATTTACTGCAACCAAGACTCTTCATTTGAGGACTGATTCAAGGAGTGATAGAGCAGCATGGTTACAAGCTTTAGCATCTACCAGACGTATCTTACCTCTTCAGTCACTTAGTGGGGATTTCTCCTTCGTATCACCAAAGGATTTATCCATATCTACTGAGAGGCTAAAGAAACGGTTGCGTGAAGAGGGAATAAACGAGAATCTTGTGAAACAGTGTGGAGAGATCGTGGATTCAGAGTTCTCCAAAGTTCAAGAACAAATTAAACTTCTCCACGAAGAACGTACAAAGTTACTTGATGCACTGAAGCAGCTAGAGGTAAAGCTGAATACTTGATTTTCTTTATGATTGTTTTGATTTGGTTGAGTTGTTTAATTTTAGTCTTGCACATTGTTCCCCTTCACTAAATACCATACTATTCAACATCCTTTACGGCACATTAGCGTTGGCCACACCTGAACATATGCGCAAGCCACGCTAGCTTCATTATTCACGTACAGTTTGTATCATGTATTAAAAACTTGATTGTCATGTGATGATATCTGAGAATCTTGCAAAGATCTCCCATTGCCTTTCAAGATTTAGTAAAGATGCTTTATTCACATGTATACGGTTAAATTCATGCTGGCAATTCTAAAGTGGGAGTTTCTTTGTGTACAGATGGCTAACCTTGAAGCTGAAACCTCAGGGATCCATGAAAGTGTCTACCAGTTACCAAATCATAAGTATTCCAGCTTAAGTCGTGGAAAATATAGTGGTACACACAATTTCTGCTGCTTAATTGTTCTTCTATTCATTGCAAACTTGCTGCCTAGGATCTCTTTAATCGTATGGTGGAAGAGTACTTCCTTAGTGCTCCCTTCTTCTAGCTTTCTGTATTGTGCTGTTTTTCTTGACATTGTTTAGTTTCTAGAATGCAGTACAAGTGCTTCATCCGAGGTGTTTGAGGATATCTCCGAGGAAGATGAGCCTTCTTTCCATGACACTATTGAGTGTTTTAACGAACCTGATGTTGATTCCGAAAACATGCATTTCAAGAGACGAACAAGGCTTCCTGATCCAGCAGAGAAAGAGAAAGGTGTTAGTCTCTGGTCTATGATTAAGGACAACGTTGGAAAGGATCTCTCACGAGTTTGTCTTCCTGTTTATTTCAATGAACCAATATCATCTCTCCAAAGGTGTTTTGAGGACTTGGAGTATTCGTACCTCCTAGACCAAGCATATGAATACGGAAAATCCGTAAGTGACTTTAAGAAAACACTTTGACACATGTTGAATATTTTGCTTATTGCTGGTTATATATTTCCCATAACTAAGATCTTGAATACATCCCTTAGAATCCTGCATGATGTGATATCTGGTCTGTGCATATGTTTTTATCCTGAATTGGCCTCTGAGCTTGTTGGATTAACAGAGTTTTTTCATCATCAGGGGAACAGTCTCCTTAGAGCCTTGTATGTTGCTGCTTTTGCGGTCGCTGGTTATGCTTCTACAGAAGGCCGGCACTGTAAACCTTTCAACCCTTTGCTGGGAGAAACTTATGAAGCTGACTTTCCTGAAATGGGAATTCGTTTCGTCTCTGAAAAGGTAATCTCACACATACTCTTTTCAAACTGAAGTTTTGATGAGATGAATATAAATGGTCAACAAACACACAAATGGTGATTCAGGGGCATCTCTTTATACTCTAAAACATGTTCGTTCATCTTCATGTAATTGACACTCAGAATTGAATTGAGATTCTTTTCCTGTGACGTTTGTCGTAAGTTCTTCGGGTATTGTGCTCTCATAATAGGTCAGCCACCATCCAACAGTTATCGCCTGCCATTGCGAAGGTAAAGGGTGGAAGTTCTGGGGCGACACAAACCTCAGGTCGAAGTTTTGGGGGAGATCGATTCAACTTGAACCTGTTGGAGTCTTGACTCTAGAGTTCGATGATGGAGAGACTTTCCAATGGAGTAAAGTATAAACCAGTAATCTCCTTTCTTGTTCCACATTTTTATTTCCCACCGTGAGATTAATAACTCCATGCTTATCTTTGTTCGTAGGTAACAACAACTATATACAATATCCTACTTGGTAAACTGTACTGTGATCACCATGGTACAATGCAAATCCGTGGGAACCGCCAATATTCTTGTACGCTCAAGTTCAAGGAACAATCGATTCTCGATAGAAACCCCCACCAGGTTAATGGTTTTGTAGAAGATGTAACTGGGAAAAAAGCTGCAACTGTATTTGGTAAATGGAATGATAGTCTTCACTATGTTGCTGGTGATGCGTTTAACAAAGCAAGTTCCTCGTTGCTGTGGAAATCGACAAAACCACCACCTAATTTGACTAGATACAACTTGACATCATTCGCGATCACGCTTAATGAATTGACACCTGGTTTGGAGGTATGTTACAACGTGCTGGTTTTGGTTTTGGTTTTGGTTTTATTTATAAACTTTGTCTTTTGATTTCTTCTGTACCTAAATTTAGTTTCATTTGGGTTTAAGGAGAAGCTACCTCCGACGGATTCTAGGCTCCGACCAGATCAAAGGCACCTGGAGAAGGGTGAATATGAGAAGGCAAATGAGGAGAAACAGAGATTAGAGAGAAGGCAAAGAACGGTACTTTGAGTATCTCAACATTAGTTCTCTAGTTGATTGACTCGTGATTCTTTCTCCTCTTGGAATCATTTTATTGCTGTCTTGACTCTGCAGTCACGGAAGATTCAGGAAAGTGGGTGGAGGCCGAGATGGTTCGAGCCACAAGGGGAGAGTGAAAGCTACAAGTATACAGGCGGTTATTGGGAAGCACGAGATGAGAAGAGATGGGATGATTGCCCTAACATATTTGGAGAGTTCACTGAGGAGGTTGCAGATTGTGCTTAATCTGAGGTATTATGATGTATTCAAAATTCACATGTTCTTCTAGTAGTTGATACCTGTTTAAGATGATAAGATCCTAGTTCACTCAAATCAATTTGCGAATCTGCTTATAATTAGTGATACATTTGGGATCTAATATTATTTTGGTTCAGGGCTAAGGAGGCGTCCTTCCGTGCACCAGAGATGGTCTCTATCAGGCAATGAACAGAGCTTTCTTTCTGTTCTTCTAAACTCAGGAGATGGAAAGAGGCAAATGAAAGATGATTTTTTTTTTTTTTGGTAATGGTGTTTGTTATATCCTCAAGAGGGTTCTAAAAGAAAGAGTTTTCTTTTTTTTAAATGAGAGTTTATAGAAGAAACTCACTGTAAAGGTCAGTGGGAAAAAGGAGTGTTGGTTCCAACATTTTGGCAAATATTCGTCTTAATCTATTTGTATTTAGTTCAATACAAAGGGATCGATTGAAATAACCCATGGTCACTCAAGAATCAAGCTTTGCATTGTTTGGTTGGATAAATCAGACCGGACAATATTTTTTGGGATTCAAGGATGTGATATTTTACCATAAAAATTAATAAATTGAAAACACTTTAACTATTAAACCTTCACTAGTTGTGGATGGATACTTAGAAAAATAAACTGTTTAAAAAAGTTAAAAATTCAAACTTCATTGTTAAGAAATACATGAATTATTATTACCATTATTATTATTATTATTAAATTCATTAAAATTATTATTTATTTATATCGATAGCTTTGCATTGTTAGGTTGGGTAAATCAGACCGGACAATATTGTGGGATTCAAGGATGTGATATTTTACCATAAAAATTAATAAATTGAAAACACTTTAACTATTAAACCTTCACTAGTTGTGGATGGATACTTAGAAAAATAAACTGTTTAAAAAAATTAAAATTCAAACTTCATTGTTAAGAAATACATGAATTATTATTACCATTATTATTATTATTATTAAATTCATTAAAATTATTATTATTTATATCGATAACATTTTTGACCAATTTTCTCGATAAATACTTCTTTAATCACTAACACACATATATATAAATTGATTTTACAAAATAATATATAAATCTAACATTAATATCCACAAAAGAAATATTTTTTTCACTAAAATCATAAACTTATCTAAATTAAAGAAAATTTAAAACTTGTTACTAATTATATTGAATTAATGGTTTTAATATTTAATTATAACAATTTAGTTTGGATTTTCAAGATACATAATATATTTATATTAATTTATTTATATATTATTAACAAGTTATAAATATCACTGAACATATGCCGGTTACATAAGTCATATAAATCATTTAATAACTGCTTACTTTCGTAAAATTACATATCTGCATAATAGTCCTTGGAATTTAAGTAAAACTCCATATAAATTACAGAACAATAAATATTTGGAGTTCACTAAATTTCTATTAGCCAATTATAGACCTTGAATTTTATAACAAGAAAAATGAAATCTAAAAGCATGAAATTCTACCTCAGTGCACTAAAAATATTCGAGTAAAATAGAAAAAGATTGTCAATTGAATACATTCTTGTCTTTAATCCTTTAAAATTATATTATAAGGTGTTCAATAAGTTTTTTTTTAATTTTAAATTTATAAGAAATCATTTAAAAAAAATTATATATATAATGTTATAGTATTTTAGTTTATCACCCCTCCATGCCGAACTCGAGACCTTGATCTGAACAATAGAAACTATCAGTTTCACGTGACATTTGCAATTGATTATTTTCAAGTAGTGGATGGCTTCATAACTAACATAATAGTGTATGTAACTTATTTGGAAGATATCAGGATCATGAAGAGAGTTCCAATCACTCGAAGTTTATATATGTACCCGGAATGTCAGAAACAATCATGTTTTATCGTTCACATGGACGTAAAGTTACCAATATGGTTTGCCTAGTCGTAATTGAGTTTGTATGTCAGATAAAAAAAGTATTTAAATTAATCAAGGTCTTCATTATTAGAACACAGAGGATACGAGGTTGGGGCCAATGCCGTCATAGTCGGCCTTTTAGTACGGAAAGATGTACACTGCATTGATGTTACCGTGATAAAATAAGGTTGTTGCTTGCGAGATTGGGCATTTTAGTTCGTGAATGTCATAATCATGTGTTACTTTTATTAATATAGAGGTAGAGGCTCTAAGATAGTAGGTCCTTAGATCTTCATAGGACAAAGCCCGAATTATGCAATTGTATTCTTGTTTAGAAGGCATGACCCTTCCAAAAACACTTTAATTAACTTATGATCTCCAAGATCTTTATTAGATAATCTAAATTTTTAACCAATAGAATAATTGTGGTTAACCACATTGCTTCAATTGCAATACAAAATTAGGGATGTTATGACAACTATGATATCTCATTTTCTCCAACAAAAAAGCGTAAAAATCTGGTCTTTCTTTGTATAGTTGGATAGTCCGCTTAGTCTACATAATGTACGCCAGTCACATTTTAGTATTTGGAAAATTTAGTCTAAGATAAAATAGTTCTTCCAACTGTAATAAGTTCAATGGCTACTCCTACGCCTACTAGGGTTGGCCGTTTCGAAGAGAAGAAACATTAATCTTCGGGAAAGGGGATTTTGGTAGAGTTAGAGAGTGATCAGTGAGGAAGCAAAGAGCTGTTTCTACGGTGTTTAAATCCAATAAACAAATTTAAAAGAATTGTTTAAATGATTCTTAACAGTGGCGTCTAGAAATAATTTTAGTTCGGGACAAAAATATATTTATATTAATATGTAATAAATTTTGTTCTCTACCAAATAATTATTAGGTTTATTTATTTTGTTTTTATACTAAAATTTTACTTTTCAATAATTTATAATTGAAGTACCGTATAATGTTAGGTTAAAGAGGGTAGCAACGTTATGTTTGTTAATATTTATTTGATGATTATTTTATAACACTTGTATAATGTGCTTTAATAAAATACTTAGATAGCCTAGTCTTTAAAAATAATAAAATATAAAATCCAAATAAAAATATCATCTAAATATTCTTAAAAAATAAAATATTAGTTCAATAAATATGTCTATAGTGTATGCACATAAAGAGAAAGATGAATAAAAAAGTAGTCTATTAAAAAAATTGGAAGTATCAAGTATCGAGGAAAAAAACATAAGGAACCCGGTTTTGGTAATTTATCATTTGAATATATATATTTTAAATATGTATCATTTGAAGATTGGAGGAGTAAATAAATTGGTACATTATGAAACTTAACGTGAGAAATAAAAATTGACTAGAGTAATCTCCTATATATTAATAGAGAAACCCTTAAAAAGTTATAATCTGTAATTTTTACTAATTAAAAAATATCTTCTTGAGTTGTCACATAATTAGAATATTAATTTGCTTACGTCGAAATTTGAGAATTAACTGAAAATTTTGTTAGTCCAAAATTAAATTGCTAAGTAATATTATATTATATAATATGTTCATTATGGATAATTCATTTATCAAACTGAAATTTATTATATATAATTTTTTTCAATAAAATTTACGTAATTACATAATATGATTGAAATATATATGAAATTAATGATTTAAATAATAAGAATTTGATAAAAATCTGTATATTTTCTAGCATTTTTAATTCTTTATTATTAAAATAAATTACACAATTACATCATTCATAGAATTAAAATTTAGCTTTTTTGTATATGTTGTATTTTAAATTTTTCAAAATAAGTATAAATTATTAAAACTGTTAAAAGTTTCACATAAACTTTTGTGATCAATTTTTTCTTTTTTATATAATAAGATAAAATGATTATAAAATCATATGAATAAATTATATTATTTTAATAAGTGTTTATGTTAATATATATATATTCATATTGTTTAAATTAAACTATACATCATATAAAAATAGTACTTATATTTTGATATTTGCATTGAACATATATTGAAAAATTGAATATTTTAATTTTGAAATCTCATTATTTTTATAAAATATTATAAATTATTGAAACCACTGAACCTTCCATATTAAAAAAAATTTGTTGGTGTAAAATTTTGTTTCATAAATATGAAAATAATCATAAAATTATATAAGTAGAAACATCATTTAATAAATATCCATATTAAAAATCTACTATATATCTATGTTAATATCATTTAAATTTAATTATATATCATATACGATAGATAAATTTGATTGTTTTGTTTTATTTACCATAAAATGATTGTGAATAAACAAGACCAGTCGTTTGATATATATGCACATGCTAATTTATTACATAATAAAAACACATTTCTTAGTTATCTAATATATAATTAGTGTTTTATTATTTCATAATATGTAGAAAAAAAAGAAAATAAATAATAAATATAAAATATAAAATATTTATTCTGCAAAAAACGCGGATCTTAACCTAATTATATATATATATCTTTAATAATTTTAAATCTTAAATATTTTCTAATCTAAGGCCAAAACAAAAGAACGAAAAGAATGAACTCAAAAATCAATATTTATATCGAGCAATAATCAAAATAAATAAGACACAAAAAAAATTATTGAATATAGTTAGGATTAGCACGTGGACGTAAACTTCTCATAACCATAATTAACTTTTAAATTGCTAAAACATGATATAAAACCGAGCTGGCATAATTGGCATGTGATTCTTTGGCCCAAAGGTTAGGTTTTATGCATTTTTCACCTAAAATATTTTTAAAAATGAGATTAGCTCATCAATAAACAAATTATGTAGTTAACAAAAAATAATTTTTAAAACTAATTAAGGGTCAAATATATGAATTCGATTAAAGATATACTATTTATTTTTTCATACTATATTTCTTAAATAATTTTATATGAATTTTCTTTGTGTAAGACGCATGTCTTATCTTAGTGGACTATTAATTTTGAATACATGTCAGTTTTCTATAAATAAATTTGTTATGAGGACAAAAAAAAGAATAAAGAGAGGGGGCATCAATTTAATATCCTTATAATTTTCACTATTTAAAAAAATCTGAGTGGTGGCAGGCAGCTGCCCCCATATTGGACCATGTAGATCCGCCATAAAGATAAAATGTTCCGATGTGTTGACTCACTATTATCTGGTGTCTCACGGTTATTACAATAAAGTCAATTTTTTTTTGATTAATTTGGGGGTATCCTAGGCCCATTGAGAAGCCCAGACTAATTCCCAAGTGGACTTAGTTTCGCGAAGCAGGTGTATCGAATCTGAAACATGTTAGTGTCTCAGTCTCATCTCTTTACCACTCGACCATAATCACCCGATCAATAAAGTCAAAATATTACAACTATGATTTCGGGTTTTTATGCATATCTTTGATTTTCAACTCGAAGACGTGTGTTTCGTTTTGGCTCAACGCAAATAACTTGTTTGTTACAACCTGTGCATATATGGATTAATCATGTTGTGTCTTAGTTTTAAATTTCAGTAGGAAAAAATGTTTTACGTTGTGTCATTTTTTTTTTTGAATTTTTTTTTATTTTCTATCCCTCAGAATTTGATTATTCGTCAAGGTATAATCAGTCACTACTTTTAACATTTTTATTTATTCATCATCACTGGGATTTTACGTTGTGTCATTGATATTAACAAATACGGATGTCAAAAAGAAAACGATTTCAGGTTTGGAAAACAAAACTAGGGACTAAGGTTTAAATTCTTCCTAACTAGTAAAAGACGTGTCGTCGGCCAAAATACGATAATTTTGTTTTTGTCAACGCCAAAATACGATATTTAATTTATACTAAATTAACCAAATGGCCATCACAAGCTTACTGGTCCATATCTTGTTGATATTAAAGGATTGTCTTCTTTTAATTCGTCAAAATTGATCTTATGTAGACGTTGATGGCCAGAGTTTTGTTTCCTTTTTCAATAATTTACATAAATATTTTAGAAAAAAACAAATAGTAATTTACATAAATATTTCGTAGACTTATATATTAGTGGCTCCGATTAAAGTCAACCTAACAACGACTGAATTACTCCGAATCGCACCATTTCATGCAAATCGTACACGTAATAGAAATAATGTGAAGTATCTTTTTTGACAAACAAAAGAATGTGAAATATTCATTAAACAAATGGCAAAAATCTGATATTTCCGCATGATTATGCATTTTGAATTTATTTTTTAATTGTTTTTCTTTTTGAATTTAATTGATAAGTTGAGTTTTTAAAGCAATCCAAACCCGGAAAAAAAAATCAGTGAATGAGTAAAAATTGGATTCTCGCTAATTTAATATCGAGAACATGAAGTTTATAGGTAATCCGGACTTTGGTGGATCCTTAAGAGGTATTACATTAAGTCGAATTCAGATAGCATATCGGTATGGATAAACTTTTACTAATAATGGAAGATACAAGGTTAATTTATATATCAGTTAGAATGATTGTACGTAGATAGAGAAAGAACGCTATCAGAGTATGGTCCTTCAGTCGCTCGGTTGAAGATTTTTTGCGGAAAATACAATGTCCACCTAAAATGACACATTTTTTTTAGGCACTCTCACGAATTCCATAGGATCTAGACATTTTTCCCACTCAATCACTCTTTGCAAACATGGATTATTTATTATGAAAGGTTTCTCCGGAATTGGAAAATTATCAATTAGCATGGATTTTATAATACATATGGAAATGAAGAAACAACAAAGTATTTAAAAATTTGGATATTGATCATATAGACACCCTCAAACAGAATCATTACTTTGGGCTGAGGCACAAATTTCACTTGCACATGGAATCAATCAAACTCGATTACCACTTGATGCAACATTACCGTCTATCCCAAGTAGATGGTGTTTAACGGATGGATCATGAAAAATCAGGAAACCTATTCAAGACAAGGGTGGTATAGCACACAAGAAGGTTTTGATGGTTTAATGGGAGCGAGGAATACAAAAGCGAGTCAGTCGCCACTTCACTCAAAGATAGAGGCTCTCATTTGGACAATAAAATGTATGGGAAATCTAAGACAATTTACTATTATTTTTGCAACGAGTTGTTCTCAGTTGGTGAAGAAAAACCAGAAGAATAGTCAGCCTTTCCAAGTTATTTGGAAGACATACAGATTTTTAGATAAGTTTTAATAGTTCAGAGCTTGTTCATATATCACAGACATAGAATTCAAGGGAGAATAGTCTCGCACGCAATGCAAAGAAACAACTGTCATTTGTTTATTCATATGAATGTGGAACTACCAATTTGGTTTGTAGAATCTATATGATGAACCTGTTTAAGTGGCTGGTAAAAAAAAGAAAAAGAAAATAAAACTAAGAAACTCATGTTTTAAACACATTCATCATCTTAATAAATCGCCAGTGTACGAATCATATACCAACTTTTTCTCCTAGGCGCAAACGCATCTTAACGACTGCAATAATGCAGCTTAATCCATGTAATTCATAGTAGGCTACAACTAATTAGTGGAACAATGTAGTGTATATATATATATATATATATATTTCTAAGAACATGCAATTTATTGTTTAGTAAGAAAAACAAACAAAAGAATCTTTATTATTGACATGAAATTACGATGTGAACGTCGTCACGTACTCTTCTCATAATAAACAATAGAATAAATCATGAGTGTGTTAAATAATAAGACACATTCTTGTCTTTTTACATTGGAAGACACAACACACATGAGACACACATTTTTCACTCTCTCTCTTGTGATAGTGTCGAAAGTACCCTTAGTTGTGGATAGGAAGAAACTAGCTTGGTTTAGTTGACTGTCTGAATTGGTTAGGTTGACTATTAAAAGTAGTTTTAGTTAAAAGTTTGTCATGGATCATTTTTTTTTTATCAATTCACCCTTCACTTTTTAATTTGATTAATTTTTGAATATAAAAGTAAATAAATAAATAAATTTGACATAATAAAATCTGTTTTTTTCTTTTCTACATTTTAATATTCATTTACATATACTTTAGTAATATAAATATGAAAAACATTCAACAAACACAAAAATGAATTTCTCCATCTCAAGCTCTGCACCAACCACATCTCTTGTGTCCACACCAACTACATCCACATAACTACTATCCACACCGATCACATCCATACAATATCTGTCTACAGCAGCCATACCCGCACCTCGCATATCCCTACAACCACATCCACACATTCCTAGTCCATCAAAACAACAGACATGTTTCATCACCCCCAAACGATAAAAAACATTAAGCTTTGATAAAACACATCAACACATATGTATCCAATCAAACACCACAAGACTAAAGGTTCCATCTTTAAAAACAAAAGTTAACCACATAACTGATAAGAACACTCATCAAACAAACCACAAATCTTAAATCGCAAAACAATCAAACAAACTAAACTCAAATATGTTTTCTTCAATTTCTCAGAACATCAAATTATGAGTGAACAAAACATAGAAAAAAAGAATCTTACCTCAAGAAACAGGGACAATCAACGAACTCAATCGAGCTTCAGGTTGTCTTGAACCCTCAATTCCTTCTTGGTTTCGTCCCCACCTGTCAATCTCCTCTTGATTTGGCCTCAAATTTTGTGTTTAAGGTTTGTGTCATCAAACGAAAATTCCAATAATGATTGATATGGAAATATCAACCTACGACTTCCTCTTTACCCTCCACCTTCACCACCTCCTTCACACCTTCCACCCCACTTCCACCTCGATTGTATCCACCACCACCACCTCACCACAAGTAGCCAGCTCCATAACCTATGTATCCACTCTCACGTCATTCACCTTTGTATCCACCACCACCTCTTCCACAACCACAACTGCGATATCCATGACCACTTAACATGATTTCCACCTTCACCACCTCTTCCATAAAAAAATGTGAATAAAAAGATGTGGACATGGAAATTCAGAGAATCTAAAAAGAAAAAACAGAATCTAAAAGAGCAGAACAACATGGAAATTCAGAGAATCTTAGATGGTTGAATAGTTGATGATTGACCTCAAGGAGAGAAGCATTGAACTGAGCAACTAGAATGTAAGTAGTAGTTTCGGAGATCCCACATCGTTTCAACGATTCTGTAATCTAAAATGGAGGAAAAAAACGAAGAAAACCATTAGTAATCTATTCTTTATTACAATACACCAAAACAGAGATATTCTCAAGATTCAACTAATTTTTCTCCAAACAAACTCACAACAGTTATAGTAGACCAATAGTGTCAGAACTAGACAAGAGTGGTTTCAGAAGCACAAGCAAGGTTTGTCTGATTACATGTTTAGATCCGGAGTAATTGTAGAAAAGCTCAGAATGAAGAGTTCGTGTTGATAACGAATCGTGTGATTTGGAGATAAGGGCTTTTTGAGCTGCAGCTAAGAGAGGGAAAACATCTGGGATCTGATCTCAAACACAATTCGTTAATAAGATCAAGAATCTAAAGTCGTTCTTAAATATTTTAAAAACAAAGGAAAGAACAAGAACTTACCAGTAATGCATTGAAAAATGAGACTTCGAGCTTCAGACTTCCATCTAGACTTGAATTCAAGAGCTCCCTGAACACACAATAAACATAAAGAGATGACTAAAAAACTGAAGCTGAAAAAAGGAGAAAACCAAGAGAGAGAGAGTACTTAGAGTTGGTGACATCGGAGAAGAGAGAAACAGAGAGAGTGTTCACCGTCGAGTTGGAACACCTTCATAACTATGAGTAGTTAGGTGGCGAAAAGGAGGGAGATAATTAGGGTTTTACACCGCCGGAACTCGAGAGACAGACCCGGCTAATCAATTTTTTTTTTTTATCAATTCACGCTACTATTATAGATCTCTAGATCTACAACCCTTGAAAGGAGAAAAGAGCTAAGGTAGATGAAATAAAAACCTCCGACGACAAGCTCCTGTGAAGTTGGTTGACTAAGAAACTTCCTTTTCTTCTTCGACTTTGATTTCACCATGTTTTGTGATTTACAGAGATAAAAGAAATAAGAACCTAAAAGAAATAAGAAGGGTTCAGAAGTATTAGCAGAAGAGGGCAATAAAATGAAAAATTGAAATCAAATAAGTTTTTGAGTTTCTGATTTCTTTATGTTCTTTGATTTGAGGGAGAGGATGCAAGAGAATTGACGCAGTTAAGAAAATGATTTTGTGCATTTTTTTATTTATATGTGTAATTGGATAGTTTGGTTTAGTTAGAGAAAAAATGAAGAACGAGAGGAGTTGTAATTAGGGGTACAAGAGACAATAGACACACAGAAAGTGTGTTACCAGCAAAATGTGTCTCATTGTGTTAATAGAAAGTGAGAATGTGTCTTAGAATGTAAATTTCTCATAAATCATTGATATTTTCCCCCAAAAGTTAGTTTACGTTTTCATAGTCAAATAGTCAATAAAAACATTTGTCTTGAAAGAAATGTAGTGTTGACTTAAGTTTGAAGTAAACTTAGGTTATAAGATATCCTAATGAGTTTAGGATTAGAAATATGAAAGATGTGTTTCCTAATGAGTTTAAGAGTTTATAATTATTATATAAGGAGATACCATGATTTGGTATAATTTAATGAGTTTGAAAACTTGTGTTTAAAAACCTTAAGGTTTTTGAGTGTTTCCTTAGAGAAAGATTAATAAAGTGAGTCGTTGAGATTGAAGGTTTGGTTTTAGGTGTTTTACCATTTCAATAATTGGTATCAGAGCTTTATCGAAATCAAAAGGTATACGAGAAACAAAATCTTCGTTAGCAAATAAAACCATGGGAGAATCAATCGCAACAACTAAGGCAAAGGATAGTGCTCCATTGTCAATACAATGTCCAATTCTCAATACTATAAACTTCAAGGTGTTGTCAAAAAAAAAAAAAAAAAAAAAAAAAAA
>CAKOAT010246265.1:150617-171871 GCA_932364175.1 Eruca vesicaria subsp. sativa | reverse complement strand
CTGAAAGAGTCCGTGAGGCAAGACTACAAACTCTCATGGACGAATTTGGAAGACTAAAGATGAAAGAAACATATATAATTGATGTATTCTCAGGAAGACTATCAGACATCTCTTCCAAATCAACACCTCTAGGAGAAACTATTGCCAAACCTAAACTTGTAAAGAAGTTTCTGAACAGTCTTCCAAAGACAAAATACATCACCATGATAGCTGCATTCGAACAAGTTTTAGACTTGAATACAACAAGCTTTGCAGACATTGTTGGAAGATTGAAAGCCTATGAGAAGAGGATTCAAGCTGACGATGAAGATGAGCATCAAGAGAAACTTATGTATGCCAATATTGATTCACAAACACATAAGAAGCTTACAATAGAATAGAGGACGAGGTGGACGGTTTGGTAATAGAGGAAGAGGTCGTGGGAGATACAATAATCATAAAGACTGGAAGCAAGGAAGAGATACATCACGTGTAGTATGTTTTTGATGTGATAAAACTTGTCACTATGCTTACATGTGTCCAGACTGGTTACTTAAGCTTCAAGAAACACATGAGAATGAAGATGATAGTACACATGAAGCTGAAGAACTGATAATGAATAAGGTTGCTTACTTGATTGAGGAGAATGTGACACCAAGCAAGTTCGAAGCACACACGGATAAAGACAACATCTGGTACCTAGAAAATGGAGCAAACAACCACATGTCAGGTAACCAAGATTGCTTTGATCAAAAGATCACATGAAAAGTAAGTTTTGGGGAGGATTACTGCATAGACAACAAAGGAAAGGGTTCAATTCTTTTCATAACCAAGCATGGAAAGAATAAAATCATGACTGATGTATATTTTATCCAGGATCTAAAGGGTAATATCATCAGCCTTGGTCAAGTTACAGAGGCTGGTTATGATGTACGGATGAAGGAAGACTTTCTCACACTTTATTATCGCTATGGGAACTTACTGGTGAAAGCATTCAGGTTCAAGAATCACTTGTATAAAGTTATTATGGAAGTTGATAATACTAAGTGTTTTCAGCTTGCTAAGTTGGATGACTCAACTACTTGGCATGCCAGACTTGGGCATGTAGGCCGAGAAACCATGCAATCCATGATGAAGAAGGAGACTTGTGCAACATGTTTATTGTGGAAACAAACACGTACAAGCTTCCCAAAGTCAACAGTGTATCGAGCTTTGGAGACCCTTGACCTTTTTCATGGAGACCTCTGTGGACCAATCTCACCATCAATAGCAGCACAAAACAGGTACATATTTGTACTGATTGATGATCATACGCGTTATATGTGGTCAATCTTGTTGAGGGATAAAGGCGAAGCATTCGAGAAATTTAAGAAGTTGAAGAAGCTTGTTGAGCAAGAAACTGGAAACACCATCAAAACCGTTCGTACTGATAGCGGTGGTGAATTCACGTCTCAAGAATTTCAAGTCTTCTGTGATCAGCATGGTATAAAACACCAGTTAACTGCACCATATTCACTGCAGAAGAATGGAGTCGGTGAGGAGATGACTTGAAGTATTATGAAACATATGAGTATGTCAAACTACTTGTGGGGCTAGAGGCGGTAAGACATTTGACATATCTCATTAATATAGTCGCAACACGAACTCTGAAATTGCAGACAACATATGAAAGTCTTGAGAAGAAGAAACCCAATGTCGAACACTGGCGCATATTTGGTTGCGTTTGTTATGCTAAGAATGATGCTTCACATCTTCGGAAGTTAGAGGACAGATCAAGAGCGTTGGTACACTGATACACTAAAACTGAACCTTTCCTACTGTCAAGTTAATAGTGATAATTGTAGTATTTATGATTCAATCCAGAGGACCAGTTCACACTTTAATTCTATTAGTTTTCTACCAAGCTAAAACTCAAGGTAATTATAGATTGGTTTGTAGCAAGCAAATAAAATAACAATTGCAAATTATGAATTCAAGATTTAAAAAAGCTGGTCTAGGGTTTCTCATCGGATGTTAAAGCTGAGCCAAACAATTATTCAAGCACAAAATAGCACAATCTAGAACTAGGAGCACACATGTAGAACAGTCCACTGTCGTGGTACTGCTCTCTTTGCTGTTCGGTCTGAACACCTAAACTCTCGATTGGGTTCAGATCCGATAACAAGAAATATATGTCAAGTCCAATAGGTTCATCTAGTACCCCAGTATCTGCTCTCGCTGACTGGGGATGCTAGACTCATTCACCCAACAATCAAGTTATCCACTACACGGTTAATGAGTAGAACAACCCTAGATCTAACGATAAGTGATCAGGTTACAGCAAGCACTAAGAACTAGATGAATAAAAATACAATATGATTGCTTATCTATGTTTAGCTCAAGCGACTAACATCCTAGAACCCTAGACAAGCCAGCGAATACTCAGCCATGGAACAAGATGACAATGACATAATAACTGAATGATACTGCATAAAGTTCCAAAGAGAAATAGATAGAGTTCAGGATGATCTTCTTGTCGAGAAGAGTAGCCGTCTCCCTTACAATAGCAAATCGCCGAATATGTCTATGTCTCTTGCAAAACTAGCGTAAGAAAAATAAAAAATTTAAAGAGAGCTTTTTATAAGGAGGCGCCCTCGGGTTCCAGAGAGGGGAAGAGACTAGGGTTCGTCTTCAAAAAATACTGAAGTTTCCGTACATATCGGGAGCAGTCTTCTGATTGCTCCGCATGGATTGCTCGAGCTAGGGAGCAAGCATCTGACTGCTCCGTATGATTGCTCCGTGTGACAAGACCCTGATTCTTACATCTTTCTTCATGCACCTTCCTTCAGCTCCATAGCCTTCGAGATGACCTGAATTGACTTCAGAACAACTAGACTGGCTCAATAAAACACTGAAAACTAGTTAGAAAACATACAATAGTGCTAAAAACACCATATATCATACACCTAGGAATTCAATCAGGTTCAAAGGTGTATCACCTATATGATCCAACAAACGGAAGAGTAGTAATAAGTAGAGATGTGGTCTTCTTCGATGAAAACAGAAGATGGAAGTGGAATACAACTGAAAAGGATTCCCACGAACCTACTATGATCATGTTTCCGTTGCAGGGTGATAAAGGAAGATGATACAGTCCATAGAGAGAAAAACAATGATAGCGGTGAAGAAGAAAAAAAGTTGTTAGTTATATTGAAGATTAATATGAAACAGAGGATCAACCAATCTTGAGAAGATCTATGAGACAGACTACAAGACCTAGTTACTTAGACGACTTTGTCTTGTTGTCTGACGTAATGGAGACAGAACGACTACTTCTTCTTATCAGCGAAGAACCATGGGACTGGAATGAGGCAAAATCTCAGAAATTGTGGAGGGATACATGTGAAAATGAGTTAACTTTGATCAAAAGAAATAAATCGTGGACACTTGTGGGGTTACCAATCGGATGCAAGGCAATTGGGTTGAAGTGGGTTTTCAAGATAAAGCGTAATGCAGATGGAAGTATAAACATGTTCAAAGCTAGACTTGTAGCGAAAGGCTATGTACAATGCCACGGTGTCGACTTTGAGGTAGTATTTTCTCTTGTGGCAAGGATAGAAACTGTACGTGTGATCATAGCTCTTGCTGCGTCTAAAAACTGGGAGATACATCATATTGATGTATAAACCGTGTTTCTCCATGGTGAATTGAAAGAAGAAGTATTGTCTCACAATCTGAAGGATTTAAGGTAAAAGGAAGTGAACATAAGGTATATAAGTTACATAAAGCTCTCTATGGTTGAAACAAGCCCCAAGAGCTTGGAACATCAAGCTAAGTCAGACAGGGGCGAAGCTACTCACGCGGGAGAGGGTTCACTTGCACCCATATTTTTTTTCCAAAATTAAACTAATTGTTAGATAATTTTAAATGTGCATCCATAATAATTTATAATTATGCACCCACTCAAATTGATAACAAGCCTTAATGCAAAAAAAGTTAGCCCACTAAAGATTAAAATTAACACTAAAGCCCAATCATAATCTCTACACTTTTGCTAAACCCTAACTAATATGCCTAGGTGACTCAAAATTTTACGTTCAAATTTTTTTCTTTCGTGCAAGCCATCAAACAATCTGTGAGAGTTCTCTTGTCTTGTCCACCATACAAACTGGTAATTAATTAAATTCTTTTTATGTTTATTCAATTATGCTTTGAGTTGTTCCAAACTTCCAATTACTAATTCATGTTATGTTTTCGATTTTGCAGATTAATCAATGGAACAGTACCACAAACCAGCATCAGTTTCATCATCTGGTACTTCCTTGACATCTGATAATATTGATGATTTTCCGTGGGATCCTGCTAAAAGAAAAAAATATCAAGGATTATAATGTAAACCAAGTCGATGAGGTAAGACGCAAGTACCTACTTAGAGGCCCGTGTCAACCACTTGGTCATAATTTTAAAAAGAAACTCATAAGTGGTAAAATGAGGCGATTCAATCCAGGTTGGTTTGGTCTGTATGGTAATTGGCTAGAGTATAGTGTGTCGGAGGAAAAAGCTTATTGTTTGTGTTGCTACTTGTTTCAAGATGATGCATAACCTGGATTTGTGAGGGATGAGTTCTCGACTTGGAATAAGCCTGATAGGTTATCTTCTCATGTAGGAGAACTTAACAGTTCTCACAATAACGCTGTCAAGAAGTGTGATGATTTGATGAATCAAGGGCAATCCATAGTACATGCTATGTATAAGAAGACTAATGCAATGAAAAATGTGTATCGTATCAGATTAAATGCTTCAGTTGATGTTTCTAGATACTTACTGCGACAAGGACTAGCTTTTCGAGGTCATAGAGAAGGAGAAGAGTCTTCTAACAAAAGAAACTTTTTAGAACTTCTGAAATACACAGCTGATCACAATGATGTTATAAAAAAGTTGTTTTGGAGAATGCTCCAGGAAATAACAAGATGGTTTCTTCAGATATTCAAAAGGATATTGTAAACGCTTTTGCTGAAGAAGTGGTGAAATCTTTTATAGAAGAAATTGATAACGGAGTGTTTAGTTTATTAGTAGATGAATCTGCTGATGTGTCTGATAAAGAACATATGGCTGTTGTTTTTCGATTTGTTGAAGGAGCAGTCAAAGAAAGGTTCGTTGGAGTTGTCCATGTGGAAGAGACTTCTTCTTTGTCTTTGAAGCATGCTATTGATGAGTTTTTTTCTAAGTATGGACTGAGCTTGAAAAAATTAAGAGGACAAGGTTATAATGGAGTTAGTAATATGAAAGGAGAGTTCAATGGGCTGCGAACATTGATTCTTAAGGAAAATAACTCTGCATATTATGTTCATTTCTTTGCTCATCAACTCCAGTTGGTTGTAGTGGCTGTTTTGAAAAAGATATTTGATATTGCTGATTTCTTTGATAAGGTTTCCACGTTATTGAATATGGTTGGAGCTTCTTGCAAACGAAAAGATAAGGTCCGGGAATGTTATAGAGATGAGATAAATGCTGGAATTGCTAGTGGTGACATTAACATTGGGAAAGGACTGAATCAAGATATTGATATTTGATATTGCTGATTTCTTTGATAAGGTTTCCACGTTATTGAATATGGTTGGAGCTTCTTGCAAACGAAAAGATAAGGTCCGGGAATGTTATAGAGATGAGATAAATGTTGGAATTGCTAGTGGTGACATTAACACTGGGAAAGGACTGAATCAAGATATTTCTTTCCAAAGGCCTGGAACTACAAGGTGGACTGAATCAAGATATTTGGTTGGGTTGTTTTCTACTATTATTCAAGTTCTTGAGTATATCGAAGAGGAAGGCGCAGATGATTCTAAGAGATGCCAGGCACATGGTCTTCTCAAGTACGTTCAGACTTTTGATTGTGTGTTCTATATGCATCTGATGTTACTTATTTTGGGAATATGTGAGAATCTGTCGATGGCTTTGCAAAATTAAAATCAAGACATTTTTAATGGTATGTCACTAGTAGAATCTACTAAGCGGGAGTTACAGAGAGTAAGAGATGATGGATGGGATTCACTTATGTTAACAGTTTCTTCCTTTTGTGAGAAACATGATACTCAGACGCTGAATATGGAAGAATATTTTATCGATTCTCGGAGGCCAAGGAAAAAAACCAGCATCGCTAATCTGCATTATTATAAGGTTAATTGCTTTAATGCAACTTTGGATTTGCAACTTCAGGAGTTCAACGATCGTTTTACCGAGGTAAACACTGAGCTGCTTATTTGTATGGCTTCCTTGAATCCTATTGGTGATTTTCGTGGATTTGACAAGTCAAAATTGGTGAAGTTGACTAAATTCTATCCAAATGACTTCAGTTTTGTGGAGTGTTTATCTCTTGAGCAACAACTTGGTATTTTTATCGACAATTTACGACATGATCAACGATTCAAAAATCTGAAGAGTCTTGGAGATGTTGCTCTTCTGATGGCAGAAACACAAAATCATATTGCACATCTTTTGGTTTACAGGCTTTTGAAGTTGGTTTTGACTTTGCCGGTTGCTACTGCAAGTGTTGAAAGATGTTTCTCTGCAATGAAACTAGTGAAGACAGCTCTACGAAATCGAATGGGAGATCATTTTTTAAATGATTATTTCATTTGTTTTATCGAAAAATAATTACTTGGTGATGTCACAAACGAAGAAGTGATGATCTGATTTCAAGCCATGAGTGAAAGAAGAATGCTTTTGTAAACGTTGTTTTTAATATTTATTTTTAATATTTACTTTTAATATGTTATTTGATATTTTTATTTTAATATTGGTGCACCCATTATAAAAATTTCCTGGCTTCGCCCCTGAAATCAGATACTCAGGGAGCTTGGTTTCACAAATTGTTATAAGGAGGCCTCCCTATTCAGACGTAAGACAAGAAACTAGATTCTGCTTGTAGCAGTTTATGTGGATGATTTACTCAGCACTAGCTCAAATTTAGATGACATAAGAGACTTTAAGCTGGAGATGGAAAGTAAATTTGAGATGAGTGATCTCGGAAAACTAAGCTACTATCTTGGAATTGAAGTGATTCAAGTTAGAGATGGAGTAGTTTTGAAGCAAGAAAGGTATGCTACTAATATACTAGAAGAAGCAGGAATGAGCGAATGTAATCCTATCCATATACCTATGGATCGTGGCTTGAAGTTATCAAAGGCACCAGAGGAAGAAGCAATAAACGAGAACGAGTTTAGGCGCAACATTGGAGGCCTTCAATATCTTATTCATACCAGGCCTGATCTAGCACAATGTGTTGGTGTACTATCTCGTTATATGCATGATCCGAGATAATCACATGGGGTCACATTAAAACAAGTCCTTATGTATCTAAAGGGTACATGTTCTCTCGGTCTCTTCTATGGTAATGATGGCGAGAAGAAACTTGTGGGGTATAGGGACAGAAATTACAATGTGGATCCGGATGATGGTAAGAGTACAACATGACACATATTCTATCTTAATAACTGTCCAGTCACTTGGTGCTCCCAAAAGCAAGAGATTGTTGTGTTGTCTTCTTGCGAAGCTGAATTTATGGCTGCTACAGAGACAGCAAAGCAAGCTCTCTGGTTACAAGAACTGCTTGAAGAGATCACGAAAGATGGAGTTGAAAGGCAGTTTTTCGTATTGATAACAAGACCAAAATTGCCCTCACCAAGAACCCTGTGTTTCATGGGCGTAGCAAGCATATACACACAAGATTTCACTTCATACGGGAATGTGTTGAAGATGGACTTGTGGTCGTTGAACATGTTGCTGGAAAGGAACAAAAGGCTGACATACTAACCAAAGCATATGGGAGACTCAAGTTCAAAGAGATGAGAATTCTTATTGGTGTTCAAGATGTGTCAAATGAAGATATCAAGCTTAAGGGGGGGGGGAGAATGTTGACTTAAGCTTGAAGTTAACTTAGGTTATAAGAAACCCTAATGAGTTTAGGATAAGGAATATGAAAGATGTGTTTCCTAATGAGTGTAGGAGTTTATAATTACTATATAAGAAGATCCCATGATGTGGTATAACTTAATGAATTTGAGAATTTGTGTTTGAGAAGCTTAAGGTTTTTGAGTGTTTCTTTAGAGAAAGACTAATAAAGTGAGTCTTTGACATTAAATGTTTGGTTCTAGGTGTTTTGCGATATCAACTAGGAGTTTTCCTACGCCATGCACATAAACAGAAATTTTAAATCTAATAATTTTTAATTTAAAAGCAAACTTTCATTTATATTTTGACATTACAATTTTTTATATTTGATTAGTATTGTTTTAGTTTTCTATTTGCTTAGGTATACTTACAATTATATATATATATATATATATATATATATATATATATATAAATATTATATATAAGTTGATATGCAATTATATTTTTATTGATGTTTTAAATATATATATATATATAATTTGTTTGTTGTATTATATAAGTTATTAGTTATTAATTATTTCAAATGTTTCCCAAAATAAATAATTGTACAGAATTTTAATATATTTAATTGTATAGAAATTTTACTTTCAATGATTAAATAAAAGTTATTAATTATTAACGTAATTAAAGAATCTTTCCAAAAATATAAATTATTTATACGGAAAACTGTATATATGACAATTAGATTGATGTCATGTCTTATTTTTTCAAAGTCTATGTCGTTTTTTTCTTGTTGGGAATGAATGTGGTGATGATAAATATGCAAATCACTTCGTAAATAATATTTAAGTTTATCTTTTATCGTGTTAAATAATTTGAAAGCATTAATATATGCATTAATATTATATATATAATATTTATACATGATTTTTTCTGTGTGAGAACTGAAATTCGAACTGTCGATTTCCGTTAAATAATGAAAGTTAGGAAAAACCTAGTTTTCCAGAGATCTCGGATCTCTGCAAAAAACACACGAAAAAGACAAAGAGATAGATAACATAATATCGAATAAGAATTGCACAGAGGCTTTTATTGATTACTGAAGATAGGGTTACAAGATATCACCAAAGAGGTGGATGAATTGAGAAATGATTAACAAAGAGAATCGCGGAACAAATTAACAAAATGTTTTCAGTAACGGACTTGCTAGTCTAGCCATTTAACTCCTAAATTTGTCTAAGCTAACCAAAGTTCTCTAGGTCTAAAAATATCTCCCTTTCTTCTTCATCCCAGATTCCTTTATATATGTTTTTAGAGTTGGCCGCCTTCCACTTCTTTCGCCTTTGTGCCCAAGTTTATCATCTCGTGGACTTTTTCATTTTCCCCAATCTTTCCATTTATCTTTGAAATTTAGCATTTATCTTCTCCCGCGAGTATAGGATAAACCGTCATAGTTGTTTTGGGCTCGTCCTTGTCTAAAGTCGTAAGTGGGCTTCTTGCGGTGGTTTGGACCTTCCGTGGACCGTTCTTCAGCCTTAAGCGTTTTACGAGAGTTACAAGATTGGATCAATTGTATGGCTGGAGTTTTGACTAACCGTTCCGTTCACACGATTGATTTGAACTCGTACGAAGAAAAGAGCCTTCATGGTTTTTACCATAAAAAAAACAAAGGTAATTTTAATTGAGATGGATTAGTCCGGTTGAAATCCTTAAGAAGAGAGACAGGGATGAACTATCCACACATCATATAACCGGCCAAGAGGGAACCACGCCGGTTGCCACATGGCAACCGTGCTTTGAATCAAACAGTCACCATATGGCGACCGGATTTCGTTTCGAACCAGTCGCCATATGGCGACCGAGTTCCTTGCCAAACCGGTTGCCATATGGCCACCAAACTTTGAGCCAAACCGGTGCCAGATGCGACCGGATTGTGAGCCAAACCAATCGCGATATGGCGACCGGGTTGTGAGCCAAACCGGTCGCCATATGACGACCAGGTTGTGAGCCAAACCGGTCGCCATATGTGAGATAAAATGATTGCCATATGATTATGAGCCAAGCCGGTCGTCATATGGTGACCGGGTCATGTGTCGGACCGGTCGCCATATGACGACCGAGTTGTGCGCCAAATCGGTCACCATATGGCGATCGTGTCCCGTGTCGGATCAGTCGCCATATGGTGAGTGGGCTTCGAGCCAAACATGTCTCCATATGGCGACTAAATCCCGTGTCAAACCGGTCGCCATATGGTTACCGAATTGTGAGCCAAACCGGTCGCCATATTGCGACCAGGTCCCGTGTCGGACCGGCCGCCATATGGTGACCCGGTTTTGTAGACCTTTGTTTGACGTGTTTTCGAAAGATTTTTTGAGAGGATTCTTCCTAAGTAGTAATCTTAGCCCTTGATTTCGAGATTACCGTTTTCGACCCCAACAATCTTTTATAATTTAATTATTTTTAAACAAAATCTAATCTAAAATATTTCTTTGAATACAACAACATAAACTATTTTTATACAATGATAATTATTCATTAACATTAATAAAAACATTATAACATAATATAAAAACATTATAACCTTTTGATAATGATCAAATCAGTTAAATTCATTTTTAATTAATGGTCAGTTATATATTAATTTAAATTTAGTTTATGGTGTTAATTAATCTAAAGTAGTTTTTAGATAATGATAATCATCCAATCAATGAATTTTTTTCTAAATTAAGGTTAAGTATATATTAATTCTTTTTAATTAATATTTAATTATACATTAATAAATATAATTATTTATTAAGAGTAATAATTAATTATTAGTCAAAAGCATTAAAACATGACAAATAAAAAATTACTTAAAATTATGAAAAACATGACAATGACAAATAAGTAAATTTACTTTTCAAATAATAATAGTAAAGATATGTTCCATGTTAATTCAACGATGCCAAGACCACAAAATAGTTAAAACCCGTTAATAAATATATTATCTCGACTTTCTTGTAAAGAAACAAATAGCTCGAAAAGCTAATAAAGTCAAATGGACAGAGAATATGCATATGGAAAATAATTGTTAAGGAGAGGACAAATTGTAATTGGCCAGCTATTTAATGCCTTTTAGTATTTAGCCATAGGCACCGCAATGTTCTAAAATAAAAATGGGTGTAGGCCTACTCCTAGATGACAAATCAGTTTTAACCAAAACTAGATTTTGATCCGCGTAATTGTGCGGGTGTTTATTTTCGTTTATAATTAATTATATAAATATTTTATTTTCACTTATAAATTAGTATATATTATAGTAATTACATATTTACGATATGTATAGTAAATGTTTTTCAAACATAATAATATTATATAATACGTGTTTTAATCAAATAGATTGTTTCAAATTTTCTATATTATACATGTTTTTTCAAACATGTGTTTGTTTCTTTTTCTATATTTTATTGTTTGTTAGATTAGTATTTCATTTTTAGATAAAGTAATATAAATAGAGCTTGATTAAATATTAGTATACTTTAATTTGCAAATATAATATAAACTTCGAAGAATTTTTTTTGCTAAAAACTAAACTTATAACTTCATAAATTAATATTGTAAAAAAATTTATTAAAAATAATTTTTTTAAAAAATAAATTTTTTAAAATAAATTAAAAAATATAATTTTAAAAATTTACATCGAAATAAATTTATCTAGTATATATAGCGTGTAAATTTTTGTTAGGGCATATAAATATTCCATATTACGAATCTGTGATTTTTGTTAATATATTGAGGATGCATTTAACTATTATTGACATATTTCCATATAAATAATAGAAGATTCCTAAACTTATATCTATTGACATATTTTGCGTGACTAAGTTGGAAGGTGTGGAGTTCCTTACCAAAACCAAATTGTTAAGCGTATCTTTGTTATTATAGATATGATTTTTCATAAGATATAATGATGATAAGATTATTAGAGAGTTAATGTAACATGACTTTCTAGTAATAGTCTATTTTAAAAAAAAAATCACACATGAAGTTAAGTCATGACTTCTGTTTTAATATATAACACTAGATCTTAACCTGCGCGGTTGTTTTCATTTATTTTTATATAAACATTTTTTTTTACTTCTAAATTGGTATATATTATATAAGGTGTGTATATCGAAAATGATGATTTTGTTATTTTTAAAAATAAATTATATAATTTTTAAAGTTTACATAAAAAATATATAAATAATTAATTTATACTATTACAATATTGAATTATATAAATTTAATTTAAACATGTATTTATTATAATATCTATAAATCCAATGAATCATCTAATTTTTATTAGCCCAATAAAAATTTCTAGTAAGCCCAATAAATGTTATTAGTGAATCTAATGAATGATATTAATGATTAAATAATGTAATGTCATAAATTATATTAGATGATCCTTTTTAAAATATCACACATTAAGTGAAATCATGACTTCTGTTTTAATATATAAGATGTTATCTTATCATGAAATTGAATTTATACAATTCAAATCAGTTTAAACCATTTTAAATTATTTAAAATTAACAGATATCAGGCTATATCGATATAAATTGGTGTAACTCTTTTACATCAAACAATAATGTTAATGAAAATTGACATATTTGTTTAGATTTTTCTTCTTTTGTATATATAATTTTTATAATTCATTAAAAATAATTTGACCATTAAATCTAAAGCTAGAATATATAATATAAATTGAAAGTATTTAGCAAATAAACTAATAATTTAATACCATGTCTAGACTTTCGATTATCTACTTAATCTCTAGGCATCTACATAGCGCCAATTGCTACATATCACGAGTAAAGTCTGGTTTCATTTTGGTTCTGGATATCCCAAAATGCATATATGTATGATAATTGTTAAAGAGCGGGTGGAATTTGATTGGGCAGTTTATTTTTGTTCTAGATTAGGTAGCTATTAGATAATTATTTTTAGTAAGCAAACTTGAGTTCCATTTCTTTCTAGATATTTCAGGTACTTATGTTTCTACCATGGTGGTAAGTAGACCTTGTCAAGAAAGGTAATTTATTTCTTGACTTCTTTTTTTAACTACTAGTCTTCTATCTTGTTTGGTCTAAATGTTAATATGAACTCTTTCTTTTCGTTTAGAGTCTACAAGCCAAAGTTTCTTTTAGGATTTATATCTGAGGGTGAATGAATAAATGGTGATCAACTTGGTGTGTGTTGATTTTTTCTTTGTGAAAGTAAATGTTATATATCAGCTTTAGTTGCAATGGGTATTTGGGTTATTTTGAATGGTTTTTGGATATTTTAGTTCTTATTAGATATTTTTGTATATGAAAATCAATATCTAAACCGACCCTAACTCAAGATTACCCAAACCGAATAGGACCAAAAAATTTTCGATTCCTATATAGATCTTCCGACCCCTCCTTAACCTTCGCTACACAATAACCAAACTAAATCAAAACGAACCGATATGTATAACGTCCAAGCCTAGTGGTAAGTAAATTCTTTCAAATATTTTTAATTGCATATATATATATATATATATATATATATAAATGAAAATAAACCTTTACAGATAATTTGAATTTTTTTTTAAAAAAATATGTTGGGTATATTTTTGTTTGCTGCTTTTACCATAGTTTTGTTTTTGTAATTTGTATTTCAAAAAAAATATTTCAAAATTTCTCTATTATAGATTCTATTAATTTTCTTTTATATGAAGTTCATTTATTAGGCTACTACAGATAATAAATAATAAATAACAACGACACAAAAGAAAAAAAAATCATAGAAGATATCTTTTAACATCAAAGATAACAACGAGCGCAGTTTTTAAGTGCATATTTGGATAAAATTTTTTTATTAATTTGAGATATTTTGGTTGAAAACTAACTATCTTCTGTGACGATAGTATCGATGATTAGTCCGATCTTGAATTTTTAATGAGGCATAATCATAGTTTTATTTTGTATGACTAAACAGTAATAATTTAGTTTTAGACAGGATTCAAACCACAGGTAACATAATGTTTTAAGTAATATCAATAATTTCCCTAACTAGAGTATGAATATTCCATCTAATCATGTTATTTTATTTTCATAGTCGACTACTAAAAACATTAGTATTTATTGCAAGATTGGTCCTGAGATTTTGGAGACACTAGGCAAATTTTTAAAAATCTCAGCTAAATTGTTTTTTTTTAACTTATTTGGAAGGTTAAATCATTATTTTTTGGAAACCTATGTGCATATAAATATTTTAAATTTTTTCAGAGGTCTTAGCGAATATTTCAACAGGCTTGGCCATGACCGATCATGTTTTAATGTATTTGAATCTTTACTTGCGACTATATTTGCATATATCTTTTGAAGACTGGCTCCAAATATCCCAGTCTCCCCACATACCAACATACGATCAACTTATTTCAGGCTTTAAGGTTAACTAGAAATTGATCAGCGTCCCTGTGTAGATATTTGATTTAACTTGTGTCCAAAGTAAATTCATAAATCGTTAGTTTTATAAAAAAAAATTTATTTATATTTTTATGTTTTGTAATTTATATATAAAGTAGAATATACTATTTTTAATATAGATGTCTGATAATATTTTGTATTTGTACATAATATTATATTAAAATTTTATAACTTAATGCAATTTGATGTAATTGTACTATTCATATATTAATCTATTGTTTTTTGTTAAATTTATATTCTGTAAATTATTATTAATTTTATGATATTTTGCTTTTTTTGAAAATTGAACTCTCGAAATTTTTATATTTGACTAAACTAAATAAGGTAATACTAGATTTAAAATTTTGTTTACTAATATATTATATATTTTCAGTTTTTTTTTCTACTTTTACCACAAAGAAACAATAATCACTGTAAATTATTAATTTAAATTAATTTTAAATATAGTGGCAGAGTCTATAAATAAAGAGGAATGCAAAAAAAAAATATTTAATTTATTATAAATACAATAGTTAATTATGTAAATAAATTAAAGTATTTAATTTGTTATCCATATTTCTAAACATTTATCATTATCCTGCTATCCATATTGTCAAATAGTACCAAAAGATACTTGAGGTTTAATAATGTTGATATACTCAGATTCACATCATCACGAGTCAACAACCCGAACTTGCATGAAATTTCCATTCGTATGAATGTTAAAACTGGTTATCATAAAATACAAAATCCACTGACAGATATATGTCATAGTGGTCTGTGTTTGTCCTTTGTGCCATAACCGTATCACACCAATATTAGATTTGATTTTTTTTTCCAAAAAAATTAATTCAAATCTAATGTACTGTATTTTTTTTATTCAGAAAGAGACACACAAAAAGACAATTATTAAAAATTCAAGGTATGCAATTATAGTGGTTAAATTTTGGAAATATCTAAAATATCGTAAGAGTTGGATTTTATTTAAAAAGTAGAATAAATAATTATTATAAACATAATTTTTTAATCCTATGTAAATTATAAGTAAATTATAAAATACTATATTTGAATAATCCTATTTCAATTGAATTAAAATTCTCCCTTATTGGCAAATAAACTTAGTTGTTTTAATACTAACTACATTTTGACCCGCACAACCGTTTTATTTTATATACATAAATATTTATTTTACATTATTAGTGACGTTAGTCATATATTTAAATATTTATAAAACAAATTCAAACACGATAATTTTATAGTTCATATGTTAATAACAATTGTTTCAATCGTTTCTTATTATATATTTATCTTCTTGGATTTGCATTTGATTATTAAATAAACTAATATATGAATGAAAATTTATAGAACTATTTCAAACACGATAATTTTATAGTTCATATGTTAATAACAATTGTTTCAATCGTTTCTTATAATATATTTATCTTTTTGGATTTTCATTTGATTATTAAATAAACTAATATATGCATGAAAAATCATATTTTTGAAAATTATTTTTATATTTAATTTATACTAAATTAGAATTTTTTTTATGTTTAGTTAGATAATATAGTATCATATATATAAAGTTTATATGTTTATTTTATACATGTGTTATATAGTTACTAATGTCAACATGTTCTGCGTATTATATTTTCAAAGTTAATATTTTCAGTTTATGTAAATAATATAGAGTAATTTATCCATTTAATAAAATTTTACTATAATAATTTTATTTTAATATGATACATTATGATTATATAAGATATTGAAAATTATAGAATTTTTATTTTTTTATTTTATTTTATAGAAGATAACTATATATATTAATGTATAATTTATATTCTTTACTAATTCGACATTAGTGAAAAATTTACATAATTTTTTAAAAGTTAAGATCTTGATAAAAAAATTTTAACATATATTTTGTAATTTTGAATATATATTTATATTTAAAAAAATATCAAAAAATATTATGATTAAAGTAGTTACAAATATTTTATTATTAGATTTAATAAAATACATATAGTAAAAGTTTCTAGTGATGATCTATTTTTTAAAAAATAACATATGAATCAAAGTTATGACTTATGTTCTGATGTAATAGATTGTACTATTCTTGGATGACTAAGAATTTTTTTTTTTTGTGGGGTTGACTAAGAATTTTGTAGACTGAAATCTGCAAGATTTTCAGGTTCAGAGCCAAAATATTCCATATAGTTCCGTTCCAAGTATATCGATTATTTTCTGACCTCTAGCCTATGGTAGTATTGATACTTTTCAGTTTAATTAACTACACTTGAAAGCACATAAACATTACTGTATATTAGTGGAACATTTTAAAGTGAGTGGTTTTGAAAATTGTCCGTAGACATTCACTTTTTGTCATTTTTATGTCACATTCATGCAAGGTACTTCTTCTCCCAAGATATAAGGCATCTCCCCTTAGGTCATGACTAGTTAAAACGCAGTGGTTGCGGGGCAGATTGTGGAGTTTGCAGATGTGGATATCTGCATTTTAAATATTATTAAGCGATTTTTGCGATTGATACATTGATTAGAAATTGATGAATTTGCGGGATATATGACTGGTTGGTTATTAAATAAACATCGATTTAATAAAAAATATTAATACGAACACATTATAAAAATAACAAAAGTATATTGTTATGATAAAATATAAGAATTATTAATATAATATAATTCATAATAATATTACATTTATTTATTTATCTATTTTTTTAATTTAGATGAAAGTTATAATTTCTATAAAATTTGTTTGTAGATTTACATTAGAAAACTTAAAAAAAACAATTCTTTCATTTATTATGTACATATAGTAATCCTTTAAAATTATATTAAATATTCATGGTTTAAAGTTTTTATAAAATAAATAATCATAGTGAATTTAAATTAAAAGATAAAAAAATCTTTATAATATTTTGAATTTTAAAATTTAATTTACAATATTAAAATATTTTTGGAAAATATTTTTGTATTTATTTATTCATCCGCAATCACTTGCAATCGCAAATACTAGCGGGAACCAGTCTTTGAATTTAAGAGATTTTAACAATTTGGGATGATTTTTTTAATTTTTGTAAAAGTCCAATAACCGATACCAACCGTAAAAACTGCATTTGCGAGTGAGGAAAACTGTGAGACCCTTAACAGATTTCAGTATCATCACACAAACTTTCCATTAAGGTCTCATAGACTCAGAAACACACATTCTTGGCCATATCTCTGGGTCGTAAGGTAACTAAATCACATAAACATCATTCAACCTTTATACACATGATTACGTTCACCAAACACTAGTAATCCAACCGCATTTCATAAGGAGACACAAGAATAAAATGGCAATACATAAGTCTTACTGATTCTACTTTAATTTGACCAATCTTTATTCTCAGCTGAACATACTATGATGTTCAACTACACCACAATTTTCGAGAAGGGTCTAATAATCGTTTAATGTTTCACAGTTACATTTTTTAACCATAGTGTGGTATTATGTCAGTCTGAAGACTGTAACCATAATCCGAATGCAAGTGTTAAGAATTTGAAAATAGGTATTGATGGCTCGATTAACATAGAAGAACCAATGACAAGGAACGTTAAGAGACAACATAAACTCTTACACAGTTATTATATCACTTTAACAAAATTAAGTTTAACTATTAGACTGTAGCTTGCATGCATTTATTCAAACTGTAGATATAACGTAGAGGACTGTGTGTGCGTCGTATGCATAATTGATTCAAGTGCATTCAAAACCAGACGGAACCTTCTTGTTACACTTGTTGAGAAGAACGCTGAGAGATATAGGAACGTTAAGGTTGATCCCAAGAACGTTAGCCCTAAGAGCAGTGCAGAGACAAACCGCAGCCTCGAGGTCAACCAAACCTTGGACAACCGAGCAGCATCGTTGAGCTGATGGCTGACCCAATTGTAAGTTCAATAGGCCGCTTAGGACACTTCCACATACACCGAGCTTGAGAGCATCTATTGGACAGTTTCCGGATGAGCCAGGGATCCTCGGAGGTGAGGCCGGCCTAGGGTTAGGGTGTGGGACCGATGGACTTGGGACAGAAGGACTTGGGACTGAAGGACTTGGGACATGCTTGGGGGGCTTAGGACTTGGGACCGGCTTGGATTTGGGACTTGGGCTGCAACCACAATCAGTTGCAACCGTTAAGGTGAAAAAGAGGATGTTGAGGGCGAAGAAAAGAGCAACAGAGGCCGAGTTCCTTGAAGCCATTCTTTTTTGCAAAAGATGATAGACTCAGAGTTATAAGGATTATCGAGTGTGTTTTGAGAAAGAGATGAAGAGAAAGTAAGAGAAGTTGTGGGTATTTATAGGGTTTACAAGGGTGTGAAAATAGAGTACCAAAAAAAAAATAGAGTACCAACTTGTTTTAGTATAATCGATTGTATATTATATATATTTGTCATTCATATACCAAATATTACTTGTTCCCCTCCATCACCGTTGTGTAGATTCGTAAAAACGAACGTCCATACAATTTCGAACGTTGGTTTTGTAAAATTATAAATAAACAATTTCATTTGTGCGTTCATGATAGTATTATTATTGACTTGTCAATGCTGCTATTATCACTGCCATGATCATGATTATAGACCCCATTTTGCACATTGATTCAGAGTCTATGGCCATATTACGTGAGAGTTTCTATAACGTTACATGTGTAGATAAAAATCACAGCCAATACAAAATGTTCTATGTTAATGTTTTCAAAATTTCTAATCCTCTTATGTTATTAAATAGGAGGACATCACTATCCAGCTCCAGCATGCGGGTTGAGCTTTGAATCTCATTTGTCACGGAATGTTTTATATGCTATATATGTACTAATTATTGGATATACAAGTTTAGGTCGACAAAAGAAAACTAAAAGCCTTGGAAAAATATCTCAAGTTATTTTTGTATGTCCGGAGGATCATGACATAGCCTTGTGCCGGGTCCACAAACTTGTATCTATTCTTTATCATTCTAATTATTTCGTCAAGTATATATATTTTTTATCTGAATCATTTTCGTTCTATAATCAGAACCGTTATTAAGCATTGGTTTCAACAGACTCCAACTTAAAGTATGACACACACTAAAAAGATATTTATTTTAAAAAAATATTGGCCAAAATATCATCATCCCTAATTAATATGGTTGGGATCTAAAAGAAGTTAGCCTGCAGAAAGCAAGTATTGCTGGCTAGACATATGTTAGTCCCTTTTATTTTTCGAATCGGACATAATCATACCTCAAAAGTCATAACCGCTCCTTATTGACATTTCATCTTTATCATATCATATCTAAAATGAAGGGGAATCCGGAATCAAACACTTTCATACATTGTCGTCGGCAGAAACTTGGGCTGTATTTCTAGAAGTAGATAGAGATAAAACCACGTTTTTCCAAAGAAAAAAGAGAGTAAAACGATGTAATACTTTTAGGAAACGTACTAGACAGGGAACGTTATCATTAATACATAGGACAAATCTATTCCAGAAATGAATTTGCTGGAAGTCGTCTGCGCTTTGTACTATCCATCTTATTCTAACTACTTATTTGTGTAATTAATATTTTCCGATTTTTTAACCAGACATTAGGACCTTAATTAGAGTAGTTCTCAAAATATAATAAATAAAAATTAAATAGTGCTAGTGATTCCATAATCGTTTTTGTTGAAGATTATCTACTATTTAAATATAGTTATTTTAGTAATGTATTGTACAAAGTTGTTTTACCAATTTAAGATAACAATATCCGCACAATACAAAATTACCGGATTCTCTCTCTATATTGAACTTGGTTCATTCTTTTATGGCAAGCGGATAGTGCTAACTTAGCTGAGTCTCTGGATAACGGTTTTGGGTTGTTGTGTTTACCCCTATTTAAGCTAAGATAGTGTATGTGTTTAAATTTTATTTTCGTTCTCCGTTTCTTGTTATCCTTTGTAATTCTTTCAAAAACATAAAAGTTTAGGGGAGAATTTCAATTATACCACTTTGGTGGTACCACTTTTCATGTTTACCATCAACAAAGGAACATTTTCAAAAATACACATTTTATTAAAGGATAAAAGACTCTTATATCTTTATTCTTTATATATATATAAAATAAATATTAAATAAAATATTAACCCTAAACCCTAAAATATCAATTCTAAACTCTAGACCCTAAAAGTAAACCCTAAACCCTAAAATATCAATTCTAAACCTTAAATCCTAAACTCTAAACCCTAAAAAGTAAACCCTAAACCCTAAAAAATCAACACTAAACCCTAAACTATCAATCCTAAACCCAAAACCCTAAACACAAAATTCTAATAGTATTTTGACTATTAAAATTTTAATGGTAAAGTTGGTTAGTGTAAAGTTGAAAAGTGGTATCTTGAAAATGTTATTTCTGGCAATTTCCCAAAGTTTAGTAATGATATCTTTACATTTTTACCAAAAAAATTATATCCAATTTTATTGATCAATTTCAATACATTGTTCTCTTAAAAAAGTTCTTATAAAAAGTTGGTTGCTCATATTTCCATTCGATATCAACCAACTTGATATAGTATGTATCTTTGTTTTTTTGTCATGAGATATAGTATGTAACTCAGTTGTTATTTAGAATATTTTTTTTGTCACCAGACATTTATTTTGTATGTGTTTACTTTAGATTTTACAATAAATATTTTGAAAGAATTTTTTACACACACACACACACATACATACACACACACACACACACACACACACACACACACACACACACACACACACACACACACACACACACACACACACACATATATATATATATATATATTGTAGCGTAGATTTTTTTTACATTTCCTTAAATTCATTATTTGAAATAAAATTTTTTTATATATTTTACAAAATCTGCACTAAACTGTCTTATGTAATTAT
>CAKOAT010246265.1:62989-144116 GCA_932364175.1 Eruca vesicaria subsp. sativa | reverse complement strand
GTAAAGTCAGGGTGTTCTGGATCTGCATGTGTGTCTGTTGCCTTCTGCTAAGGTCACTGAATAAGATGAATTAAAGCACGAGGGTGGTTAATAACATCACAAAATAAGGTCCTAATTCCCACAAAGTTTGGACTGACTCGATTTAAAACATCAAAATGACTCAAAGCAAAAATAAGAAACAAAGCAAACGATTAGTAGCAGATACTTGCCTCCCCCAGACTTACTTCTCACCATCCCTGGGGAGAAACTAAATCGAAAGAAGGCCAAAATAAAAATAAAAATAAAAAGAGTTCAGATGGATAAGACAATGGTGATAGAGCTAGGAGACTGCCTAGTCAGTGTCATCGCTGTCGGATTGGCCTGGGTAGCGCCTGTTCCGATGACGAGGTGTAGCAAACGGGGTCTCATTTCCTCCAACCGTTGTGCCTGCGGGTTCTTTACCGGGGCGATGAGTCTCGCTGCAGTTGCTTCATGCTGAGGCCCAGATGTTGTAGGTGCTCCCATACAACCGCGGGTCAGAAGTCTGAGAACACGCTTCAGAAGGCTGTTGTTCTTGCGCTGTGAGTCGACCATCCACCTGCGGTAAGCAACATCATCTGCATCGTCTGCAAGTGGACCCAGGTCATCAGAGGTGGCACCGTCTCCAGTAGAACCAACGAACTCCACGTCCTCCTTAGGCGTCTGCGGAATAGGCGTTCTCGGGTCAGGGCACAAGTGTTCGAGATCGGGGTCGAAACAGATGTTCTGCACATCGCTAAGTGAAGTGATGTCCTGGTTGGGGAGCTTGCAGTAGAGGATGCTCCCGTTTCGACCCAAGAAGCTATAGGTGGTCTCATCACGCATGATCTGGCAGTTGACGAGGTAGGAGGTGTCGATGAAGGCTGGGGTCTCATTGCATGTGTACTTGGTTAGGTCGATCCCCAGGTGATGAAAGATTGGAGTGAGCAAACTGCCAGAACGATCCTTTTTAAGGGTCCCCTTTTGCACCCTTGCCTTCTTGTCCTCGAACATCTGAACAAGCACGTAACTCGGGCTGGTCGTCATTGTGGCAGTCGGAATACCCACGTTAACATCGCGAAGCTCATCAGCAACACCGGAAAACAGCATCTGTAGTTCCCCTCGATGCACCTTAGAAGTCTGGTCCTTGGTGAAAAGCAAGTTGCTCAGGACCTTGGCAGTGATGCGCAGGACGGGATTACGGATGTGGGATTGATTAGCTGTTCGCGACTTGAATTCTCCCATCGCAATGAACTTCCAGAACGCCTGCTCCGGTGGGAACTTCTTGGGGAAAGAAATGCCCGTGTACTCCTCGGACATGTCAAAAAGCTCTCCAATTGTGGCCAAAGAGACTGACCGCTTAACGCCTTCGACGAAGAAGGTGAAGTAGGCTTCTTCGAAACAGGGATAGTCAGGCGTAGAGAAGGTGAGTGTTGCGGTGGCGAGCACTTGTCGCACCAGATCAGGGTAGAGGTGGTGAGAGATAAAGCAGAGATCGGCTGTTCCCAAGGCATGTAAGGCCACGTGCAAATATTCTTGGAGATCAAGCGCTTGCAAGTCCATGGCGTTGACAAAATGCGTTGGAAGGATGGGGATGCGGAGAAGGTCATTATACCGGCGAGAAGCGCCAAGATCCCACCGGTCTTCAGAAGATTTTGGAATATGAGGATCAGAGAGAGGGATCTCAGTGTTCTCAATGCGTGGCCACGGGTAGGTGGGGGAAATCATGTCGTCATCCGGGTCGTCACGGAGTGTCCGAGGTGGTGGCCTTGCGCTCGCCTTAGCTCGTCGTGGAGGCATCTGCAGGAACAGTTGAACGAAAAAGTTAGCACAATCCAAATGGGATAAATAGGAGGAAGTAGGAATGTCGTATTGTAGCGTGTTCCTCTACCGAACTTCCCCTAGTATCCCACAAGAAACAAAACAGAGGAAATAACCGAGATGATGAAATCGAAAGCGAACAATTAAATCGGGTATTCCTCAAAACCTAACTATCCGATAGTTCCAAACGGTTGCATCCGATCACTACTCATAATTCTAAACGATCCTACAGCAAGAGGAGTGGTCGATTTTTTTCTAGATGAACAAGTTTCTAAAAATCGATCTATCAAAGCAAGGAAGAAGATGAGAAGTGATTGGGGGCCGAGAATCACGAAGTGATGTCGCCTTTTACCTTTCAAGGAGAGAAACCTGCAAAAACTTCAAGAGAGAGGTAATTCCACAAGCAAGAATCCGGAAATTTTAAACAAGAATTGAGAATTGAGGAGAAGGAGATTTCTAGGGTTCTCGGTTGTAGGAGGCGGAAATGGAGAGGAAGGAGGAGAGGAGAGAGTGGTTCTTAAATAGAACCGACATCGTGGGCCACTCCCTAAAGATTAGGGTTTTTTCGCTCCCACTCCTCCATTTCCTTATTTAAATTTTTTTTTTTTTTTTTTTTTGGGTCCCGCGAGACTTACCTGAACAGAACAGCTGCTCCGCGAGTGGAACAACTGTGCGTCTGGAAGTAGCTCGGGCTTTTCTGATTTTAATCTGCAAAAAACTTTAAAGAAAACCAAAAACTGAAGAAAAGAAAAGAAAGTATATACACGTACCAGTGGGTTGCCTCCCACCAAGCGCTTGGTTTAAGTCGTTAGCTTGACTTGGTTAGCTTGTTAGGCTAGAGCAGGATCACTGAGGGGAACTTCTTCACCCTCTGCGATGGTTGTCTCAGCAAGGTAAGGTTTGAGACGTTGACCATTGACAACGAATTCGTCGCCTTTTGTGTCCAATAGCACAATAGCTCCATAAGGGCGAACCTCTTTGATGGTGAATGGACCGGACCATCTTGATCGTAGCTTACCAGGGAACAGTTTCAATCGGGAATTGAAAAGGAGCACCTGATCTTTTGGTTGAAAATCCCTTATGATGATCCGCTTATCATGATAGGCCTTTGTACGCTCCTTATAGATTTTTGAACTCTCATAGGCGTGATGTCTCAATTCTTCCAACTCATGGATTTGCATGGATCGCCGTTCTGCTGCTGGTTTAATGTCGAAGTTGAGCAGTTTCACAGCCCATGCAGCTTTGTACTCCAACTCGACTAGAAGATGGCAAGCTTTACCGTACACCAGGTTGTAGGGAGTGGTCCCTATCGGTGTCTTATAAGCTGTTCTGTATGCCCAGAGAGCGTCGTCCAGCTTGAGCGACCAATCCTTACGATTTGTGTTGACTGTTTTCTGCAAGATGCTCTTGATCTGCCTGTTCGATACTTCCACCTGGCCACTGGTCTGAGGATGATATGGTGTTGCTACCTNTCCCTATCGGTGTCTTATAAGCTGTTCTGTATGCCCAGAGAGCGTCGTCCAGCTTGAGCGACCAATCCTTACGATTTGTGTTGACTGTTTTCTGCAAGATGCTCTTGATCTGCCTGTTCGATACTTCCACCTGGCCACTGGTCTGAGGATGATATGGTGTTGCTACCTTGTGTTGGACTCCATTCTTCTTCAGCAGAGAGGCAAAGATCTTATTTATGAAGTGGCTTCCTCCATCACTAATAACGACACGGGGTACTCCAAATCTGGGAAAGATGATGGATTTGAACATCTTGATCACCACCTTTGCGTCATTAGTTGGACTAGCTATGGCTTCTACCCACTTGGAGACGTAATCGACTGCAACCAGTATGTATTTGTTGTTGAAGGATTTTGGGAATGGTCCCATGAAATCGATTCCCCAACAATCTAATATCTCAATTTCCAAGATGAAATTCTGAGGCATCTCATTCCTTTTGCTTATGTTTCCTTGTCGCTGGCATGAATCACATCTGGAGATATAAGTGTGAGTATCCTGGAACATTGTAGGCCACCAAAATACGGCTTGGAGAATCTTTGAGACTGTTTTGAAAGTTGCAAAATGGCCTGCATAAGAGGAACCGTGACAATGGAAGAGGATCCCTGGAATTTCAGCTTCTGACACACACCGTCGGAACACTCCATCTTTGCAATTTCGGTACAAATATGGTTCATCCCAAAAATAATGCCTGGCGCTTCTTAGAAACTTCCTTTTGTCATTATCCGTAAACTTAACAGGCTCTTTCTCTGCAGCAAGGTAGTTAGCTATCTCGGCGAACCATGGAAGGTGGGGATGTTGCTTATAAATAGCGCAGATTAGCTGTTCTGGTACCGTTGAGCGAGCTGATCGGAACGGTTGCTCCGCCGCGTATCCCAAACTGATTGAGTAAACATTCTCCACAGGTAGACTGTCGTCAAGAGCAACATCTTCATCAATCTTCATGCGTGAAAGGTGATCTGCTACGCCGTTTTCTATCCCCTTTTTGTCTTTGATCTCTAGGTCGAATTCTTGGAGTAAAAGAATCCATCTGAGCAATCTGGGTTTTGCATCCTTCTTTGTGAGCAGGTATCTTAATGCGGCATGGTCTGTGTGCACAATCACTTTAGACCCCACGAGATAAGATCGAAACTTTTCAAAGGCAAAAACGATGGCTAGGAGTTCCTTTTCTGTGGTTGCGTAGCGGCATTGAGCTTCATCGAGTGTTCTGCTAGCATAATAAATCACGTGGAGCTTCTTATCTTTCCTCTGCCCTAGCACTGCTCCAACTGCAAAGTCGCTTGCGTCGGTCATGATCTCGAAAGGTAGCTCCCAGTCTGGTGGTTGCACGATTGGTGCGCTTACTAAGGCTCCCTTGATTGTGTGAAAAGCGGCCAAGCACTCGCTGTCAAATTCGAACTTGGTTTCTTTGCAGAGCAGCCTGGTGAGAGGTCGTGCAATTTTAGAGAAGTCTTGTATGAACCGCCTGTAGAAGCCAGCATGTCCAAGAAAACTCCTGATTCCCTTGACCGAATTTGGAGGTTGGAGACTCATCATGACTTCGATCTTAGCCTTATCAACCTCGATCCCCTTTTCTGAAATCTTGAGGCCGAGCACAATCCCATCGCGCACCATAAAGTGGCATTTTTCCCAATTGAGCACCAGATGCTTATCTTGACACCGTTGGAGCACCCTGCACAAGTTAGACAAACAAGCAGAGAAAGAGTTTCCATAAACACTGAAATCATCCATGAAAACCTCCATGATGTCCTCGATCAAGTCTGTGAATATTGACATCATGCAACGTTGGAAAGTTGCAGGAGCATTACACAGTCCAAACGGCATTCTCCTATAAGCGAATGTTCCATAAGGACATGTGAAGGTTGTCTTCTCCTGATCATCTGGATGGATTGGAATCTGAAAGAAACCTGAATAACCATCTAAAAAGCAGTAATATGGGTGGTTAGCCAAGCGTTCAAGCATTTGATCAATGAAAGGCAAAGGAAAGTGATCCTTGCGTGTAGCCGCATTCAATTTTCGGAAATCAATACACATACGATGTCCTGTTACAGTTCTAGTAGGTATTAATTCATTTCTTTCATTAGCTACCACAGTGATCCCTCCCTTCTTAGGAACTACATGAACTGGACTAACCCATCTACTATCCGAAATCGCATAGATTACACCAGCTTTTAGAAGTTTCATTATCTCCTTCTTAACAACATCTTTTAGATTTGGGTTCAACCGCCTCTAATGCTCTATAGAAGTCATGGATTCATCTTCTAGATGTATTCTATGCATACATAAATCAGGTGAAATACCCGGAATATCATCTAATGAATACCCTAAAGCCTTGCGATATTTCCTTAATTCACATAATAGTTTAGCAGTCTCTATGTATTAAGCTCAGAGTTCACTATTACCGGATAGGTGGAGTTAGGACCAAGAAACGCGTACCTGAGTTCCGCTGGAAGGGACTTTAATTCAATCTTTGGGGCTTTGAGTTCGCTCCAAGAGTCATCGGGCAGGGTGGTCGGCTTATGATCTCGCTTAGGAGCAGCTGCTCCTGCTGGTGAAGTGTTCTTCTCCCCCAGACTTAGAGAAGCGACCATCTTCTCAATGCTTTTGGCAGAATCAAGCATCTTCACGTAGCCATCTGCATCAACGTTGGAGGTGTTTTGATCGGATTCAGCACGGGACAAGGCTACTTCCAAAGGGTCATCTGCTAGAATCTCCCCAATCATTCCTTCATGTGGTGTTAGAGCTTCGTTCTCATCCACTGCGAAGTTCTGATTATCCAGCATCGGTCCTCTGAGCAGTTGATCCATCTCGAAGTTCATCATAATATCTCCCAGTTGGAGATCGATCCTTCCATTGCGTACATCGATGATTGCACCAACCGTGCACAAGAAAGGTCTCCCCAAAATAAGCGGATCCTTTGGTTCATCTTCGAGCTCTAGAACAACGAAGTCGGCTGGAACAGTGGTGTTGCCAATTCTTACTTGTAGATCTTCAAGAATACCTACTGGAAGTTTGGCTGATCTATCCGCGAACACCAGTTGTATGCGGGGTTGCTTGAAGTCGGTTAGACCTAGACGTTTCGCAACTGAGTATGGCATGAGGTTTACGCTTGACCCGAGATCACATAGGGAGCAAGCGAACACTGATTTTCCAATCTGAACAGAGAGGACAAATTTTCCAGGATCGTCTAACTTCTTGATCGGTCTGTTCTGAAGAACTGCACTGCATTCCTTGGACATAAGCATCACGNCTGAGTATGGCATGAGGTTTACGCTTGACCCGAGATCACATAGGGAGCAAGCGAACACTGATTTTCCAATCTGAACAGAGAGGACAAATTTTCCAGGATCGTCTAACTTCTTGATCGGTCTGTTCTGAAGAACTGCACTGCATTCCTTGGACATAAGCATCACGTCATTATCGGCAGAAATCTTACCAGAAACTAAACCTTTCATAAGTGTGCGCATCGAGGGAATCATCTGAATCGCGCCCATGAGGGATAGCTTAACAGTCAAGTCTTCTAGCATCTTTTTGCACTTTGTCTCTTCACAATCCTTGCGCGATTTCCTTGCAGGAACAGGGTAAGGAACCTTCGGCGTATACCCGCGAGTAGGAACAGGCTGCTCTTGTGTAGCAGGAGCTGCTGGTGCCGAGACAGTTGGCTGTTCTGTGTCGGGTTCCTCGTAGGTTTCCTCATGAATAGGGTGTTCACCCTCTTTCTGCTTCCCTTTTTCCTTTGCAGAGAGTTTCTTAGTGATCGGTCCTGGTAATTGTTTTCCGCTTCTTAACTCCACTGCATTGCAATCCTTAGGATTTTTGTCTGTCTTCCCAGGGAGTGTCCCTTGTTGTCTCTTAACAGCTGCAGCGGTTTGGGCAATCTGAACATCCATCTTCCTTATGTGACTCGCTACAGCATCGTATTTAGAGTTTAATTCCGTGAACATGTTATCCATCTTAGTGTTGATCTCGTTGGTAACCTGGTTCAGAGCCTTCCCTTGAATATGTTGACCTTGCAAGAGTTGTTGCATCATCCCCTTCAGCTCATCTGGCTGACCGTTCGCGTTGGCTGGATTTGCTTGCGGATTGGTCTGTCGGTTCTGATAGTGGTTCTGAGCTTGGTTAAGGACGAACATTTTTCCATTCTGATTCTGTGCAAACGGTTTCTGATATCCGGAGTTCTGAGGCTGGTTTCCTTGAGACATGTCGTTTGAATTTTCGGAGTTGGACTTGTATGAGAAAAGGTGCTGGTTGTTCCTCACATTAGGATTTGGATGGAAGTTCTTTATCTGCCATCCCTGACCATTAACATAGCTGACCTCTTGTTGTTCTGTATCTAGTGCTCCTGCTTCAGTTGCTGTCTCAGCGGAGGTGGGGTTAAGAGAAGCTTCCTCCAAGACATAGATTTGATTCTGGTTATGTTTGAGCAGTTGGTCCATCTTGGAGGCTATGTCATCAATCTTCTTGGTGTCCATGCTGTTCACCTTCTTGGAGCTGTCGATCTCTTCGTTTTTGTTTGACGCACTAGCGGCCATATTTTCTATCAAAGCATTAGCTCCTTCAGTAGTTTGAGTCATGAAATCTCCGTTACTAGCAGCATTCAAAGCATTACGGAATTCCCATGCGACTCCATCGTAGAAGATTNGTTTGATTTCGAAGTCCGCTCTTTGGCATGCTGGTGGAGCGATAGCAGAACGCGTTGCAGGAATGTTACGCGGTAGGTTTCGTTCTCCAATCGGAACAGGTTGTTCCACACGTCCTGCCTGTTGAGCAGCTAGTTGTTGTGCAGCCATTGCTTCCTGCATTTGTTGCATCTCTTGACGCATCTGTTGCATGGAGGCTGCAACTTGTTCTGGTGTACCGTAATCGCCCATGTTGACGTTGTTCGGTCTTTGTTGCTGACGATTTGTTCTCTCTAACCTTGCGAGCTCCTGATTTGAAAGCGTGACTAACTCTCCTTGTGCGTTTCTCCGAGTATGTCTACTGGTCATGCACTTGGTTCATCAGCCTGCAATTAAGAAGGAAAACAAATTAAGAGTTTTAGACTAAATAAATAACCGAAAAATAGAGGTATAAATCTGGTCCCCGGCAACAGCGCCAAAACTTGATACACGAAAATTGGATCTTTGTCTACTGTCAAGTTAACAGTGTAGTTGTAATATATTTAGATTCAATTCCAGAGGACCAGCCTACACTTTATCTTTATGTGATCAAAATATAGCTAAAACAAGAGGGGTTTTTAAAGTAAAAGAAATAACTTAAACGACAAGTAACAAACGAAGGTTCTTTTCAAGAGGTTAAAGGCGCTAGTCTAGGGTTTCCTAACGGGAAGGGAGTTCGCTAGCCGAGCTACTATTCAAGTTCAATATTCACGAGTCCAAACTCGGATCACTCAGTTTGAATCAACCCACTGTCGTGGTGTTGATCGCCTTTGCAAAACTGCCTTGATACCTAAACTGTCGTTTGGAACAAGACATGACAGCAAGCTTTAGAGATCAAGTCCGATAAGTTCACAGAACACCCTAATATCTACTCTCGCTGACTAGGGATGTTAAGCTCATTCAATTCGTATCAGATTATTAATCAACGGTTAGCTAAATCAATTAATCTTGGTTCATGCAACAAGTGATCAGTTCGATGCAAGCATTAAGGTGAGAATATGAATGTAGACAATCTTAGGTTAACTTATCTAAGCTCAGCCAACGAAACCAATCCCTAGAACCCTAAACTAACTTGGTGAGCTACTCAGACATAACACAAGTACAGAGCATGATTTCTGAATAATACTGCATGTTAAATAAATATTAAATAAGAGGGTTCAGGATGATCTTCTCAAGGAGATAGATGAAGCCGTCTCCCTTACAAGTAGCAATTGCTCAAATCAAAGCTCTCAAGTCTTTCTTGCGTAAAAACTAAGGTAAAAAGCCTAGGAAAAATAAAAGAAGAATATATAGTAAGCCATAGGCGGCAGAAGAGAAAAGAAGGGAAAACTAGGGCAAATCCTGAGATAGAGTCTTTATTTCCTAGATCGTCGCGGAACAGCTTGACAAACTGTTCTGATCACAAGGGAACATCTTGCCAGACTGTTCGCTTCAAGAAAATCTTCAAAACAGATTCCTTTCTACTCTTTTCTTTCCACACGATCGTTCTCCTCATCTCTGGAACTCTTCAACCTGTAATGACTAAAAACAACTGGAAAGACTCGATAAAACCATTAAAACCATTAGTAGAGGATACCTATTCTATGTCAAAAACACAATATATCAACGTCCTTCATGGGTGACGCGTGTGGTAAGCGACGGCTCTTTGTTCTCCTGATTAAGCAACGTGTCTTAGATAGATATGTAATTTTTTTTTAAATTACAATTATCTTAAGCACGCAGTTAAAGCATTGCAATGATGATGCTCTAAGACAACATAATACTTGTCAAATTCACTCCTCTTCTTTATTTATTGTCTTAAACTCTAGTTTACTGATTCTAAGTCTCATTCATCTAAGTACACAAACTGTAAGTGTTGTGTTATTTCTCAAGGATTAAATTCATACTAGAGAGTTTCTGATTCATATAACCAGTTTACTGTCTACGATTCTTGGTTATATGATAACTATGTATGAGGATTCAATCAAAAATTAGTTGTATCTTCCTTGTAGTGGTGAGTTTATGTTGTTAGATAAAAGGAGATTTAGTCACAAGTTAACTGAATACTCTCTTGACATGAGATAAACATTCATAAATTCCAACAAGAATAATAAAAGTATTATGTGAATTAATTTGATACCATAAGCTGCGCCCACCTTCAGTGAACATCACGATGTTGACAAATTAAACATAAAGTCTGGATTCCGATTAGGAATATATTGATGAGCAACAATCAAAGAAGCATAATAAAAAAAACACTTTTGGAGCTTCAAGAATATAAGAAGGAATTGGAATCAAAGCAGAGAACCCAATGCAACAGCTACCCAGTGAAGGAGGAGACATGCACAGAAGACAGAAGCGTATATTGAGTTAGATAATAAATTAATTTATTTTAATTGTGAGTTAAATCCCAATGGTATGGATTGGTAATTACTGAGAAAAAGTCAGAAATTAATTACTAATTGTATTTATGTGTTGAAAATTCAGGATTAAGTATTAATAGTACTTCTGTTTTAGTAATTTAAACTGACACAAATAATTGACATATTAGTTTTTGTTTTTATAAGTAGTAATATGCGATCTCAACATACTTTTTTGAAATGATGATTCTTGTTATGAGGAGAAAATGTCTTTATATGTTTATTCCATGAGTAGAGGATCTCTTATATAAGAATACATCTGCAATATCGAGTCTTAGCTAAAGATCTAAAGATACCTAGAATACTCTAGAAGATAAACCTCACAATTTTCATCCACATATGTAATCTTATACAATAAAGTTGAGTTTTCTCTCTCCTAAAGCCTCCACATCAGCATTAGAGCATGAAGCAAAAAAAGACATGTCAGCAATTACTAATTGAAATTAAACCGGACAAAATTAATTCTTCCCATCTCGGTTTGTCACATTCTGATTTGTTGAGTTTTTTTGACAAACTGGGTTTGGGCTCTTCAAAATATAATGGCCAGTTATAGAATGATTTATGTATTACCTAACTTGCAGAATTTTTATAAGATTTACACACATTCTCAGTCCGTTAAGTCGTCCTTTTACCTTCCGGCCTAGATTTCAAAGATCAAACCGACGATAACCTTTTTGTAAAGTTTGTTCTCATGCATCCTTATATTTTTTATAAAATAATTAACACTTGCATAGCTTATAACTAAACAAGGTGCATAGTTTGTATCACATATATTGCAACATCTTAGACGTTTTAGTGTACACAATTTAAAGTAACAAATGATAATAATTAACACAAATTAATAGAATTTTGAAGATACTATCATAGAAAATTATGAACACTTTCATAACTCATAAGATTAGACAAACTACAGAGCTAACGAACACTTGCACAACTTCTAAAAGAATAAACAAAGAGCAGAGCTTATATCACTTTGTTTAAACAAAGGTCGGAGTTTATATCACTTTGGTTTATGATTAACACATATATAAGAATCTGTTAAAAAAAATGATTGCCACATATACAAGGTTTTAGATGGAAAATTTTATAACTTAACAAACTGACAATAATTAAAACAAAATAATAAAATGAAGAAATTACCATTACAGAAAATTATGAACACTTGCACACCTTATAAAAGATTAGACACATTTCAGGGCTTATATAACCTATATTGACACATCCTATACACTTAGAAGGCAAGTTTATAAATAACAAACTGTTAAAAATTAAGAAAAAAATTGGATTTAAGAAGCTATAACCTTACAAATTAAAGCTTATCGTTGCAGGGTTCCTATACGCCTACCAACTGGATGATTAGCTCACACTGTAAATGCAGTGTAATTGCAAAAGCCAGTAGTTACGTATCTCCTACATTATTTCACTACACAGTTCTGATGCAACCGCTTGATTCTTAATTACTCAACCATTGTGATTTTCAGAAATAATGGTGAAGATGCCAGTTGAATTTAATGGCAAAGCAACCACATGGAGATCTCCAAAAAATCTTAGTGTTTCTGAACACTCCACCGCATCATCATCATCTGAATGATTAGCTCACACTGTAAATGCAGTGTAATTGCAAAAGCCAGTAGTTACGTATCTCCTACATTCTTTCACTACACAGTTCTGATGCAACCTCTTGATTCTTAATTACTCAACCATTGCGATTTTCAGAAATAATGGTGACGACGCCAGTTGAATTTAATGGCAAAGCAACCTCAGGGATATCTCCAAAAAATCTTAGTTTTTCTGAACACTCTACCGCATCATCATCATCTGAATGATTAGCTCACACTGTAAATGCAGTGTAATTGCAAAAGCCAGTAGTTACGTATCTCCTACATTCTTTCACTACACAATTCTGATGCAACCTCTTGATTCTTAACTACTCAACCATTGCGATTTTCAGAAATACTGGTGAAGACGCCAGTTGAATTTAATGGCAAAGCAACCACAGGGGATCTCCAAAAAATCTTAGTGTTTCCAAACACTCCACCGCATCATCATCATCTGTAACCAAAAGAAGTCATAAAAAGAAAAAAAAAATTGGTCCAAAGGAGACGTAAACTTATTCTTTATGACTTTGACAACTTACTCTTTTGTAAACAAATTTATGTACTTGATCCTACTCTTAAATCTTTGTTCCTCCAGTATCTGAACCACGGCAGCCTTGGGTACAAGAGCAATATCTACCACGCACACCAGCCCCCCCCCCCTCCCCCACATATCGGACACCTATCAGCTGAAGCTCATCTTAATAGTGAGGGAATAAATCAGAGTACTTCTTCCACCACAAATCAATCAAAGCACTCAATCACCTCACATGTGCCAATCTGCTTATGGAAAATACGATAAGGCTATGTATCTTTGTGTTTTATTAATGTTGTGCAGAGGAAACCTCAAAAAAAGGAAAATATTTCTTTGATATCCTTGACTAGGAACACACACTATCAAAATCCGATCGCTGCTGGAATAAGATTAAGAGGTTCAAGTACTTTGGGTATCCGATCAGATTTCTTTGATACACTACTTCGGCAATGCTATCAAGGAACTTATGTTCGGGACAAGAACGTTCTCTGAAAACACCGCACGTGAAGGTGGACTAACGGCAGAGGATATTGAGCATATGGAAGCTATGTTTGAAGCATTAGGGTTTACATTTGCCTTTTGTATCTCTGATTATCTACCTATGCTCACGGGACTTGATCTTAACGGTCACGAGAATGGTGGCGTTTAAGATATATACGACAAGTCTAGGATTGTTACTATTTTGTGTATAAGATATAAACGATCAGTCTAGGATTGTTACTATTTTAAGAGGACGAAACTATATATTATCTTCCTTGAAACAACATAATCACAAAACAAACACAACTATTTACATTTTTCATTCAAAAACATGAACTTTACTTTATGTTTAAGTATTTACTAAATTAACTTTGTTAAGTCGATCAAATTTTTACTCTTTTTTATTTGTTTCGATTAATAACAACCACTTATGCTACTCCACTAATAATCAGAAAAGATCATTGTTTTCAACATAGTTACAACATCAAATTTTTGAACATAATCTCTTCACTAAGGCCACAAAATAAATCACAACTTCTTTTATAATAATATATATGAATTCGGCGCGTAGCGCCGGCACGCCACTAGTTATCCATAAACTCCCTCTTGGATATACATTATAATAAGACGTTGTCTCATTAAAAACCTTACTAAGTAAACCTAGTGGGAAAAACCATAGTTAAGGAAAATAGTATAACGCGTATTACTCTCTCTCATAAGGACATAGCTTCAAGTATCTGGTAGGACACAATCTAATGTGATGATTTGAACTTCTTAGTTTTGGGCTTGAACTGGTTTGTTTCTCTTGGCAGATTTGACACTCCTCACTGAAACTTGAATATCTTGATGACTATAGAACAAAATGACTTCAATCCACTTGGAAATCAAAGCTAACATCCATGTCTGACTTTAGGCACCTGTCTAGATCTGATACGATCGAAAAAGCTAGCGATATTTGGAATATCATACGTTATTATATATATATTCTGCGACAACTTGTATATGACCTATGAAAATAGCCATATCCCGCGTTCTATTATATGAAATGACTTGCTTCAAACTGAAGATGAAAGTAGACTTAAACATATTTCTCTCGACACCAAGCTCATATTTTAATTCCATCTAGAAGGTCTCCTTTAATTGATTTTGAGAGAAGTAGAAGAGGGTGATTAGCTCATATACAAGTTGTCTTGCGAATGGAATGTATTCATGATCTAATCACCCTCTTCTACTTCTCTCAAAATCAAAAATATATTGATAGATCTTCATCACTTAAGTGATAACATTCCTCTTTAGCTGTCTATCATTTGTGTGTTCTTTGCTGTCTCGTTAAACCCTTAATATGGAAAAATTCAATATTAAAAAAAAACGATAATATGGAAAAAGAGTACAACTACGCACATCATCATATTCTCCATCTGGATACATCATCTTCCGGAGATGTATTCTCATCATATATATAATCCTTTTAGGAATTGCTATAAGTATATTCTTAGTGAATAAACTCGTTTGATTGCCCGATATTCTCTTAGACCATTGGAATTCTTGTCCATAACATTACTTCACACAAAAGGTCATATCATGGTCTATTTAGATTCCATACCTAAATTTATTTTACAGATAATCTTTTGAATCTTCATATTGTACATACTTGTACATACAAGTTATTTTCACTCTTCTTATAAGATTTACTAGTATGATCATTTTTTTATCATACAAAATCACATCTTTTAACCATGAAACAGATCAGTAATTTCTTAATATCATGGTACTTTATGAGAAATAGTTTTTTTTTTCTTTTATATGTCCAGTATACTCATTATTTTTAGGAGTAGTACTTACAGTTCTTAACAACTCAAATCGTTATGGGCTTTACTGCTTCTTGCAGTTTACATCTGTTTCACATGATTGTCATTTTCCAATGGCTTTCAATTCTTGCCAAACTAAAATAACTTGAAAGTTGATGCTTCCACGACATGATGATGTATTTCTTATAGAAAAATTTCCAGATCTTTGTGAGAACCCTTGTGCAACTACTCATTTGCATTGTAAAAACATGGTATGTGGCTAAACCTATATGATCGAGTGTGATGTATTCAAATGCAACATGTAAGAGCATAAAGTAAAGAACACATAGAGATTTATTAACGAGGTTTGTTTCCTACATTCCCGGGACCACGTCCAGAACTCATCCACTAGAATAGACTGCAACAAACTATTGCTATATGGTATCCAGCACACACCCGTGCCTACCACTCTAATCTAGAATTACGATGATGAGAGCAACTACTACTCTGACAAGTATAGTTCTCTATAACAAAACTACCAACAAATCTCCATCTGTCTGGTAGGACGACGCCACACACATCCATGTGCATCTTCAATAAACCCTAGACACGTGTCCTCTTTCTATCATGCTTTGTTCTCTTTATACTTGAATAAGCAAAACCCTAACTCATTAAGCCCATTAATCCTTTTTTAATACATATTTTGTCAGCCAAATATATGAGAATATTCCATATCACCGCATCTTGATGATTTCTTTTTATTCTCCGAAGCATGTGTCACACACCATTATCTGTGTGTAACACAAGTACGCGAACCAAAGCTGGACACACACCATTACCTGTGTGTAACGCAAGTACGCGAACCAAAGCTCCAACACTGTAGCAATCTATCAAGCTCCAGATTCTTGATGCATCACAGTTTTTCATCATCATCTCATTCATTCTTTCACATAAAGACCAATTTACGTGCCACTGGTTTTACACCACTAGGTGTACAGACTACTGGTCCGAATAATCCTCTCTTTCCAAGGGATTTTATCTTGCATCTATTGATTCTTTCCATCTTGTCCAATCATATCTTTGTGTACACTTTTCAATAGATGGTTCATGATCCTCATTCTCATCAACTGTTATATTTCATGCATAAGTAATCATGATTTCGATTTGGTATCGGTTTCATATTGTTTCAAACATGACATAGCAATTTGAGATTTATTTATTCCTAGGTACTTGAAATTTATTTTTTTATTTTGTCATGTTTTCTATCTCTTCTTGAGATTCTTAATATTTCATTCCTCGATTCTGCCATTCTCATTCATGCTCCTTTTTCTTTTCCAGGGTTTATTCTATTTGGAACCGGTAGGTCTATTACGCTTTCAGGCGCTCTTTAGACTCATTAGCAGCTTAATATTGTCCTTCTGGGACGTTCATTTTAACTGAAGCATTTACAACTGGTACTTGTGACTTAGTCACTTTCTTAGGGTCAGTAAATTAGTTTGGCAACCCAAATGCCAATATTTGTATTAGAATTATCTCCATACCTTCGTTTTGGACTTCTATTCACACTATTTAGTCCGAGGATACGATGATAATTCATTTCAATTCATTTATTTTCCAGCTGTTTATTTTCTCCCCCTAATGTTAGATAGACTAACTTTGAGTCTTTAAATAAATCTTATAAACCTTTTACATTTTATCTTCAATGGAGATCATATCCAACATATTCATAACCTCTTTTGAGGCCCCATCTTTTAGCGATGACGTGGAGAAATTATAACTTATCCAAATTTTCTAGATGCGGATCTTTGGTTTTTGACTCAAAATCAATTTGATGGGGAGAATTCTTAATTAGTATTTAACATTATGCGAATCAATGTGCTGCATCTTACATATGAACATTAGCTACAAAATGTTCATCAATTATCCCCACATGTATAAAATAATCATTAAAGGCTTATGAATTCACCATTATTATTAATTAGTCTCGCAAACATCTGGTTGCGGATCTATGAAAAGGATACATACGATCTTCTTATCGATGCATTAATTATAAGAATATGGTGGATGATCAGTTCACCAGTAGGTGATGAAGCTCACAAACATCTCCTTGTATAAATTTTTGACTGGTGAAATCGTATTCTTATATTGCCTTGTAAATAAGCAGCATATAGCAGATTATTCGTAAGAATCTCATGGTTCTCCAACAAATGTCCATATGAATGTATGATTATTTTTCGCATCATTACTAAACCGAGATGGCATAACCGGTTTGCCAAATATTAACTTTCAGTTAACTTCTGGTTTACTATAACATTTATCTCCATTTCTAATCATCATGTAGTACAATACAATGGTGCATTAGGTAATATTTCTGACTAGAGGTTTTTAGCATTTCCCTTTACTTTTTGTCTCACCATTATTAGATTCTAAATCCCATGGTTTTATTTATAAATGACTCCTTATGTCTATTTTCAGTGTGAACATACTTCTAGATGTTCCACTTATTATGGATGTGAGAGTCTCTAATTCTCCCCCTTGAGATGATGACCTTCAAGTTTATCTATCTCGAATTGAATCCTACTTTAGAATCAACAACATACTCATCTTAGGTTATGTGTTATATCTTACATTCTTTTCAAAATTTTGCGACTTGGAAAATTAAAATGCATTAATGTTTTCACATTGCATCCCCCATAGGTAATCATAGATTATTTTTTTTTCTAATACTTTCAATAATCTTTATACTATCATATTGAATAGAACCTCTATAAATTAATATTCGATAAATTAATAATCTCTATAAATTAATAAAATTCACCGGTCCCAACTTGAGCCGGTGTAAAATATGACACAAATAGATAAAATAGTAAGATAATAATATTTTTAAAACTGCCATGTAAATATATAGTCCCATTAAAATCATAAATTAGTAATCTATCTATATAATTTTATGTAAGTACAATCTAACATTATATTGTTGGTTTTATATTTACAATAAAAATACTTGTATTTTTTTAACATTTAGATATATTTTTGTAATATTTAGTTAAATTATATCGAAAACCACATGACAATTCTATGAAACATAAAAGTATACACAAAATAAGATAATAAAACAATATAAAAGTCAAATTTCTAAAATTTAAATACTGTATATAAGCTAAAATCAAATAATTTTTTTATTTTATAAATAAAAATGAAAAAATCAAAAACAAAACTTAATAAAGACACCTTTGTAAATTAATATATCTATAAATTAACAAAATTTTAAAGTCTGGACAATATTAATTTATGGAGGTTTTACTGTATTATACTCACATTAGTTTTATTTCATCTTTAGAAGATATATATCTTATTTTTACCATCTTTAATTCTCATTTCAAATGAGAATATGAGTTCTAAAATGAAACTCTTCTGTCATAACTTTAACCATCATGATATCCATATTCACTTTTACTGCCACTTTCTTGACCAATATTATTGGTGTAGTTAATTTTTAGAGAGTCTGTTGCATTCTTTAATAGCTCATAGTTTCTCTCGGCCTCAATGGGACAATATATATTTCATAAACTTTATTTATTTTTATATCTTCTTTTTTTTTTTGCAATATTATGTCTATTTGACAATATTAAATTTCTGAAAATATGTAATTTCTAATATATATATATATATATATATATATATGCATTATCAAAATTTCTTAAAGAAGTTTCAATTTAAAAATTCTTTATCATGAGCTTTAAATGCAAAGTAACATGATGAGCTTTAGGTATTATGACATTTTGGTGATCATACATTTCTTTTAGATTATTTACAGAATTTCTACATTTTTAAAGTCAAGACTTAAATAAGACCCTCGACGAAATGATGGTGATGTATATCAAATTATATGCATTATGGGATAATTTAATATATTATCATATATTTTTCTGTCAAACCATATATTCAAAATAACAATTTGAACCAAGTTATTATAATCACCAACTTTTTTTTCTTTTTTTCTTAAGTATCACGTGGACGTAAAATCTTTTGATCTGTCAATCAGTTCAGTGAATAAATTTATACCATGTGTTAATTTTATGCAAATAATTTGCATCTAATCTGTTACGTTGGTGATGAAGAATCAGCTATATTGGAGTTTAAACCAAATCGAGATTGATAATTGGGTTATATGACGTTGGTTAACATCTAGTTAATTATTATTTAATGGTGTACAGTTATTAAACTGGTTATCAAGTTGTAACACTTTGCTTATTATAAAAGTAATGATAATATGTTTCTGTAACATACTCCGAAAAACAGAGAAGGGTAGGTTGTATTAAGGTTACAAACGTTAGGTTATAGCCGTCACGTAATCTTGGCCAATTAGTAATTTGCCTTATCAGGTCTAGAGACGTAACCATATCGGTGAACTCTGTGTAATCAATTAATCTCTGTGTACTCCTGTTTTATTTTCATTTCTCATACAATTCGTGCGTATTCGCATTTCTAAATGGTTTCCATGAGAGTTTCGTGTTCATCAACTTGTGCAACGCGAATTCAAAAGTTGAACGATTTCGCGGTTAGGTTGATCAACATCAAACGAACTTGAATACTAACATAATCAAAAATTTATTTGACCATTTCTAAACTATAACAGATAAAGAATACTTATCTCTGTAACGTAGATGGAAGATACAATATCGAGGTATCGTAAATACATTTGTTTCTCCTCAAGTTAGGATCCATGCAAATCTCATCTTTTATAAACCATCTGGATTGGTAATGACGATGAATGAAGGACAACGTCATGTACAGTAGAGATCTGAAACAGAGACGACAGTCTCTCATATGCAAAGGTACAAATTAGTTTAAACTTAAATCATTGATATAGTCTTATAGATACGAAGCATGCATGATTTTAAATCAAGGATATGACATACCAAATCAGTGAACAAATTAACTCATGTTATATTTCTTGGCATATATCAAGAATACTAGATAGACCAAATCAGTGAACGATAAACATGACAAAATTGATCGGTTTATAAAGCTATAACATACTCAAAAAAATTATTATGTTCCATAGATAGAGAGTTAATCTACGGAATAAAAGCATGTTCCGTACAACAAGTCAATTAAATAGAACTTATCTTAGTGTAGAGAGGGAGAGAAGATCCTCAATCATTATGAATCATTCGCAATCAAGTTGTTGATTTGAGTAGAGGCGAGATGGTGTCAAAAAACGAACATCAATAGTTAGAGTTTCATGCTGATAACATGTTATGACGAGAAAATGTTTCTATATGTTTATTTCATGGGTAGAAGATCCCTTTTTATAGAATGGTACAACTGAAATACACAAAATAATCTAGAAGATAAACCTCATAATAGTCATTCACATATGTAGTTATCTATAACAATTCTTATTTTCTGGGTCAAATTTTGAAATGATGATTCTTGATAGCTTATTTGAACCGAATCACATTGTATGACCGGTAATAAATCTCTTTATGGCTACTTTACTTGTGCTAACAAATGAGTTCTGATTAAATGTTAAGTTTCATAGGCTTTGGACTTAATATATGAATTACTGATCAATTAAGTCCCTTATATATATTACTTCATCTGTTTCAAAAAGTTGTATGTTCTAGTTGTTTCACATATATTAAGAAAATATATAAGATTTTGATTACCAATTTATCATTTATTCTCACTAACAATTTTCCATAATTTAAACCAATAGAATTTTAATAAACATAATCAATTTTTTTAAAAATTTACAATTTCTTAATATTTAATACATTAAAAATGTAAAAAATATATATTTTTGTAACAAATATTTTTTTTTAGAACATGGATCTTAGTAAAATAGAAATAGTAGTTTTAATCATTTTTCGAGGTGGGATCTCAACACCAACATGTATATTCGCATTTCAACAGTTTCCAATGTATTGATGTGGTCAATAATTCCTTAGGGAATTTGGTTAATCACTTATAACAATGAATCATCTATTTCCATGCCGACAAAGGAATGAAAACAAAGAGACGAACATATAAATTGCAGGGAGATGATGTGGTTGGTGGAGACTTACTTGTGCGATGCAATCTGCTAAAATTAGCATAAAGGGATATGGTTTTCATACGGAACGCCCAAATAATCTTTTGTCTCAGGTGTGAGATTTAGTCAAAGCCTAATTGGATCAATGTGGGCCGTCCTGCACAAGTTACGCGTGAATAATTTATGGGTTTAGTCGACAAATCCCATTAGACTAAAGGCTAATTAATATGTGTGATTAGGTCAAGTCAAAGAGATGGCTCTTCTTCTTCAGCTACAAGAGATCTTGCAGAGAAAGAGTCAAACTACACAAGAGAGACAAAGACACTAGTCTAAGCATAGAGAACATTGTTGAGTTCATATTATTCTAGCTTAAAGGCCTTGAGACTACTTGTGTCTTCTTGGTGTTCTCTAAACCATCACGGTTCTATAAGTAATAGGTTCGTGTACTTTTTATTGATCTAGTGGAGTATGGGAGCAAGAGTTCTCCCACTAGACGTACCAAGCTAGAGGCAGGAAACTCGTTAAAGTTACTTGTGTCATTTAATTAAACGTCCAAATAACAAGTTGGTCACTTAGGTTGAGAATCATACGAAGCTGAAAACGTAACAAAGTGGTATCAGAGCTCTCAGGTTTAAGGCGTGTGATTAATCTATGCTAAGAGGAAGGAAGGTAAGCATGTACAACTCACGGATTGAAGTGGACAAGTTTGATGGTACTAGATATTTCTCGCTGTGGAAGGTCAGGATGATGGCACACTTCGGGGTACTGGGTTTGAAGAGTATTCTGGATGATGATAAGCTGCTTAAGGATCCACTTACTGCAAATGAAGAGCTTGATGCGACTATGAAAGATCCACATAAAGGACTAAAAGGAGTTGCAGAGGCAGTTCCGGTTATAGATCCAGTCAAGTTCGAGAAATCTGAGAAGGCAAAGGATTTGATTGTGTTGAACATGGGTAATAAAGTCCTACGTAAGATCACACACTGCGAACAGATGCATCAATGTGGTCAACGTTGAACAAGTTGTACATGGAGACATCTTTGCCGAATAGAATCTACCTTCAGCTAAGGTTCTATACATTCAAGATGTCTGATTCTAAGAGTATCTATGAGAACGTCGACGACTTTCTGAAACTGGTGGCTGACTTCAACAATCTAAAAGTAGAAGTTTCTGTAGAGGTACAAGCCATCCTGTTATTGAGTTCACTATTGCACCGGTATGACCAGTTTAAAGAGACTCTAAAGTATGGTAGAGACACATGGAGTCTCAGAAAAGTTACTGGATCTGCGAGGTCAAAGGAACGAGAGCTGACTGAAAGCCGAAAGGGTTCTAAGTCCGCAGGGGAAGGATTGTATGTTGACAGAGGCAGATCAGATAACAAGTCAAACTGTGGCAGTTGAAGCAATGGAAAGGGAAGATCGAAGAGCAGATTTGGTAGGTCAAAGTCTCGACCTAAGGGCAACAAGGATTGCTTTATTTGTGGAAAGGAGGGGCACTAGAAAAGAGATTTCCCTGGTCGGAAGTACGGCAAACTAGACAACTCAGCCAACATTGCAGAGGAACCTAAACAGCCTCTAGTGTTGACCGTGAGCACTCAGGTCACACATAAAGAGTGGGTCATGGATTCTGGTTGGTCTTTTCACATAACTCCAGACAAAGAGTTTCTGTTCGATCTTGAAGAGTTCAAAGGAGGCAAGGTATTGATGACTAATAATACTCTAAGCAATATCGAGGGAATTGGAAAGATAAGGATAGTTAATCCTGATGGCTCAGTTGTAGTTCTCAAGGGTGTAAGATATATGCCAGGAATGCACCGGAACCTAATCTCATATGGAATACTAGAGACTGCGGGTATGAAGGAACGATTTAATGGTTCAATTCTACAAGGATGATAAGAAGGTGATATCTGGAGAATATCATCAAGGATTGTATTATCTGCAAGGATTAGTGTTGAAGGGAGAGGCAAACTTGTCCAACAAAGCATGTGATCAGACAATTCTGTGGCACTCAATACTTGGACACACAAATCTGAAGAGTTTGAAAGTTTTAGCCAAGGAGGGGTACGTGCCTAAGAAAAAGGTTGATGAGTTGAAGTTTTGCAAAAACTGTGTGCTGGGGAAGTCCCATAAACAAAGCTTCCCAGTCGCAAAGCGTGCTACAAAAGGAATCTTACACTATGTGCATTCAGACATGTGGGGTTCACCATCAACGCCAAACAGTTTGGGAGGCTGCAAGTACTTCATAACCTTTCTTGATTATTACTCTAAGAAAGTATGGCTATATTTTCTAAAGAATAAGAGTGAGGCTTTTGTCACATTCAAGGAATGGAAGGTTTATGTTGAGACTCAGATAGAAAGGAAGATCAAGTGTTTGAGGACTGATACTGAGATGGAATTTTGCAACAGGGAGTTCGATGGTTTCTGCAAGGATGCAGGCATCAAATGGCATAGAACATGTACCTACACTCCTCAGCAAAACAGAGTGTCAGAGAGGATGAATCAAACTATAATGGACAAGGTCCGGTGTATGCTTGCTGAGACAGGATTGGACCAAAGTGTCTGGGCTGAAGCTGCATCAACGGCTGTCTACCTGATCAACCGGTTGCCGAATTTAACACTTAACTCCAAGTTACTTGAACATGATTGATTAGGTTCAAAACCAGATTTGAAGCATCTAAGGCGGTTTGGGTTTTCAGCGTTTGTTCATGTTACTGAGGGAAATACCAAACTCAGAACTATAAAGGGTGTATTCATGGGGTACTCATTTGGAACAAAGGGATACATGGTCTGGATACCTGAGGAAAGAAATTGCAGAACAAGCAGAGATGTGGTGTTCAATGAGAATGAAACCTACAAAGATACATTGAACAAAGGAGTTGAACAGGTTGAATCAGTTGCGCAAGAGGAAATTCAGAAAAAGAAGAAGCCCAAGAAAAGAGTGTCGTTTAGTGATGATCTGATTCAGGGTCCAACCATAACTACTACTGAGTTGGAAAGAGATGTCACGCCAGATCAGAAGAATGAGATGGAAGACTTGTCATCATCAGAAAGCTCGGAAAGCGAAACATGTTCAGCCGAGGATACTGATGAACATGTAGAAGACTACACTCCGCAGTCATTGGATGATTATGCTCTTGCGAGGGATAGAGAAAGGAAGAGGAACGTGAGACCTCCATCAAGGTATGAGGATGAAAATTTTGTGGCCTACGTTGTAACCATTGCTGAGGACTTAGAAGTTGATGAACCGAGATCATATGCTGAGGGGGTGAGAAGCAAAAACAGAAAGCTGTGGAATAAGGCTGCACATGAATAGATGGATTCCCATACAAAGAATAAGACCTGGGATTTGATCGACAAACCAGAAAAGCAGAAGCTGGTTGGGTGTAAGTGCACTTTAAGATCAAACCAGGTATACTAAGAGTTGAGGACAAGAGGTACAAAGGGAGACTAGTAGCAAAGGGGTATTTACAAACTGAGGGAGTTGACTACAATGAGATCTTCTCGCCAGTGGTGAAACACATCTCCATCATATCCATTCTATCAGTTGTTGTGAATCTGGATTTCGAATTGGAACAAATGGATGTTAATACTGCTTTTCTACATAGAAGTTTAGAAGATATGATCTTAATGACTCAGCCAGAAGGGTTCATAAAACCAGAAGATGAGAATAAGGTGTGTTTACTGAGAAAGTCACTTTATGGATTAAAGCGATCTCCAAGAATGTGGAATCAGTGGTTTGATAGCTTCATGAAAGATCTGTTGTTTGACAAGAGCACCAAGGATCTTTGTGTGTACATTAGAGATGCACAAACTAATAAAGCTATCTACTTATTGCTCTATGTCGATGACATATTCATTGCATCAGGGAATAAGAAGGTGATCAAAGAACTCAAAGAGAGGCTGAATGGGAATTTGAAATGAAGGATATCGGTTATGCTTCGAGAATCATAGGGATGGAAATTCGAAGGAACAGAGAGAAAGGCACACTGATATTTTCACAGGATACTTACATTGAAAAGGTATTGAAAACATTTGGGATGCTGGAAACATGTTCAGTGATTATGCCTACAGTTGCACACTTCGGCTTTTAGGAGTTTGACTGAGAAAGAATGGAAGCTGGAAGCACCATATATGGAGAACATTCTACATGCGAGTGCTGTGGGGAGCTTAATGTATGCTATAGTCAGCTTAAGGCCAGACCTAGGCTTCGCAGTGGGGTTTATTAGCAAGTTCATGAATAAACCCAACAGAGAACATTGGGACAGTTAGATGGGTGTTAAAGTATCTAAAGGGAGCATCAACGATCAACCTAATATTCAAGAAGCATACAAGGCTCATTATTGAAGGTTACTCAGATTCAGACTATGCAACAGACTTGGACAGACGAAGATCAGTTACAGGTTATGTTTTCAAGGTTAGAGGGAACACGGTTTCATGGAAGTCGTGTCTGCAATATGTGGTTGCTCTTTCCACCACAGAAGCATAGTACATGGCAATAAACGAGGCAGCAAAGGAAGGTGTGTGGTTAAAGGGATTATGTGCACAGTTAGGTTTCAAGAAAGACAATTTTCACTTGCATTGTGATTCACAGAGTGCTATAGCCTTAGCAAGAGATCCGGTTCATCACGAAAGAAAAAAGCACATTGAAAACAAGTTCCACTTCATCTGGGATCTGATAGCAGATGGAGTTACAGTTCTGAACAAGATCCACACTACAGTTAATTCACCAGATTTTCTCACTAAGACTGTACCGTCAGAAGTTCCAGCTGTGCAGCGAGCTTATTAACCTTCACTGAGAAAGGAACGACCATGCCAGGTAACTTCAGAGTAGACAAGAACACCTCCCAAGACACGTCACAGAACAGAGGGTTATCATGTGTCAAGATAAAGAGGATGATTCACTCAAAGTGTTTGAAAAGGGACCTGGTAAAGTGGACAAACTTGTGGTACCACTCACATGTTAAAGGTGGAGCATTTTTCACCAAAGAAGCAATCAGAGACACAAGTTAGTCAATGTTAAGAAGATTTCATTAAAGGAAAAAGGCGATTCAAGGTTAGACTTAGCTTGTTCATTCTTGTCAAAGGCAAAGTAAAATGCGCAGCCAGAATCCGGTTGAACATGTTGTTATGATTTGTTGTATTCTGGGTATGAAAAGTCATCAACACTTATTCAAGAAGCATAAAGTCGCTACTACAGCTAGAAGAAGCTTGTATGAGTTATACCTTAGAGGAATCGTCATGGAATTTGAGTAAGTGGTTTCACATGAATTGGCTCAGACAAAGAAAGGGACATCGGTTTGGTTTCAGGACCACCATCGTCAAGGTAAAGCTGCAAGTCAACTTGGGTGGACAGAGTCACCTCAAGTACAGAGTTGGAAGAATGAAGCTTTAGCATTATCAGCCACATCGGTTGAGGTGGAGTATAATGGAGCTCATCAGAAGGAACATGCATCAAGATTAGTGGTCAAATTGATCAGTTACCTCAACAGAACCAAAGCGATTTCAAGAGAAAGAAGTCAAGGAAGAAGGTCAGAGTTACCTAAGGTTCAACAGGGTGAACAGATATGGTGTTTTACAAGTAAGAAGAGACAAACACCAGGAAGTGTTAGCACATAAGCAAGTGTTATGGGCTTGGACCAAACAGGTGGAGTTTTGTGAGGTTTGGCCAAAGGCCAATCGGACTCGTTAAATGTTGGACCGGCCTGCACAAGTTACGTGCGAATAACCTATGGTCCTAGTCGACAAAGCCATTATGTTAAAGGCTAATTTAATATGTGCGATTAGGTCAAGTCAAAGAGACGGTTCTTCTCCTTCAGCCATAAGAGATCACGCAGAGAAAGAGTCATGCTACACAAGAGAGACAGTGACATTAGTGTAAGCATAGAGAACATTGTTGAGAACATATTGTTCTAGGTTAAAGGTCTTGAGACTACTTGTGTCTTCTTGGTTTTCTCTAAAACATCACAGTTCTATAAGTGATAGGTTCTTATACTCTTTATTGATCTAGTGGAGTTTGGGAGCAAGAGTTTTCCCATGAGACGTACCGAGCTAGAGGCCGGGAACTCATTAAAATTGCTTGTGTCATTTAATTAAACGTTCAAGTAACAAGTTGGTCGCCTAGGTTGAGAATCCTACGAAGCTGAAAACATAACATGAAGGCTTCTAATACACAATTGCTGATCGATGGAGATCGTTACTGAATTGGAAAATTGGAGCTTGTGTCTCATGCATTTTATTGTCAAGAATCCATTGAAGCACGAAATCACCTTCTGCAGAGGACTTAAATATTCTTGCAAGTTGCATCCAAATATAAGACTGTTGGATCATATTCTCGAGCTTCTCATTTGTGTAACGCAAGATAAGATGACGCTTGGTTTGCCTCTTTCTAAAAACCCAATATTGATTTCATATTTTCTTGTTTCTGATAAGATATCATTTTTACATGTTTTTAGCTATTGATTTTGATCACTTTAGTGTTTAGGAATTGCATTTAGGTGTTATTAGGTGTTGCATTTGTATATTTTGCATATTCAAGGGTTGGAGTTCTCAATCTTAAGTTATGAGGCTAAATGGAGGACAAAAGTGCACAAAGTGGAAGTTACGGGGCCAGATTCGAAGACGAAGAAGAAAAACGTAGTTTCGCTTACAACTCTTAAGTTCCCAGTTCAGGAACTTGTCTTCAGCACTTTGCTGCTGTAGGGAGATCTGTAAAGTTACCTAGAACCCTGAAGTGACCACTTTATAAAAGCTGCTTCTTGCACATTGATGCCCTAGGGAAACTGTTTTGTTTGGCCCTTTGTGTTTTGAAGCACATTAGTGACATTGCATATATATATATATATATATGTTGTTAAGGATGACAAAAACCCTAAGCTACCTCAGCCACCTTCTCTTATTTTCTTTTGTTCTTAGATCAAAAACTTTTGTTAATTCTTTCACCTAATCTAAGTACTTATTTTTTTATATCTTCTATACTCTTCTCTAAACATGATTCTTCAAGGATCGATGAAAGATTCTTGGGAATCCATGGCTTCTAGTGAGTAGTCGTTTAGAGCTTTGAGGTTTGGTAGATTAGGGTGAAAATGGATGATTTAAGATGTTTAGGACTACATTAATGATGTTTCTTACAAATGGGATGTGCTTAATGCTAGAATAGACTTGATCTCTCTATTTCTAGATCTTGGATTATTTGATCGCCGGCCACTGGCACTGGTCACTAGAAGAAGCAGACACATTTGAAGATCACATTGAAGATGAGCCGTATGTGGAGGAACCATTTGATGAAAGTATACTCACACCAGTACAGAGTGTGAAGGTAGATGAGCTTTGCAAAGAAAACCCAAGGATGACAAGAGAGGACATGGCAGTAATGCTCAGGTTAAATTCATGTCATATCGGGAAACACTAGAAGGAAGATTGCTCACACGAACTAAGATAAGGATGGCTTAACAGCTCAAAGAGGTAATATATTGGGTTCCACCAACCCAGCTAGAAGGTATATGTGTTGGGGTCAAAATCGGTATGATAGAATCAATGACCAAAACTTTCCGCAAAAATAAAAATACGTTTTATAAAACACGAGAAGTTGTTTTATAAAATTCTAAGGACTTTCTGAACAAAGAAAATTCGCGCAAAACTTGGAAATCGTCATCTCGGAAAAACGAGCGAAACAATCTTCGATTACACGATTGCCCAGGTTATGCAAAAAACCGCAAAAACCGCATCCGCCACAATACGAGCAGGTTCGACCAAACCAGGTCAACGTGCGACAATCCAAACTAGCCGGTTCAGCGCGCCGCACGGCGAACAGGTTTGTCCCGGACCAGCTCGCCATGCGGTGAGCTGGTAATCACAAACAAGCTCGCCGTAGGGCGGGATGAACCGTCTGGTTCAGCTCGCCGTAGGGCGGGATGAACCGTCTGGTTCAGCTCGCCGTAGGGCGGGATGAACCGTCTGGTTCAGCTCGCCGTAGGGCGGGATGAACTGTCTGGTTCAGCTCGCCGTAGGGTGGGCTGAACCGTCTGGTTCAGCTCGCTGCACGGCGAGCTTGTTAGGCTCACCGCACGGCGATCTGGTTTGGCCAGACCAGCTTGCCGTACGGCGAACTGATCATCTCAAATCAGCTCACCGTACGGTGAGCTGAACCAACACGGTTTGGCTTGCCGTAGGTCGAGCTGACTGTCCCGAGCCTCGCTCCCCCGCATCCTCAATGCAAGGCTTACGTCCTTTGATTTGATCGTGCTCTGAACCATGGTCGAAATGTCTCTCGTTTCATCTCTATCCGTCTTACCATTCGAGTTTTATGATAATAAATCGTAAAAGTCTTCTTTTCTCGTAAGAATTCGGGAAGATCGTATAAAACGGCAACGATTAGACTGAACATCGTACATTGTCAAACTATACGGTTAACACGAAAAGTTTTATTAAAAACACCATCGTATCTGGAAACGATCTCGTCTAAAATCGTAAAACGGTTTTTATCGCAAAACGGCTCAGAAAGTCCTAAAACGAGATAACAAACTAGGTTTGACTATTTACTCGCAGAAAGAAGATAAATGTCAAGTTTGAAGATAAATAGAAGACTTCCGAAGGAAAATGGAAAGATTGAGATAAATGGAAGATTTCCGATAGACTCGAATTTGGGCGAAAAGGAAGGACTAAACCGCCTAAGGAGGGAGTATATAAGCAGAAGGCCAAGGACAGAGGAAGATGACGATTTTTCAGAGCTCTCACCACCAAATTTAGCATTAGGAAACTTTCCGTTTTTTTGTTATCGAGCTGCGTCTCAACTAGGGTTTTCAGTCTTAGGTTGTTAGAACTAGGAACTCGCCGTCAGCTCTTGTAGCCAAGGCTTTACCTCGTTATACCACTCTTACGCATAATCGGAATAAGATCCTTCTTGCTCTCAATCTCTTTTTTAACATCTTTTACTTATTCTCATCGTTTACTTGATTGCTTGTGTGCGGTTCCGCAGATAGCCGGGTCCTCTGGGAAATTAGGGTTCTTCCTAAGTTCCTTTATTTACGTAAAATCGACAGGGGTGAATTTAGGTTCCCACAGTTTAGCGCTAGAAGGAGGGGGGGGGGTGGGGTCGGATCTATCTTACACTCAAGACGCAACATGCTCAATCGAGCAACGATGACAGAAGAACAACCAACTCGCGTCAATAGAGAAAGCGTTGACAAAACACCAGCTCCAGATGTGTCTGTGGTTAACTCTCACGCTAACGCCGAGACTGTCGAAAAGTTGCTCACTGACTTCAGCAAGAAGTCGGAAGAGCAAGAAAAATTGATTGGCTTACTCGCAAAACAGGTCGAAACCTTAATTGCGAGAACCAAGGCAATTCGTCCCCGCGGAACTACCAAGATCCACGGAAGGAGGCTCGACTTACCGATTCCTATGGATCATCCCAGAACCGAGCAGGGTAATCTACCGGAGAAAAACTCCAAAAAGATAACCCTGACACGACGCTGAACAAATTGGACAAATCTCCTACTCGGAGACAGGAGACCGAAGAAGACGGTGTCGAAAGGGTTAACCTGGGAACAAGTGACCAATCGGATCCGTCCGACGAAGACGCGGACGTCCATCCAAGAAGGAAGAAAAATCGCAGTCCTTAGCCAAAATCCTCTCCCGAGCATTCTCTTACTGAGAATGAGGAGGAGCTCTACTGCGTGCAATGCGCAAAAACAGCCGAGGAACGATCTTGAGTTACCCGCAACAAACACCGAAAGGTCGGAAAACTGCTGGCAACCTAACTGAGATTCGTGATCTCTGCGACTACATTACTAAAACGGCCGCAGCGGTAAAAGCGGTGAAGTCTTAAATTCACCATGCTAGATAGATCGGCTGCTATAAGAATCTCGGAAAACACCTTTTACGGCTCGCATCACCGAGGTCAAGCTACCCGATCCTGGAAAGCTCAGAGTGCCGACTTACGACAGGACGACCGATCCCAAAGCGCACCTGCAGACCTTCCAGATCACCTTGGGACGAGTCAAGCTCAAGGATGGCGAAAAAGACGCGGGCTACTGCCGTCTTTTCGTCAAAAACCTAGAAGGAGCAGCGCTCGAGTGGTTCGCCAAGCTTAAGCGGAATTCAATCAGAAGTTTCCGCCAGCTTGCTTTCGAATTCGTGAAGCAATACTCGATGTTTATAAATCGGGAAACTTCCAACGCCGACCTCTCGAGCTTGTCTCAGAAGGAAGACAAACCTCTCCGCGACTTTATGAGCAAGTTCAAACTTATCATGGCTAGAGTTAGCGGAATAAGCGACATAGCCACCATTGACGCGCTCAGAAAATCGCTCTAGTTTAAGTCAAAGTTTTGAAAGTGGATAAATCTCGAGAAACCGCGGACTATCAAGGAAGCGCTCTACAAAGCTACCGATTACATAACCATCGAAGAGGAGACTAAAATCATGTCTGAACAGCATAAGCCGGCGAAGTCGTCCGCAAAGGACATCGCGTCCGAGCAGAAGTTGAGAAAGAAAAATCCTCGTAACGACAAATTCGTCCATCACGAGGGACAAGATCTTCAAGGGACGCACAACGACGCCATCAATTCTGGATTATTGCAGGGGCGAACTACGGGGAACACGTGCTCGAGGAATTCGAATTACGACGAAAATTCCTTCTGCGATCTCCACCAGAATCGCGGGCACTCTACCGTGAACTGCAAAGTTCTCGACGCCAGACTGGCCGCAAAGTTTCTAGCGGGAGAACTCTCCAAGGTATCCAGCGTGAAGGACCTCATCCGTGATTCGGATCTCCCCCCAAAAACCAATAGGAACTCGCGAGCGGAAACTCCACCTCAAGGGAACCAGCCGGGCGAGAAACGCGGACGAAGACAAGACGAGAAAGGTAACGACACTAACCGCCGAAGGGTCAACATGATCATTGGAGAATCACAATACTACATCGATACCATCTCATCCATCAAGTCCTACCAACGAAAAGCCGAAACCGGTTCGAGTTGGAACACACCATTGGATGACACTCCGAAGGGATTGATCTGATCGCTTTCGATGACACGGAAAGCGGTGGTATCGATCAACCACACGCCGATCCTCTCGCCATCGACTTAGTCATAAGCGACTTAGAAGTCGCCCGAATCCTGGTCGATACCAGAAGCACCGTCAACGTAATCTTCCGCAACACGTTGGTGCAAATGGGAATCGATTTATCGGAGGTCGAGCCAACACAAAAGCGGTTGACCAGTTTCGCCGGCAAAATGGCTATGACTCTAGGATCGATCCGGCTTCCAGTCGCCGCGAAAGAAGTAACGAAAATCGTTAACTTCACGGTCGTCAATTGTCCAGACATCTACAACGTGATCATGGCACCCCCTAGATAAACTCCATCAAGGCGGTTCTATCGACATACCAACTAGGCATCAAGTTCCCGATCCCTATGGGAGTCGCGGCAATTTAAGTATGCCAGAGACAGTCGCGGTCGTGCTTTTTAGCTGAACATAAGCTAAGGCAATTGGCGGTCGCAATCGTGAAACCAAAACGGGCGAAGTTAACACCGCTCACTGCAGAAAACGACCCCAAAGCAGAAACAGTCGAGAAGCAGCAAGCCTCCAAACCCATCGCTTCTAACCAACCGGAGGAGACAAACCCGGACCAAGATGCTGATCCAGCTACTACAGTGATCGAGAAGTCTGCGATAGCCGAGTAAACACACTCGCACAAACAATTAGAACTACGCGATGGCTTGATTTTCGAAAGAAATACGTATGAAACTCGCCTAAAAGACGAGTTCAGCTATCCCCCTAAACTAACCGGATGATCTACACAAAGAGTTAGATGCGAGACGACAACTCGTACTCTTCCCTCTACATCTAAAACGAAACACATATTTCATACTTAGAAAATATTTTCATTAATATTTTGCCATCAATACACACCGCCTAGCGGCAGGGATTCAAAGCCACCAACGGCTAGTCCCGATAAATACAACAACGAAATCATACTACAAGAAAGAACATCATTCATCGAAGTTGTAAAACCCAGAAGCCGAGCATTGGCCAGCGTTAGCATCAACCCGCGGCTGATCAACCTCGCCACTCGCATCTGGGGTCTCTGTCCCAACCTCGACCGAATATGGCGATACCACAATAGGATTCCACTGCTCCCAAATTCGCGTCCTAAGATCAAAAAGTTTGGGTGGCATATCCTTTTTCCCAGCCAAGTGCTCCATTTGCTCGAGAAACTCTCTAGCATACGAGTAATCCTCACATTGAGTAAGGGACAACCCGTTGACTACACGTGACACTCGAGATAGTCGCCATTGGCTCATTTAGAAACCTCAACATTTGAGTAATAAGTCACAAATTGTTCACGGCGAACCCTTCCTTCCTCAGCAACCTCTCTCTTGCCCGCTCGACGAGCACGACGAGCTCCTTAGCACGGCGAGAGTTAGCCGCACATTCGCTTTTCACGCAAGCAAACTTCCTTTCGGCCCATTCCTCAGCCTAAAAGGGTTCGCGTCAACCTCTGCTCGAAGACGAGCAACTTATTTTTCCGCTGAATCCGCACGAAACTCAGCAAGACGGGCTTCGTAGTTGCGATCGTTCAAGGTTTGACTCATAGAAAGAAGGCCGTGCGAAAAGAAAAATGGAAGGATTAGCGAAACTTTTTGGTCATGAGTCGTTAAAAAGTAAAACGAACCTGACTAGCTTGCTCGGACGCTTTGGCAAACTTAGGAACATAGCCAAGATCGTCGATCGAGAAGTTGGAAGTTGACGATCCTCCATCACATGCCTCACTTGCCTGACTATCAAGGAAGTTCTTGAGTCTGTTGTCAGGAGAATCAACGCAGCCGGACGTACCATCGTCAATGACCGTGTGCTTATCTTTTCGAGACATCGACCTGTTCCTCCTCGTTGGGGACGTGTATGGAACAAAGTTTCCTAAACCTGGATCCTCTTCAAAAACCAGAGAGTCTGCGAGAAACCGAGAATTAAAAAGAGCAACTGCGCGACGAATACGCTGCAGAGAGAAGCTGTTCCAACTACATTCCCCGTTTCGAAGCGAAGCGGTAACGGTTGAAAAACCCTCTGGAAACGGAGGAAGAGGGTTGGTCTATGCAGAAAACAAAAGCGAATGAATAAAATAGAAAATCCTAGGAGATCATATGCATTCGAATCACGATACCTTTCCAACCCCATTTGGTCACGAAAAGAGGAATGCAAACTTCCTCCACCGATGCATTGTCGATACGAACATAGAACAAATTCTTCTTCCAAGAAGATCAGGCGGACGAGGAATCAGTGACTATTACCCTGCGAGGATATAATTTAATCCTTTGGGTCGCTCCCTTGGGTTTCAGTAAACCCTCGAGGTGATCAATGCTAAGAACCATTCCTCGCTCGTATCTCAACGTCAGAAGACCGACGAATTGCTGCAGACCGCACGGGGTCCTTTGACTTATCGACAGCCCAAGACGATGAAGGTATCGAACGATGATCTCCGGAATCGGAAAACACAAATGACATTGCATCAAAAACGCGTTGTAGCACGTGAAAAAAGCCATCGGGCGCATCTTTTTCACCCTCTCCAGCTAATGGAAGGCGAAACTCTACCGCATCCGGAACTTAGCAAAACTCCCGAATGGAGTCGAGACCATTGGGCAGACAAAACTCGGGCATCCGACAATACAGTTAGCACGAAATGGAGGCGGAACCCGGGTCCGGGTTTGGTGGGCCTCATTTCGCCTCCAGCTGCCCATTACGCTTCGACGTCTTCTGAATCGACCAATGGTAGCGAAAATTCTTCCTTCAGAACTACAACATGAGATTGCGAGTTTTCTCCTTCGGAACCATAACGATCAGAACTGGTTTCAGAACGAGTTCTCCTCTTCGAAAACATGTTTAGTAAAAGAAAGAAAGATTCAAAGAGAAAGGAGAAGAGAAAACTTCTTGAACCTTAGAAAAGTTATGCGGAAAGATGTAAGTAAAGAATTTGAAAACTTAATCCACATACTTATAAAAAAATTTTACTATTCACCTTTGGACTTTTGGCCATTAAAGTTCCGCCTAATTCTACCAAACTTGCTGAACAAGTTCAAACCGCTCGCAAGAACTCTACGATTCTTACGAACTGGGGGACTAACTGTTTGCGTCAAAATCGGTACGACGGATTCAATGACCAAAACTTTCCGCGAAAATAAAAATACGTTTTATAAAACACGAAAAGTTGTTTTATAAAATTCGAAGGAATTTATGAACAAAGGACATCCGCGCGAAAATTGGAAATTGTGTTCTCAGAAAAACGAACGAAACAATCTCCGATTACATGATTGTCCAAGTTAAGAAAAAAACCGCAAAAACCGCATCCGCCACACAAAGAGCAGGTTCGACCGAACTAGTTCGATGTGCGACAAGCCGAACCAGCCGGTTCAGCTCGCCGCACGGAGAACTGATTCGTCCTGGACCAGCTCGTCGTAGGGCGAGCTGAACGGTCTGGTCCAGATCGCCGCACGGCGAGCTGAACTAACTCGGTTCGGCTCGCCGTACGTCGAGCTGACCGTCCTGAGCCTTGCTCCCCCGCATCCTCAACATAAGGCATACGTCCTTCGATTCGATCATGCTCTGAATCATGGTCGAAACATCTCTCGTTTCATCTCAATCCGTCTTACCATTCGAGTTTTACGATAAAAATTGTAAAAGTCTTATTTTCTCGTAAGAATTCGGAAAGATCTTATAAAACGGCAACGATTAGACGGAACATCGTACATTGTCAAACTATACGGTTAACTCAAGAAGTTTTATTAAAAACACCATCGTATCAGGAAACGATCTCGTCTAAAATTGTAAAATGTTTTTTACGCAAAATGGGTCGGAAACTCCTAAAACGCGATGAAAAACTATCCACGGTTTTAGACGAAGTCCAGCCCAAAGATACAATGACGGTTTGACTATTTACTCGCAGAAAGAATATAAATGTCAAGTTTGAAGATAAGTAGAAGATTTCCGAAGAAAAATGGAAAGATCGAGATAAATGGAAGATATTTGATAGACTCGAAGCTTGTCGAAAAAGAAGGACTAAACCGGCTAAGGAGGGAGTATATAAGCTCAAGGCCAAGGACAGAGGAAGAGGACAATTTTTCAGAGCTCTCACCACAAAATTTAGCATTAGGAAACTCTTCGTTTTTTGTTATCGAACTTCGTCTCAACTAGGGTTTTCAGTTTTAGGTTGTTTGAACTAGGGAACTCGCCGTCAGCTCTTGTAGCCAAGATTTTACCTCGTTGTACCACTCTTACGCATAATCAGAATAAGATCCTTCTTGCTCTCAATCTCGTTTTAACATCTTTTACTTATTCTTATCGTTTACTTGATTGCTTGTGTGTGGTTCCGCAGATAGCCGGGTCTTCTGGGAAATTAGGTTATCTCTAAGTTCCTTTATTTACGTAAAATCGACAGGGGTGAATTTCGGTTCCCACAATATGAAATTCAGAACTTCATTTAATAAATGTTTGTTTGCCTTGTGTTGTAGATATTGACTTTAATCTTGATTGTTCAGTGCTCATCAACGAATGTCTTGATCTGATATGTGAAACTCGAAAATTAGATGACTTGAGAGTAGAAAAGTTTGCTGGAGATTATCATGAAGTATGTTTTGACATTAATTATCTTTGTGCTTCAAATGAACTTGAATCAGACTTTTTGATGCTTGAGAATTCTGGACCTCTTTGTGAACTAGCCGACTTGGGGATGAACTTGATTTAGATAAGATCTTGCATGAGATAGAAAACCTCCAGGTCGAAAATAATCATGAGTATAAGGGTATTGTGTTCTATTTGATTGATGGTGATAAAGTAGACTACTTTTTGAAAACCTCATTTGAACCTGTAGTCGACTTCATTTTCCACCAAATGCATTTTATTCTCATGATCAACTGACCATCAAGGAATATGTAATGATTTATGCTATGTCTGTAGTGAATGTCCTTGATAAAAAAATATGTCTATTTTCTATGGACAGTAGTGTGCTCCTTTGCACACTTTGATTCTTATTCTTGCAGGAGAAGGACCAAAGGTGCATTGGCTCAACCTTTCGATTCTTCTGACTAGCAAGCACACAAAGTCAAGCTGTGAGACTCAAAATTAGCGCGCTTGGGAGGCAGTTGCCTCTTATATTTTGTACATCCATCTGTCTTTTATTTTCTTTCTTATGTTTGCTTAAATAAGTGTCACAGGACTTGTGAGAGAAGTCAATCGACCACTTTGTGGGAACTTTACATCGTTCCTGAAGGATCAATCAAAACCGTAAAAGTCCAAATGCGCTCTCCCTGTCTATCCACTCTTGAATCCAGTCAACGTGCAATCTATAAATTTTTCTTTTCTTTCTTTTAGAGTTTTTTATTTTTTTCCCCTTCCTCTATTAGATCTTTTTTTTCACACCGAGATAGTGTGAAGTAACTCTGGGGGAGTATGCTTCTAACACCATTTTACTTTTGATATTTTTGAGCCATTTTTTTCCTTTGCATAGTTTTATCGAGTAAAAAAAGGTTTCAAGAAATACCATTTTATTTGGAATCAATCGTTCAACAAACCCCTTAATGACCATTCTTTTAGCCACTCACTGCAGATTTCAAAACATGAAAACACCCAAGTGGATTGATCTTCCAGTGCCACCCATGCTCTCAGTATCTGAAGGACCCAAAGCTGGACTTCACCTAATCTATCTAGTTATTTTGTCTTGGGGCTTGGTATACATTGGATCAGAATCCTCGTTCAGGTCTGAAAATAATGTGAATACAGTTTCCTCTCTCGTCCCTTTAAAAGAAAACAAAAAGATCAAAAAGAGATAAAGGTCAAAAAGAAGTGAATTGGGAACTCGGTGGTGAATTCACTCAGTACTCGTATCTCATGGAAGCCTATCCAATAACTCAGTCATTAGAAAAGGTAAAATGATACCTTACCAAGTATGGAGAAATCGACTGAGAGAAGTGAGAAAAGAGAGAGGAAAGAAAGTAGAAGTAAAAAACCTGAACGGGAAAGACTCCATGTGTCCATTGATCGATATTCTCTCAATGAGACTGCACATTTCAATTTCTAATAAGAAGTCAGTGATCGTGAATTTGGGTCACTCGAGGTTTGGGTCGAAAGTGGTATTTGCTAAGATGAAGCTCAAGTACATGGAAGTATCCTCTAAAGTTGGTACTTTTCGATGTGGCTTACAATAGGTAATGGTAAAGACAGTTGTCTAAAGAAAGTGTAAGTTTGCATGTTTTCAAAACTTTTTCTCCCTTTGATTTAGTCTTTGTTTCCTTTACTTGATGACAAGCAAAGATTCAAGTTTGGGGGATTTGATAAGTGTCTTTTTTGCATGTTTTTAGCCATTGATTTTGATCATTTTAGGGTTTAGGAGTTGCATATAGGTGTTATTAGGTGTTGCATTTGTATATTTTGCATACATAGGGGCTGGAGTGCTCAATATAAAGTTATGGGGCTAAATGGAGGACAAAAGTGCACAAAATGGAAGTTATGGGACCAAAGTCGAAGAGGAAGAAGAAGAAATGCAGTTTCACTTACAGCTCTGAAGTGTCCACTTCAAGAACTTGTCTTCAGCACTTTGTTTCTGTAGGAAAACCTGCGAAATTACCTAAAGCTCTGAAGTGACCACTTTAGGAAAGCTGCATCTTGCACATTGATGCTCTAGGGAAGCTGTTTTGTTTGGGCCATTGTGTTTTGAGGTCCATTAGTGACATTGTCTATATATACATTGTTAAGGATGACAAAAACCCTAAGCTACCTCAGCCACCTTCTCTTATTTTCTTTTGTTCTTAGATCTAAAAATTTTGTTAATTCTTGCACCTAATCTAAGTACTTATTTGTTTATATCTTCTCTACACTTCTCTAAACATGATTATTCAAGGATCGGTGATAAATTCTTGGGTTTCCCTGGATTCTATTGATGCATGACTAGCATACGTGTTATTATCACGACAGTGGATTAACATATCATTGTGTTGGTAGATTAGAGAAACTTGTTAGTTGATTATGTTTGACATCTTAAGTATGAAATCCTTCATCCCTAATAAATTACCTTAACACGAGGGCTTACTTTTCTTAGTTCTATCTTTTAGTAGTTATTAGTTGTCTTTCCATTCCATTAGTTTAGAAGTCGTCTCACCTTTTCTATTTGCTTAGATTAAGGAGATTTGTGTATTCTTAGTGTTACCAATCACTAGTTTTCTGTGGATTCAATCCTAAAGTGTTGCATCGATATACCATTTGATTCTGGTAACATGCACATTACGTTAAATAGCATGTGGTAAAACGCAGAACATTAGTTTCATTATGCACTTTTGTGAAAAATATTCCCTTGCTGGATTAATATTAACTCAATTCAAAAATAAAATACGACAAGTTATTAGTCATGCATTTGTGATAAAAATGCAAATTTTTTTCCTCATTAAATTAAGGGTCTCATAATTCATAACCAAAAATAAATGGTGTCTTAGTTTACTGAGCAGTTGAACTGTGTAAGAGGAGGTTATTGGTAGCTTGATTTATGAATATTGTGTTCTTATCATACATATTCCTAGTATTATTTGTTTAAGATGTTAGACGATATCATCTCGAGAACATAAACAGAAAATATATGAATATAGTTTTGCTATGTTGGGCAACGGAATCCATCGGGAAGGGTTCCTCCACAGGCGTTGAGGGCCAAGTTAAGGTGAATGGGAGTGTTGGTGGTGATGCCGAGAATGCTGAGTTTAAGCGCGGTGCAGAGGCAAAGCACAATATCAAGATCGATTAGACCTAAGAGAATAGAGCAACAAGGTCTCATAGCTGGTGCGCCAAGATTCAAGTTGATGAGGTTGAGAACATTTGCGCATGTGGAAAGTTTGAGCTGGTCTCTTGGACAAGTATTTTCTGCCGCAACCAGGAAAATGAGGTTGAGGAAGAGAAGATTACTTACAATGAATAAAGCAAGTGTGGTTGAGGTCTTTGCTGCCATAGGCTGTCGAGTTTGTTATTTATTTGTTTCTATATGATATATGTATATGTCTGTTACTTTCAGCTACGAAGAATATAGATGTCAGGGAAGGTTTATTTATATATAATGTGTTGAATTGTTCGTTGGTTAGATTATTAATTAGAGATTAATGACATTCTAGTGTCTAACTAGAACTAATTAATATATAGTTGGAGAAAGTTTAGCACTCTTAGTATTAGGTAAGCAGGATTATATATGTTTGGATACAATATTGGCTCTTCCGGTTTTTTTTTCTGACAATCGAAGGTAAGACGACTGGAAAAAAAATCCGAATAATCAAACCAAATCCGATCCGAAAAAATAGTACCAAACCCAAACAGAAAATGATTAAAAATCTATACGTGTTCAAAAATTTGATATCTAAAAACCAGAAATGAATCTAACTCGAACCGAAATATGTCGGGTCTCTGAATATATCCAAATCAGATATAAATACTTAAATATATTAACTATTTTTAGAGTTAATATCCAAAAATATTTAAAATATATAAGATATTTTGAAGTTATCAAAAATAATTTATAATATATACAAATAGTTAAAAGTAAATTTCTAAAATAGTTAAACAATACTCACTACACAAAAATTACTTGAAATATATATTGGTTTTTTATCCAAATATTCAAAAAATCAATTTTTATGTTAAGTGTAGGTATGTTGGCCGTCATTCTTCAAATTTTTATATAATATAATATAATATATTACTTTATTTTAGATTTTGAAAAATTTAAAGTATATATTTTAAATAATTTTAAAAATCTTTTAAACATTATCCGAACCTAAACCAAACCCGCAAAGATCCGAATTGAAACCGACCAAAAATTTATAAATACCCGAATGAGACTTAAACTTTTAACTTCAAAAACCTAAAACTAGAAAAGATCTGAACCGAACCTAAATGGGTATCCGAACGTCCACTCCTAACGAACACCTATTCTATTACTCAAACTGGTCTGGTAATCATATCGAAATAGAACAACTAATAGAACAAAAATCTCTAGGAAAAGATCTCGCAGTCCTAACTAAAGAATCAGAAATTCCGTTTTCATTCGCGGGATATATGAAATCTTGAAGACCGTGAAGCATAACCGGAGACTCTTTACCTCATACAATTCTTTCACAAAATTTGGCTCTTGATTACTTTAATACTAGGAGGGAAATGTATATGAAAGTCTCTAAACTATAAAATAAAATACTATCAATCAGTATAAGTATAAATTAGAGCTTGATCTACGCACGCGCAGATGTTTTATTTTAGTTTTTTATAAATATATAATTATTTTGTATAAATGGTAATATATATTTTTATAATTTACCCACATTAGATAACTGTTTAACATGACATTTCTAAATACAGTAATTTTAGCTTATATTGAGTATTTTTTTTTCTTTTAAACCGTCCGTTATATCATCCATCTTTTTAGAATATAATTCACACATCCACACGAATGTATTTTTATATTTTACAGATCAAAAATTTAATGATGATAAATTGGTATATATACTATTAAAATTTGATGCTATACATTTTATACTCTTAATCATTTATAACATTTAATTTATATTGGATTATATTATTATATGGAAATAAAGGTAAAATAATATATTTACATATTAGTTTATATATTATATAAATATTTTTTACGTGGATTGTTTTTTAGTTATTACTAATATAGTAAGAAATATAACTAATCTTTAAACAATATTGTGCCATGTATTTAGTTAACGAATACTTAAATTGATTTAGGTGGTTTTATGGTTGTTTTGTCATTTTTATTAGCTACACATTAATATATCTAAAACAATTTTTGTCATGGGTTTATGTTGTTTACCTAAATTAATTAATAAGCATTAATTGATTTTATTATGTTTATTAAATTGTTGTTTTAAATTTATGTTTAATATTACTTATTTTGAAAACCAATTTAGGAATGTGTTTATGTTGCTTTAATTGATAAAATTATAATATAAATGCTAAAATTTTACGATTTTGAAGTTTCTCAATGACAGTAGAATGTAATTAAATAATAAATATGTACATATGTAAATGTATAATATTCGTTCCAGAATACCCTAGAAGGTAGCTATGTGACAAATCAAATCTAATTAGGTTAATTTATTATTTTCGACATATATATGGTTTCCTTGTTTGGTTAGGGACAAGAGTCCGCTTGAAAATAGCAATGTTTGTTTTCTTTGTTTTTAAGACCTACATTGGTGGTAAAGACTTGTATTCAATGACTTGGTTTCATGGTAAAGACTTTTGTGCTTTTATATTGTCTTACTACATATTTATCGGTTCATCTTCAAATTTTGACCTAACAATTTGGCACACTATTACGTGAATAAGAGTGGACAATAACATATGTTACTTATGATCAGTTTCAATAAAGGTTGTGTTGGTTTTCTGTGTGGTTCAGAGCATCTTTTGTAGCTACAACTTCTTTTGGTTTAAACTTGGTTTACGGCGGCCACATAACTAACTACAAACAATTAGACTCGTGAAACAAATTCGGTTAAGATTCAAAACTCTAGAGATTTTTAGTTTGATATTAACATATCATAGATTCCTGATACAAATTCGTCTCATAAGTCATTCATCAAAGAGTAGCCAAAAGAGTTTGAAATCAATAGAGTTTATCAAAGATATTGTTACAAAATAAGATTGATCATCTACAAGAAGTTTCACTCCGCTGAAATGAAACAAGACATACCTTCAAGAAGTGACATACAAACAAAATATAGTCAGATACTTTCTCTTCAAACTGGTCACATGAGTATTTAATCAAATGGTAGCAGCAATAGCATACACGAATTTGTAAGACTTGGGTACTTTAAGCACGGCATCAAACCACTCGACCTTTCCCCAAACTTCTTCACTGCTGCGTATTTCCAGGGAAATCGCAGCACACCAAATCATCTTCTCCTTATACCCACCACTTGCACGCACATACTTATCCCAAAAAACCACCATCTTACCACCACAATCAACCACTTTAACATTAATATAATGGGCAAACCTAGGTAGTCCTTCCAAACCCTCTAATTTACTCTAAACTAGGTGATTTTCCCGTGCTCATGCACGGGTATGAATATTCATAAAAATAAAATTTTATAATAATTGATTGGTATTTAGTTTTAGTTTTGAATCAATTAATAAGTATAATTTATATTAATAAGTATTATATTATTCTAATTATACATATGACTTTGGATATATTATTGTCGGTGTAATTATTTTCCGGATCAATAGTTGGTTTGGTTATCAATTTGGTATATTGGGTAATATCTATTTTTTCGAATTCAGCTATAATATCTTTTATTCTAAATATAATAAAATTTTGATTAATTTCTTTATTTTCATTTCGGTTGGTTATTGTCTTTATGTAACTATATTCTTAGATATGTAAATATATGATAGTTAAATTGTGTATAACTTAATATATATCGTGCTTAAATGAAATAAATAATTGATTGGTATTTAGTTTTAGTTTTTAATCATTTTATATGTATAATTTATATTAATAAATATTATATTATTCTAATTATACATATGACTTTGGATATATTATTACCGGTTTAATTATTTTTTTATCAATAGTCGGTTTGGTTATCAATTTGGTATATTAGATAATATTTATTTTTTGAATTCAGCTATAATATTTTTTATTCTAAATATAATAAAACTTTGATTAATTTTTATTTTCATTTCAGATGGTTATTGTCTTTATATATGTAAATATATTCTTAGATATGTAAATATATTATAGTTAAATTATGTATAACTTAATATATATATATATATATATATATATATACATATATATATTTATATATATATATATATATATATTTATATATATATATATATATTATGCTTATAATGAAATAAATAATAAGCTGAAGTGTTTAATTCAAAATTACATAAATGAATATAATGATAATATTTTGAAGTCGCATGCATATATATATAAATTCTAAAAAAGAATTAAATTGTAATTGGTTAATATTTTCTTTTTATTTTTAATATTCTTTGGGTCAACCTCTAGTTTATATGTATAAAACTAAATAGATTATTAATATTATTCTTATTATTATTATAAAATTATATGTTCTTATTGTAGTTAGTTAATTACTTTTGAATATAAATTAGATTAACCGAGTCATTCATTTTGTGAGTATATTGAATATCATATATTTGTAAATTAAAATTGAAGAATAATTACTTTTTATTTTAGTTATGTCAAATCAAATTAGTTTTATTTATCGCTTAAATATACATTTATTTTCATAATATTTATTTACTATTTATTTTAGTTAAGTCAAATCAAATTAGTTTTAGTTATCGCTTAAATATACATGTATTTTCATAATATTTATCAAGTTATATGTTGATTTCTAAAAAATATTAGAAAATAAAGTGCAACTGATAAGTTTTTGGATGTTCATGAACATATATATTTTTATTGTTTTGAAAATATATTTTATGTTATTTTAAAATATATATTAATGGGTATTGCTATTTTGTGAACTTTCCGTTTTAATAAAGTCATATTATATACATATATTTCGTTTTTAAAATTTGTTTTGAAATTTTAGAAATATTTCCTTTTTATTGTATATGTTATTTGGAAAAAGGTAAAAAACTAAATAAAAAATAATAATCTTAAAATCTAACAAATCATTAAGGGTATATATGTAATCAACCATCGTGAGAGTTAACGTAAGCGCGACACGTAGGAAACTGACTTCTCAAATAATATTATAGAGATATCTGATCCGCTGTTAGACCTAAGAAAGTCTCCATTGGATCCATAACCATAGAATCTTTTCTCTATCATACAAACATTACTAAACTCTACCCAGTTGATTGTAGAATCCTTTAGCTTTAGAACCAAAGAGTCTCTCTTACCAGACGGTAGATTAAAGTTCTTGTACAGCTTTCCTTCGAAATCTGTGGCTCTGAATATCCTCTTCTCGTCAGGCACGGCCTTCCAAGTTTCGTTCTGTGTGTTGAACACTTTGTGTTCCGAGTTTCAAAGAATCTGGATTCTCGTAGATTCCTGCTAAATCCATGATTCCATCAAACTTTCGCTTGGTGTGAGCAAGCCGCAAGCTAGGAGTTTCTCCCCACGTGTGCGTTTGACAGTCGTTAGAAGATGAGGGGACATCGTCATCTTTGTTGATAGCGTGGAGCTTATGACCAACAGCTACGGTATCTGACCATTCTACAGGAAAAGAGTTGAGAATCTGAACGGGAACCAAGATATTACCACTTGACGTCTCATACTTCTTACAGATGTGACTGTTTAGGGTTTTGTCTGGTTTACGACAGAGAGTGAACCAACGAAGATTAGGTTCAGTAAGGAGCTGTAAGCACACATAGAGACACTTCTCGGTGCGGTTCAAGAGATATCGGGTCTGGTAAAGCTCCGGTGAAGAAGTGAGAGATCGAAAGGTCTTGGAGACGAGTGATAGAATTGGGTAGTGCAATCTCGAGACCCGAGCTATGCATTCCAATACTAAGTCATCTCTAACTGGGAAAATTCGAGGTTGGTTCTGTCGCCTGCTTCTTCGAAGGTGGCTCTTGCCCAGAAGCGATGGCTGTGGACGACATTGCTCAGCCACGACCTGCCTAAAATTTTGGATATTTACACGCTGAATTATCGCTTAATATTTGGTTTGGTTTTAACGAGGCTCACTTAAAGTATTTTTGTAATTAAGCGCATAGACTATATTAAAATATATATGTTTAAGAAATTTAATGAAATTCTCCAATATAATATATTAATCATTCATAAAGTTTTAGTTAATGAGTTTAGAAAGTTATACACATATAACAGAGTTTCCATATATGATATATTTTTGAGTTGTCACATAATCATGCATGTCTTAGTCTTATTCGTTAAATGTTCAGCTATGAATCTGTTGGAATTTGGATGTTAGACAAAAAAAATTTAAGAACATGGATGTATACTAGGAATAAATTTTAGCTATGTTGGGCAACGGAATCCATTTGGAGTGTTGGTGCCGAGCAGGACCAGGGCTGGCTAAGTAAAATATTTTCTATAGGCCCACTGTTAAGAACCATTTCTGGTGGTTGCGTCATATCCGGAACCGAGTTGGACTCGTCCATAGACCAGAAGCCCATCCGACCACGACTGAATCAGATCAGGTTTATCCGAGGTTCCTTGTCCTTATCTACATGCGTCCATGAGAACATCTTATCCATATCTTCTCTTAGTGTTTATCCTTATCCTTGTTGTAATTCTTATCACTTTATGATTAGGCTTATCTACTTGCTTATGACGGTCTAACTGTTTGTATATATATGGGACGACATCATGATTAAATAATACTAGTTACACATTCTGCTTACAACACGTTATCAGCACGATCGTCCTAACCCTAAGCAAAGAAAAATCCAACTACCCTAATTAAAAACCCTAGCCAGCGAATCCATCCTTCCTTGGCGTGATCTTCAACTTCTGCAACTCAAACTCAACTTCAAACTTCGACCAGAAGCTGCAGAACCTGAGACATTCCAAATCAATCCGACCAAAGCTCTCTACGCATCCAAGGTTGCGCCCCATCTGTGGTCCATTCAGATTCATTGGTGATTAAGGTAAAATCTACAAACCCTAAAAGTAGAGTTATGAAAACCCCTAATCTATGTCTAATCTGGTTTGTTTATGAACCCTAATTTATAACCCTAAAACCTCAAGCCTGCCGCATGTATGCAATCCGCATACAATGCATGGTTTATCCAAAACCCTAATATTATTGTCTTGAAATCGTTTGCTTGCTAATTCCATGTGCTTGTTTGATTTTGTTCAAGTTGTTTATGTTGAATGTTTAAGTGATTCAACTTGATACATTTCGAGATTTGCTTTTGGTAATTGATATTTGATAAACCCTAATTGTTTAAAGTATGAAAACGGGTTGCTTGTTGTTCTCTCTCTATCCGATTACTAGTCTCATCGTTTGCTTGACTAAAATTGTTTAGGCTGCATAAAATCTGATAGTTTTCATTAAAATATTGACATATCCTGAGGCTATATGATTGTTTGATCACTAGATAATATGTTTTGAGGTTTAGAATCTGTTTTTTTTAAACCCTAGAACAGATTTCTTGAATGTGATCGCCATAAACCCTAATTCTAGGGTCGCGATTTTTATGCCTTAAAGTTGATCTTGTTTGCTTGAGTGATCCGTCTGAATACCTTGATTTTGAAAGTGATTGCTAGGTTAACTGTTTACATGTTTAGAACTTGATAAATTGTTCTTAAACCCTAGTTGTTTGTTTACATGATCCGGTTGCTTATTGTTAAGTTTTGTTCTAAATAAATTCGACTATACTGCATAAGTCTTGATAGTTTCTAGTAAAACCTGATCATCTTGAGACTATGTGTTCGTTTGACCTAATTTTTTTTAGAACCAAAACTGCTTAAGTTGATCATTGAAACCCTAATATAACTTCGTGTGATCTGATTTCTTTATCATTCTTGCAATGTTTTAGTTTTTTAAATCCCCTGATTGCATGATCATTCTGAATGTTTTAAGACTAAGATATCATATGTTAGGTTAAAATTGTTGCCCTAGGTTTCATCTTGTTTAAAATCGGCCATAGTTTAAAAACCCTAATTCGGTTACATGAACTTGTTAGTTGCTAAAGCTAATTGTTTGTTGCGAGTTTTGCTTGACCTATTTGTTGCTGATCACATGATTCATATAGAACTCATATGCTAGGTCTGATTGCATCATATTTTTTTTAAAGATCTTGATTACATCTAAGAACCTAAAACCCTAATGTGATCCGATTGTTCTAAAGTATGATTTTATAAATTTCAGATGTCAAAATTAAGCAACCTAGACTATGTTTCCCTGAATGTCTCTGGTGACAACTATTGCAATGGGCACTTGATACAAGGATCATGTTGAGATCAAAGGGCCTCGGTGACACAATCACTGTTGGCAACAATTCAAGTGATAAAGATAAATATAGAGCGATCTACTTGATCCGCCACCATCTCAATGAGAGTCTAAAGAATCAGTACTTGACTTTAGAAAATCCACTAGAACTTTGGACCGGCTTACAACGGAGATATGATCACCAGAAAACGGTGCTATTACCAAAGGCTACATATGAGTGCAAAAATCTGAGATTCCAAAACTATAAGTCTGTGGATGAATATAACTCAGCATAATTTAAAATTGTTTAAATGTTGAAACTTTGTGGTCAAGAAGTAACTGAGAATGAGTTACTAGATAAAACCTTCTCTACATTCCATTCGAGTAATGTACTACTGCAACATCAGTATAGAGAAAGAGGTTTTGCCACATATATTGATTTAATCTCCTGTCTATTATTGGCTGAGGCTAATAAAGAATTACTTATGAAGAATAGTGAGATGAGACCTCCAGGAACAGCACCATTCCCCGAATTGTCCAAACCGGCCATAGAAGCCAAGAAAGAAAATAACCTCGTCTAACACAATAACCAATCCGGCACTGGCCGTGGCTCTTATAAGGCACATGGGCGAGGACGAGGCCGCAGGAACTCACCCAGATTTAGCTGTGGTCGATGTTGTGGCCGGGGCCGAACTGGGTCCTTTAAACCACAAAACATATCTGATTTGTGCCATAGATGTGGTATGGGTAATCACTGGGGAAAGAATTGCCAGACTCCTAATCCTTTGTGCGAGCTCTATCTTAAGGATTTGAAATGAATCCGGAAGCCCACATGGTCCAAGATGCTGGATATGATGAAGAAGACATGGAGTACGTCCAAAGTGACCCAAAGGAGTCTCAAAAACTCTACCAAGTTGATCACATGGAATATGAGACTGCTGACATGTTAAAATGGAAAATGTTCTATGATTGCTTTGTTTGTTTTTATGTTTTTTTTTTCTTTTGATTGATTTTGTTTGAGATTTTATCTTATGAATGGAATTATTTTGTTTTCTTCATTAATTCTATGATTCTTGCTTTAGAAGAATGAAAAAGGAAATGGATACATTTTCGGTGGACAGTAGAACCAGCCACACCATATTAAGAGAAAAAAGATATTTTATAAACCTTACTCATAAGGTCGGCAATGTCTCCACCATAGCAGGCAAGGCCAGCTTAATAGAAGGCTACGGCCAGGCCCATATCTTATTGCCTAATGGTACTCATCTTGAAATTTCAGTTGCATTGTACTTGCCAAGTTCTAAAAGAAGCCTGTTGAGTTTCAAAAACATAACATTGAATGGTTTCCATATTGAAAAAATTGGCGAAGAAAATAGAGAGTTCCTTCAGATTTATGAAATCACCCAAGGCAATAAGAAAGTCCTAGAGACTATACCTGCGTGTGGGACTGGTCTTTACTATGCCAAGACCAGTCTCGTAGAGGCTAATGTCGTGATGAATAAAGAGTTCAAGGAACAATTCACTCTTTGGCATAACCGGTTAGGCCATCCCGGTTCAAACATGATGCAAAAACTCATAATAAATTCAAATGGGCACAGTTTGAAAAAAAAAGAGTTATCCCAAAATATCTCACATGTGAAGCATGTTCACAAGGGAAACTAATTACTAGGCCATCACCAGCAAAAGTCCATAAGGAAGTGATAAATTTTCTGGAAAGAATACAAGTGGATATATGTGGACCTATACACCCACCCTGTGGGACGTTTAGATATTTTATGGCCCTAATTGATGCATTGACGAGATGATCACATGTTTGTCTCCTATCCACACGCAACTTGGCACTTGCAAGATTTCTAGCTCAGATCATAAGACTTAGAGCACATTTTCCAGACTTTCCTTTAAAGACTATACGTCTAGACAATGCTAGTGAGTTCATGTCCCAAGTTTTTAATGACTATTGTATGTCATTTGGAGTAAGTGTGGAACATTCTGTACCTCATGTACATACTCAGAATGGTCTGGCCGAGCCCTTTATCAAACGTATTCAGCTGATAGCCAGACCACTATTAATGAGATCTAGACTCCCGGTCTCAGCTTGGGGACATACAGTTTTACATGCAGCTGAGTTGATTTGTATCATGCCATCTAGTGAGCATAGATACTCGCCATCCCAGTTATTAACGGGTCATGAGCCAGACATTTCCCATGTAAAAACGTTTGGATGTGCCGTCCAAGTGCCTATAGCACCACCACAGAGAACAAAGATGAGACCTCAGAGGAGATGGGAGTATATGTTGGATACAATTCCCCCACAATATTAAAATACCTTGAGCCAACCATGGATGATGTGTTTAAGGCCAGGTTTGCGGATTGTCATTTTGATGAATCCCAGTATCCAGCATTAGGGGGGAGATAGTGGTAAGCTGGTACATGATATAAAATGGAATCAAACATCCTTAACATGGCAAGATCCTCAGACTAAAGATTGTGATCTAGAAGTCCAGAAAATAATACATTTGCAAAAGCTAGCTAATCAATTGCCAGATTCCTTTGCTGACCCAAATAGAATGACTAAGTCATACGTACCAGCTGTAAATGCACCTATAAGAATCGATGTCCAAGAGAGACAAAGTCAAGTTGCTAATGAGTCTGGACACAAATTGAAACGTGGTAGACCAATTGGTTCCAAACATAAGAACCCTTGGAAGTCTAAGAAAGGTGCTAGATCTGAGGACCATAAGGAAACCGTCCAGGACATTAATGGACCGGCCGTTCCGGCCGTGCCGACCGTTCCGGCCGTGCCGACCGGACTGGTCGAGCCAAGTGGGCCGGACGGGCCGATGGTGCCAATAATTGGGGCTCGGGACGCTGAGCTTCATGGTACACAATATCCTGACAATAATGAGATCTCAATAAATTATGTCATGTTTGGAAAAAAATGGAACCGTAAAGAAATCGAGATCGATGATATATTTGCATATAATATAGCACTTGAACTTATGGATAATGAGGATCATGAACCCACGTCTATATATGAATGCATGCAACGACCATATTGGTTGAAATGGAAAGAGACCATTAACGTGGAGTTAGAATCATTGACAAAGAGAGGTGTGTTTGGACCGATCATCCGGAGACCTCATGATATGAAACCAGTTGGACACAAATGGGTCTTTGTGAGGAAAAGAAATAAGAAAGGAGAAGTTTTGAGATATAAAGCACGGCTTGTTGCACAAGGACTCTCACAGAGACCACAAATAGATTATGAGGAGACATACTCCCCGGTGGTGGATGTTACGACCTTCAGATTTTTGATAAGTCTGGCCGTGAGAGAAGGTCTGGATTTAAGGCTAATGGATGTTAACAGCCTACTTGTATGGTCCACTGGATAATGAGATATATATGAAAATCCCAGATGGTATTGAATTGAAAAACAAAGAGAGTTCTCGAGAACAACATTGTATCAGTCTGAACAATACTCTTTATGGATTGAAACAATCAGGTCGAATGTGGTACAATAGATTGAGTGAGTACCTCGTGAAAGAAGGATAAAAAAACGACCAGATATGTCCAGTTATATTCATAAAGAAGTTCAATAAGGGCTTTGTGAACATTGCAGTCTATGTAGATGATCTAAATATCCTAGGAACCTCTGGAGAGATTTTCCAAACAGTTGGATATCTCAAGAAAGAATTCGAGATGAATATTATAAGTTGTTTAATTAAAAATAATCTTGCCATGACATAGTATACATGTCATGTGTATTAGAAAATTACATACTACTATACTATTATACATACATATAATAATTAGTCTAATTATAAGTAAGACACACACAGAAACACACACACACACACACACACACACATATATATATATATAATAAACAATTCGTAATTATTTCACCAACAATAATATATATCCAACCAGACTTTTTTTAAATAAATATATTCCACCAATAATAATAACAACTAACCTAAATATACGTAAAAGAGTAGCAAAAAAAAAAAGCATACATAAAAGAGTAGATATATTAATAGAGTAGATGCCAAGCATTATGGGCTTTAAGAAATTATTGTAGATGGCCCAAATTTTTTTTATTAGTTAATAATTATGTGAAACTGAACTATTTGTTTTTTCGTGTTACATAATAAATATTTTTTTTTTAAAAAAATTCATATTAAATAGATTACTTAGTATATTCCAAATATCTTAAAATAGAAACATCATCTAAATATAAGGTAAAATATAATTTCATTTGAAATTTCAGTTAAAAAATATATAATATTGAACTCAATTTTTCTCTGTGGGCTTTGGGCTTGACTCCAGTACAAAAGCCCGTACGGTCTATTGGCTCTGTCGTGTTGGGCTTAATGGCTATTAAAGCCCATTCCTTTTGCGGTGTCGTTTTGACGGTTATAACAACCTCTTCTCTTCTTCGTCATCAGTGTGACCTGAAACAAGAAACAGAGTGTTAGCGATTCACAGAGAGAGAGATTCAAGAGAAAACAAGATCTACCTGAGGCGATTGATCGGAAACGGAGTTGGAGAATCTCCGGTGACATCGCTGCAACAGGATCCGATTACCTGGAGTGTATTTCGGAGGTAACGGCAACTCATCTTCTCCGATTGTGTTAAGCTTGAGTTGTATTGTAGTTACCGGAACTTGATATTGAATCTAGTGGATCGTTGAGGGACACCGTACCCTCCCCGGACAGTAGGAAACGAAGTCCGGGTGAACAAATTGCTCTTGCATATTCTTGTTTAAGTTTCATCGATCAAACTCACTACAAAATCAAACGTAAACGAAGTTAATACTCAGTTTTCTTCAAGAACAAGCAAGTAACAAAAGGATCCTATAATCAACAATTGGTATCAGAGCACTAGGTTGTGTGTTGTTTGCTTGTGACTGATTCAGGTTCATTAAAGAAGAATGGCGATGGATCTGAATCCTACTCGAGGTCGATTCGAGATGGATAAGTTTGATGGTAAAGGTGATTTTGGAATGTGGAAGTACAAGCTTCTTGGACAGCTTGAAATTCAGGGGTTAGCATCGGCTCTTGATGATGATGCTACTCTTTACAAGGATCCAGGAAAGCTTGACGAAGGTTCTGAACCAGTTCTGGATCCAGTCAAAGTTGCAGAGGATACCAGGGTGAAGAATCTAATGGGAACATGTCTAAGTGATATGATCCTACGGAAGGTGATGCATGAGCCTACGGCTTATGAAATGTGGAAAGCACTTGAGCGTGATTATCAGACTAAGACTTTGCCGAACAGGATATATCTTAAGCAACAGTTTGCAAGTTACAAGATGGAGGAGACTAAAACTATTGAAGAGAACATGGATGGTTTTCTGAAGTTAGTGGGTGATCTTGCAAGTCTTAACATAAATGTTAGTGATGAAGATCAGGCTATTCAGCTGCTTATTAGTCTACCATCTCAGTACGAAGCGCTTGTTCATACACTGAAGTATGGGACAGGTAAAGACACACTTACTGTGCAGGAGGTTGTCAGTTCAGCTTATGCTAAAGAGATTGAGCTTAAGCAAAAGGGGTTACTTGGAAAAGGTGGACGATCTAATTCTGAAGGTCTCTATGTTGAGTCAAGAGGGAGGTCTAACAAGAGGAATGATCGTAACAGTGCTAATAATAGTCGTTCTGGCAAAGGCAGGTCTAAGTCAAGAGATTTCAGGTCCAAGTCGAAGCCCAAGTATAATAAGGATAATAAGACTGGATGTTTCATCTGTGGGAAGGATGGTCACTGGAAGCGTGAGTGTCCTCAGAGATATAATAAGACTCAGGGATCTGAAGATGCAGCAAATTCAGTCACAGTTCGTAAGCAACCCTTGGTACTTACTGTGAGTGCCAAAGATTCAAAAGAAGAATGGATTCTGGATTCCGGGTGCTCTTTTCATATCACTCCACAGAGAGATGTTCTGTTTGACTTCGAAGTTATTGATGGGGGAAAGGTTCTAATGGCTAATAACACTCAGTGTGGTGTTAAGGGAATTGGAAAGATCAGAATACTGAATTCAGATGGGACAGAGATAGTACTTACTGAGGTAAGGTACATGCCACAAATGAGCAGAAATCTTATTTCCTATGGGATGTTGGAAAAAGCTGGTTGTATCTACAAAGGAGAGGATTTCAAGGTGATTTTCTATAAGAATGGAGAGAAGGTTATCTCGGGTACTTATCAAGAAGGTCTTTACTATCTGGATGGTTCTGTGTCCAAAGCTGAAGTTAACATTGCAAAGGAGGAGCCAAATATGGTTGACTTGTGGCACTCAAGACTAGGACATATGAGCGTGTCTAATATGAATATTCTGGTCAAGAAAGGATATCTTAAAATTGAGGCTGTTGAGAACCTAAAGTTCTGTGAAAGTTGTGTACTTGGCAAGGCGCATAAACAGAGTTTCAACAAGGCAAAGCACACTACTAAGGGAATTCTAGAATATGTTCATTCTGACTTGTGGGGATCACCATCAACACCAGAGAGTCTTGGAGGATGCAAGTATTTTGTCAGTTTCATAGATGACTATTCTAAGAAGGTTTAGGTTTATTTTCTAAAGACTAAGGATGAGGCGTTTGACAAATTCAGAGAATGGAAACTTGAAGTCGAGAATCAAACTGGGAAGAAGCTTAAGTGTTTGAGAACGGATAATGGTTTGGAATTTTGTAATTTCAAGTTTGATCAGCTGTGCAAGGAGTCAGGGGTTAAAAGACATCGTACTTGCACTTACACGCCACAGCAAAATGGAGTTTCAGAAAGGATGAACAGAACTATAATGGATAAAGTCAGAAGTATGTTGGCTGAGACTGGTTTGGGATCTGAGTTTTGGGCTTAGGCTACGTCTATAGCAGTTTACTTGATAAACAGGACTCCAGGTTCAAGTATTGAATTTGAAATTCCAGAGGAAAGGTGGACAGGGGGAAAGGTTGATCTATCTCATATCAGGCGTTTCGGGTGTTCTGCGTATGTTCATAGAGTACAAGAAAAAACAAGTCCTAGAGCTGTGAAAGGAGTGTTTGTTGGTTATCCTTTCGGAATTAAAGGCTACAGGGTTTGGATTGAAGACGAAGGGAAGTGTACGACCAGTAGAAATGTTGTGTTTCATGAGAAAGAATTGTTTAAAGATACGCTGGAAAACTCAAATGCCTATTCGGAGAAAGATTTGAATGAGTCAGAAAGAATCAGGAAGGGAAAGAAAAAGGTTTCTTTCAGTGATGATATGATTCGTGGTCCTACACCTGGTGGGAATACTGAAGGGGCATCGACTTCAGGTGGAGTTGTCTCAGACACCAAAGATGAAAATTCTCAGGAGTCAGAAAGTTTGATGAAGGTTCAGATTCAGATTTGGGGAATGGTTCTCAGATTCAGATTATGCTACGGATTTGGATAAGCGGAGGTCAGTCTCAGGAATTGTTTTTAAGGTTGGGGGAAATACTGTATCCTGGAAGTCAGGATTACAGTCAGTGGTAGCTTTATCTACCACCGAAGCTGAATTCATGGCACTAACTCTAGCAGTAAAGGAAGCTATTTGGTTGAGGAATTTTGTTACAGAGTTAGGTTATCCGCAAAACAGTGTAAGGATACACTGTGATTCTCAAAGTGCTATTGCCCTATCTAAGAACGCAGTACATCATGAGAGAACTAAACACATGGATACTCAATTCAATTTCATCAGGGATATTGTGTCTAAGCGAATCGTCAACCTAGCGAAGATACATACGTCTAAAAACCCGACAGATTTTCTAACTAAATGCGTACCTGGTACTAAGTTCCAGCTCTGCTGTGAACTTCTCAACATCTGCTGAAGGTGATGGTCGGCTCCGGGTAACTCCACAATTATTCTCAGCATACAGAAACACAAGTGAGTTAGTTGTCTGTATCACATCTGAAGTATGGAGAAATTTTTATTCAGATGAGTGAGAGAGAGTTACCCGTAGAGAAGAAAGGAGATTGAGTAAGGTCTCTGGGTCAAAGGCTTAAGGTGGAGCTGTGGGCGTACAGCTAGTGGTTGTCTTCTGAAGAAGTGGAGGTTTCAGGTGGAGTATCTGAAAGGTTTATCTGTCAGTGGTATTCTGTAGTTCCGGATCTGCGATCTCAGAAACAGAAGAAAGACAGATGAGTGGTCAGTATATGTTCTTGAAATCATCAGAGGACATGCATGTGAACGAAAGGTCAAGATCTGAAATGTTATTACCTTGGAGCGGAAACGTGTTGGAGTTTGAGGTCTTCTAGCCAAGAGAGAGTTCAGATCAGACACATGCATCACAAAAGAAAGGGGTTTTCAGGTTGAGTTTTCTCAGAATCTAAAATCAAAGGTTTTATGATTTGGTTCTGAATAGAGTTTGAAGGAAGGTTAGTAAGTTCTTACCGTGCTAGTGATGAAGAGTTTCACCGGAGGAACTAAGTGGTGTCGTGGTGGTTGTTAGTCGGAGACTTCTAGAGAGAAGTTAGAGCAAGTCGGCTACAAAGGGAGAGAGACAAGACTAAAGGCTTCGAAGGGTTTCGCGAAGTTTTTTGTCTGAAGTCAAGAGGTGGAGATTTGTGGTCTTTGGGCTTGACTCCAGTACAAAAGCCCGTACGATCTATTGGCTCTGTCGTGTTGGGCTTAATGGCTATTAAAGCCCATTCCTTTTGAGGTGTCGTTTTGACGGTTATAACAACCTCTTCTCTTCTTCGTCATCAGTGTGACCTGAAACAAGAAACAGAGAGAGAGATTCAAGAGAAAACAAGATCTATCTGAGGCGATTGATCGGAAACGGAGTTGGAGAATCTCCGGTGACATCGCTGCAACAGGATCCGATTACCTGGAGTGTATTTCGGAGGTAACGGCAACTCATCTTCTCCGATTGTGTTAAGCTTGAGTTGTATTGTAGTTACCGGAACTTGATATTGAATCTAGTGGATCGTTGAGGGACACCGTACCCTCCCCGGACAGTAGGAAACGAAGTCCGGGTGAACAAATTGCTCTTGCATATTCTTGTTTAAGTTTCATCGATCAAACTCACTACAAAATCAAACGTAAACGAAGTTAATACTCAGTTTTCTTCAAGAACAAGCAAGTAACAAAAGGATCCTATAATCAACATTCTCCAAAAAATAATATATAAAATATGTATATATATAAATTTTAATTAAATTTGTGGTTTGACAAAATGATAATATATCCGTGTAGGCGTGCGGATCAAAGTCTAGTGTCTCTAGTGTGTAATTATGTTGTATACTTTGTTAGTGTGTAATTATGTTGTATGATCACGTGAAAGACGCGATAGTGATCTCTTTCACACGTCATTATTAACGGGCTTGGCCCATGTTCCTAATTATGATAAGTAGGTTAAGTTGACGTTTGTTACAAAACATAAATAGATTTTTGATCTGCGCTTAAAAAATACAGCTATTGTTTTTATTGTCTTATTGGTAGATAAATTGATAAGTCTTTTGTTTTGATGATATAAAATGTCACAAAATGAAGATCAAGTTATCATGCGGGTATAAGAAAATTTTTATTTTACAATGTCTCAGACAAATTTTTTATGTTTCCAAATATATTAACAATGGTTGTACCTCAAATTTGTACTTGAGAAAGATAGTATATTTAAAAAATTAAATGACCCATTTTTTTTAGTTTTGTGATTAATTCATAAAATCATTTAGTTACAAAATTTCACTATCTAATATAAAAATTTTAAAACTAATGCAGATTTAATTTATTATTATCATCAGTATCGTCTATGTAAATGTATTATATATAATTGTGTAGTTTTATTTGGGAAAAATAATATCAATTAACTACGTCTGATGTTGGGAAGTGGGTCAAACTTGCTTTGTTCGAGCCGCTCTGCACCGGATTGAGTCATTTTTACGACTCAAAAGTTTGACCCGTCTAACCTGCAAAGAAAATATATTTTTGCAAGAAGTATTTTATAAAACTTGAAAGAGAATCAACCCATTAATAAAATTCATTATTATATAGTTATTAGGCTCGAATAAAAATGACAAAATTGTCATTAATGATAAACTAAATTTGCATATAAGAATAAGGGTATAATTGGAAAATATAAAAAATTCATTAAACAAAATGTTTCTGTTTAGTTGGTATTGGTAACGTTTCATTAAAAACAACAATAGAAAAACCCTAACACTAATAAAGAGATAGACAAATGGGTTCATTAAGTTTCTGAGATTTGCTATCGACGGCACTAATATACTGTATCGATCTAATTTGTGTACATCTAATTTGTGTACATGCGGATATCGGTAGAGGCACAATGTTAGAAATAATAGAAATCTCGATCTGACTTGTTAATCTTTCTACTGCAAAATAACCATGTATATTCGAAACTCTAAGATATTTGTTTCAGTATTAACATGAGATTTTAGGCAACTGAATTCATAGATATATTTATAAACCGTTATAAACTGGTATGAATTTCTACAAAAAGATGAGATTATGACCAGCAGGTACGAGACCTGACCATTTCATGGGAGAAGAGTTGATAATTTGTCTGGTTTCTGACAGATAGTGAATCAGAGAAGGCTAGGATCAGCTGGGAATTATAAACACACATAAAGACAGCTCTCGGTGAGGTTTAAGAGATATCGGGTCTGGTAAAGCTCCGGTGAAGAAGTGAGAGATCGAGAGGTCTTGGAGACTAGTGAGAGAATCAGATAGTGCAATCTCGAGACCCAGGCTAAGCATTCCAATTCTAATTCATCTGGAATGTTTCAGAATTGAGGTCGGTTCGGTTTCCAGCTTCATCGACGGTGGTTCTTGATCAGAAGCGTCAACATGCAACAGATTCCTACAAATTTGCAAGAAAAAGTAAATCGATTTAATTAAAGAGAAGAAATCTAATATAATTTAACTAACTTTATATTGTTTTATGTAATAGTATATTCTATAACATACTTTATGTTAATTTTTGGTTACCCCTTGGGATACGGGTTGTGGATTTGAACTTCGATTCTAATTTATATCACATCCTAAGTTTCTTTCTGGTAAATTTGTAAGTATAAATCATGGGATATAACTTATCGGTTTTGATTCTAATTTGTATTACATCCCAAACCCATAAACTAGTTATATCTTTCCGATTTGAGTTACATTGGTATAGTTCGCATATATTCAAAGTCAAATCCAAAATTTAAAATCAAAACATAGGAAATAAATATTTATTTATATAGAATTAGATAGTTAAGTTACTTATTTAAAATTCAAATACTTATTTTTATATTGCATCTGAAAACAAATTTAGAATAGAATATTTGACATACATATTTATATTTAAAATATTTATATTAGTGATAAATTTGGAAATTTGGATAGTTTTTTCAGTTTTTTTAAATAGTTTTTCGGTTTTTTAAGTTACCCGTTTAGGTTTGGCTAATAACACTTCGGGTTCGGATATGTTTTGTACGATCCTACAATATACACTCTGGTATTCCTTACATTTTGGATCGAGTATCGATAATAATTTTTCGTTTGGGTTCGGTTTGGACTGTGGGTTACAATTTTATGCTTAAATGTACTTTAAATAAAGATAAAATACACTTATATAAAGTTTATACAGAAAATTATTCCGCACTTTCAAAACGCGGATTAAAGTCTACTCAAAACAATTAAAACATCAGATTTTTTTGACATCCCCTTATCTTTTCTAAATATTTACTTGATTGCCATTGCCATTTAATTTTTATTAAAAATTATGAAAACTAATTGTAACAACCAATGGAATATCCACTTTTCCTCAAATGATTTTATATTCAACCACTACATATTACATATTCCTTAGATGATGTAACTAAAATGTTTAATAATGAAAAGGGATTTGATTAACGCAGACTTTACGGAAAAACAAAGAATATATCTATTAGTTAGTTACACATATAGATGAACTCGGGATTGTCAAAGGTCAGACAACGAGAGGCTGCTTGAAGATTAATATTTCAAAAGCTTATGATAATCTAAACTGGAATTTTCTCGTGGGAATTATAAGAGCGATAGAGCTTCAGGAGAATGTTGTAGAATGGATCAAGGAGTGTATCTCCACAATATCTTACAGTGTCGCAATTAATGGAGAACTTCACTGCAGGTATTTTCAAGGAAAGAAGGGCTTGAGACAGGGTGATCCGATATCTTCTCTTCTATTTGTAATAGCCATGAATGTTTTATCTAAGATGTTGGATGAAGGAGCTATTAATGGCCGATTTGGTATCTATCCGGAGTGTGATGCCCCCTTGATCACTCATCTGAGTTTTGCAGATGACGTTTTGATTTTCTTTGATGGGTCTTCAGAATCGTTGCGATGTATTCTTCAGATTTCGGAGGAGTTTAAACAAATTTCGGGACTGGGAATCAACAGGAATAAACGGAGTTGTTGATAGATGGAGGAAGCTCTAGTAGCTGCTGGAAGTTGGCGGCACAGATGGGGATTGCGCAAGGTTCTTTGCGGTGAGGTATTTGGGCGTTCCGTTGTCTCCAAGAAAAATGACTCGCACTGATTTCCAGCCATTACTGGATAAGATCTTAGCAAGATTCAATTCCAGGACAGTAAAACACTTGTCCTTTGCAGGAATATTTCAGCTGATACAAGCAGTTATCTACTCCACAATCTCGTTTTGGGCATCTATGTTTATCATACTTAATGAGTGCATTCAATTACTGCAGAGGATGTGTAATGCTTTTCTGTGGAGCAGAGATCCAAATTCAGTAAGAGGGGCTAAGATTGCGTGGGAGTCAGTTTGCACAAGTCTCCACTAGTGAAACTTGGAGGACTTTATATCCCTGCGATATAGAAGTTATTTGGCACAAAGATATCTGGTTTGCAGGGAGTATTCCGAAGCATGCCTTTTTGTCAGGGTGGCTGCAAGGTACATGATGGTTACACGAGATAGACTCATCAGTTGGGGGTTGCAGGTGCCTGCGGTATGTGTTCTATGTGGGAGTGATGATGAAAATAGGCAGCACCTCTTTTTTGATTGTCGTTTCAGCAGGCAGGTGTAGTCTTTTTTGTTGATAAATTAAGATTATATCCTCCTGTCAATTTTTGAGAGTGGCTTAAGATGGCTGAAGAATCCCTCAAGAGACAAGAATGTAAAGTTGATCGTCAGACTGTTATTTCAAGCTTGTATTTATATGATTTGGAGAGAAAGGAATTCGAGAATACACTCAGGTACTACTCGTCAACCGGGGTGATTATTACTGAGATTAAGCAAACGATCAGGTTAAGACTGGATCCACTGTCTCGTAATCAAGTTTTTAAACAAGGAGAGATCTATGTGCTCTCAGCATGGTTATCTGTTTTCTAGGCATAGGCGTATAGTAGATTGTTTTTGGAGAAGAAATTTTGTAGTGAGCTGTTTGGCCTTTTAAGCCAAGCTAGTGTTGGGCTCCTCCTGTGTAATTCCACTTGAGAGTACATATAAATAAAACGAAGTTTTTTTTTTTTTTTTTTTTTAAGTTAAAAAACGGGTTGTCAAACAATATCTATTTCATAGGAATACAATTCATGGCGGATCAAGTTTTTCAGGTTTTGGTCTATTCAGGCTGGGTTCAGGTAAAGTCAGGTTCGGTGAGGTTTTATTTTTTACATAACACGAAACATAAGCGAATTAGAAATGATTCAGATTTAATTTGGATTTAAAGTTAATTCCCAAAAACATAAAAAAAAAAATTCAGGTACGTCAATTTTGTATAATTTTTAATTTTTAATTATGATTTATAAAAATTAGAAAAATCTTATTATTTTTAGTTATCTTTCAATATTCAGATCCGTTCGGTTCTCGGTTTGTTCCGGTTCAGTTTTAGTTTTGCGGGTTAAGAAATATTGGAACCATTTAAATGTTTCCTGAATTTTGGTTTGATTTCTTTTTTACAAAAAAATGAAACTTAACCGAATTAGAAATGATTCAGATTTCATTTTTTTTAAATTTAAATTCAAAAACATAAAAAAAATATTCATGTAATTCAGGTTTGGGTAAATTTTAATTTAGAAATTATGATTTATATATATATAATTAAAAAAATTATTATTATATATTTAAACTATTCGAATATTTTTTTTGGTTCTTGGTTTGGTTCTGGTTCAATTTTAGCTTTTGTGGTTTAGAAAAAATAGGAACCGTTTTATTTCGGTCTGATTTCAGTTTCGGGTTTGTTTGTTTGGTTGTAATTCGGTTTTTGGGGTTCGGAAAATTTGCCGAGAGTAATTTTGCTTCTTCACAAATCACAATATCATATAGTAACTTATTTTTAAAGTAAATTTACAAAATAAATAATTTCGTGCTTTTGAAACACGGATCAAAATCTGTTTATAGTTTAAGATGGATACCAATCAACATCAATACCAATAATCCCTTAGTCAAAAGAAACATCAATATGAAAACAATATGTATAATGTTGGAGGTAGTAGATCTAATTTGTTGGAATAATCTTTAGCAGCTGCCCCTGACAAATCTAGATCTGTGAACATATATCAAGATAAACAAATAGGCACAGTAAGCTTTTATTTAAAAGAATATATATTAACACAAGGTATTTTTGAACTATATTAATCATGTACTATCATATATATATGAAATAGGATAAGCTTCGCGCCTTACGCTAGGTGAGTTTGGTGTTTAGGATTTATTTATATTTAAAGTTTCGTATTTAAGTTGGTCATTTAAGTTTAGGATTAAGAATATATTCTTTGGGTTTAGAAAATATCAACTCTATAAGTTTTATATAATTAAAATCGAAAACATATACAAATTCAAGATTTATATATTATCATTTTTTATATTTATACAATTTTGAATTTTTTATATAATCATCAATACATTGGGCTGAGAGCAACTGGAATTGGAATTGTCTATGAAAAATTAGAATTTCTTATGTGGGTGATTCATTTGTATATGTTTTCTTACTAACTTATCCGTGAATAAAATTTATATATGATTGATTTTTAACTTACACTAGTATATCGGTTATATAGTTTAAATATAAGGTTACATTTTAAAAATAATCCTAAATTAATATATAGGAGATATAAATAAATATTTTTAAAAAAATTCTAAAACCAAATTTCGAATTTAAGAAATAAAACTTGAAAAAATCAAAAAAAGAAATTTAAAAAAATTTGAATTAGAAAGGGTATTGATTCGAATAATTGAGAAATCATATATTATAAAATAATAAAAAGGTAATATATATCTATGTTTATATATTATGAAATAATAAATATATATTTTGAATAATTGAGAAATCAGTACTTATTATGTATAAAATTAATTTAGGGTGATCACTGTTGCGTCTCCGAACTATGAGGTGATGGTTTACTTGAAATCTGATTCGAACTGCTTCACCCTTTTGTTTCTTGCCTTTGACTCAATTTGGGTTTGCTCTAAAGGTTGCTCCTTTATGTGATCTTGACCAAGCTTTAAGGCTCAAGCTCGTGTAGTCAGACAGAGAATAGCTGTTGTGTGAAGTGTCCACTCTGTGAGAGGTTTGTGTGTGTGGACTGTGGTGTTCCTTGGTGTGAATCTATGAGCTGTGAAGAGTTTCAGATTCTTCAGGTTTATGAAATATATCAAGATGATATCATATTGCATCGCTTGGCTAGGTATAAGAGGTGGAGTCGGTGTCAGTAATGTCGTGTAATGATTTTTAAATGCTCAAGGCTGGAACCACATGACTTGTTTGGCTTTGTTTGGCTTTGTGGTTTCTTATATCAATGTTGAGATACCACTTTGTGTTCTTTGTAGGTGTGGGCATGAGTTTTGCTACTGTTATGGAGAAGAGTACAGTGAAGGACAACAGAGTTACACTTGTGATTGTGGTGGATTTTTGTTGGAAGTTTACAGAGAAAAGCAACTTCATCATCTTATCTACAAAAGGAAGGCTAAACAAGTTGAAGACTTAAGCAATTGTGAGCAAATGATACAGGTTTCACCCTTGACCTATATGCAGATGATATAACTAATATTTAAATTTGATGATGGTGAAAGTGCCATAGACGTTTCGAGGAGTTTTGAGTCTTACTGTTACTCTTTTTATGAGTGTAGGTCATCTCGTTGAGGTATGGTGATGACGTGGCATGTGTTAAAGTTTTGGCCTTTCATTTTTTGGTTCATCGTTTTTATGAGGTTCTCGGATAGGGTTGTTGGTGTATGTGTGTTTTGTATGCTGAACTTGAATGATTATATCTACTTATTGTTTTTAACATATAACAAGGTCAACGAAAAATATGATACACTTTGCCAAATATATAGTAATTAATTAAATATAAGAAAATTAATGTGAAAAATATATTCTAATAATCAGTACTATATAAAATCTTAATTGGTTATTTGGATAACATATTTATTTAGTATTAAATACAATAACATATAAAATATTTAGTGGTGTACATTTTAAATGAAAACACTCAGCTGGCAAAAGAAAAGTACTACTCAATATTAAATTTTTGTGGTGTTTACTTAATTTTAGATATTTTCTGTTACAAAGAAACTAATAACAATACTTTTAGTTTTAAAATAGATTCATTTACACATTTTTTAAGCTACCATTTTCGGAAAAATAAGCAAGTTGAAACAAAAGTACTACGAATCTTGAAAACAAACATTCAAGACCCGCGCGGTTGCAGGAAGTTATTTATATTTATCATGTATGTTTTAAAATTAAAATATTATGATTTGATGATATTTTATAAATCTTGGTTTGCTTCCATATTGTATTTTTCGGTTTTTAGTTTGGTTCCAGTTCAGTTGGAGTTTTTGGTTTTGAGTTCAAAAAATATAGTAAAGGTTTGGTTATTTATGAATTTGAGTTTGGTTTAGTTTTTATTTATTTGTTTTGGTTTGATTCAAATAATAATGTTATCGATAATTATTTTTATCAATAAAATTTTGAGATCAATTCGAGCTCGTTTGTTTGAATAGAGATATAGAATTTTCGATCTTGATTCTGATTTAGGTAACAATATTTTTGATTGCATTTTGTATTTTTCATTTTTTGTTATTGAATGACTTTATATTCTAAATATGTTTGGGAATTGGAATATCTCAATATATAATAAGTCAGAAAATATCTGCTAATTTTGTATCTCTATATGATAAAGGTAAGATTTATGTTCAATAGTTATAATCAGAATATACCAATATATTTTTGAATAGAAAATATATAGTCCAAATAGAGATTACCTGGCTATATTTTTGGTAATAGGTCACTATATATTGGTGGCTGTTAAAATTAGTTATTGATATTTTTAATATGTCTATAGGAGTAATATATCTCAAAAACGTTTGATTCAAATCATAATGTAAGATTACTAAAGTCATGTTAGATATATATTTATGAAACTTATATGCAAGATAAAAAAAATTCTAAGGTCAGATCCGTATACCCTTATATAATTTTTATTTATAACTGTAGATTTGTTTTCTTAAGAAAAGTAAATTAGGTTTGTTATATACTTATATTGTGTATATAATAGGAGTGTAGATTTGTTTTGGTGGCCATTCACTTTAAATTTTTATTTTCTTGGCATTTAATATAACTTATAGAATGTAGGTAAAAATATTTCTATCTTTTTTTTTTTATCAACTTAACGTTATCTAATGAAAGCATATCATTACAAACAGTTTCATACAGAAAATGAGGACAACTGTTAAAAAATTTCCAATGATTGGAAGTCAAAATAGATGATCTTTTTCGGAAGTTAATTATGTATAGTGTTGCCAGCGAGGATTGGGCTGTTGGTCCATCAAAATATTTCTATCTAAATTGTATTTAATAGTTTTTTTTTTTTTTTAAATTGTGATTTTGAAAAATCATATTAGGTTTAATGGTTTTTTGTATTGGATATGTGTGAATATGAAATACAGAGAACGAAGTAAAAATCATTTCTATCAATGTCGAGAGCGACAGAAAAGGCAATTGAAAAACGGTTAACGTTATTGAAATTTCTCACCACGATCTTCGGGGTTGAGAGTGTTGTTGATGGCAGAGTGGGATTTATTGGGTGGTTTTCGCCCACGATGTCTAGTATTTCCATGGGGGAACCACTTTCCCTTCGTGATGAATCGGTGGTTAAGAAACCAGAAAAATTGGGGGTTTATATAAACACGTTTGTTTATCTAAATTTTCATCCAATTTCAACAATTTTATTGGTGAATTTACTTCTTTTTCTCTGGAAATTCTTCATCTTTCTCTTCACGATGGCTGATGGGATACGTCGAGCAATGCAAGATATCGATCTTGGCGTTACTGATGCACCGGTGGTGATGCCTACGGAGATGATCCGACAGGCGATAGAAGAAAACCGTTTCATTCTTGTGGGTCGTCCGGTCATGCCTCGTCGTCAGAATCTCCGTGCGATAGTGGCGACAATGCCGCGTCATTGGGGGCTTGAAGGCATTGTCCGTGGAAGAATCACTGAAGGGAGGCGGTTTCAGTTTGTATTTCCTTCCGAGGAAGCGATGGAGACGGTGATCCGCAGAGGGCCCTGGGCATATGCGGAGAGGATGCTTGTGCTTCAACGGTGGACTCCTCTTATGGACATGGATATGTTAAACTACATTCCTGTTTGGGTCCAAATAAGGGGTATCCCACTTCAATTTACAAACCGTGAAGTCATTCTACATATTGCACGAATCATGGGGCAGTATATTCAGATGGAATATAATGAAGAAGCAGGAGTACGTTTGGAGTTTATAAGGGTGCGTCTGAACTGGAATGTTAACCACCCCTTGAAGTTCCAACGACAATTTCAGTTCACTCATGGGGTCAATACATTGCTGAAATTCCTATATGAGAGGATTCGGGGTTTCTGTGAAGTCTGTGGTTTACTCACTCATGACACGGGTGCTTGTGTGATTAATAATGGAGGCCCTGAACCGGATGCAGGGGATGGTGATAGTGATGCAGATATTGGTGATGAGGAAATTGTTCCAAATCAGGGAGTGATTATTGAGGAACTCGTTGAGGATGCTAATGTTCAAGAAGAGGCTGTTCCTGTAGATTCTGTTCAGGAAGTGTACGAACAACAGATTGAAGCTATGGAAGAGGAAGCTGATGACGAAGAACTCTGGACCGGTTATGCAAAGCCAACAATGTTCACAGAGGAGTTTGTCACTGATGAGATGCATAACCCAATAGACCCTTTTGGTCTACGTGCTGATGGTGATCCAGGAGGTGACAAATACATTCAAGGAAGAAAGCGCAAAGATTGGGTTATGGACTCTGATGTGTCCAAGTATAAAGTTGTACGGAGGGAGAAAGGGGAAGCAAGTGGCTCTGAAACTCAAAGGCGTGATGATAATGGAGGTGACGATGGTACTGATCAAGCAACTGCTCAGACAGAACAGAGAGGCGCGGTGGGCCCAGAACCACCTCTACCTCCATGAGGACACTGAGTTGGAACTGTCGAGGTCTAGGCATTGACTCGACAGTTCGACGCCTTAAGGAGATACATAGAAAGTATCTCCTGGACATCATTTGCCTAGCAGAAACAAAGCAGCATGATGATTATGTCAGAGATGTTGGGGCTCAATTAGGCTTTGTTAATCATGTTATTGTACCTCCGGTTGGAGTAGGAGGAGGTCCAGTTATCTTTTTTAAGCAGCATGTTCAGTTTTCAGTTGTTAGCCAGTCTTCAAACCTTATCGATTGTAATATTTCCATCAATGAAAATCAATTCTACTTTTCTTTTGTCTATGGCCACCCCAATCCTAGTCTCAGACATTACACATGGGAGAAGTTAAGTAGAATTGGTATATCTCGAAGATCCCAAGCATGGTTTGCTCTTGGAGACTTCAATGAAATATTGGGCAATCATGAAAAGGATGGAGGGAGGCGTAGACCTGAGTCATCATTTTTGAATTTTCGGAATATGATGAGAACTTGTGAGTTTGAGGATCTTCAGACTGTTGGTGATCGTTTCTCATGGGCTGGCCAACGTGGGAATCACCTTGTACGTTGTTGTCTTGATAGAACAATGGCAACTCCGAGTTGGTATGAAATGTTCCCGGCCTCATGGTTACGTTTATGTCAGCAGAAAGAGAAGAACCACGTCGTTTCTTCAGATTTGACAGTCGTATGTTAAATAAAGAAGGTTTCCGTGAATCAGTATGCAGAGGTTGGCATGGAATGGGACAGGCTCAGTTTATTCGTGTTCCTTTATCACAACGGTTAGTAAGATGCAGACGTCAAATATCACAATGGAAACGTGCCAACAATACCAACTCAGCGACAAGGATCACACTACTCAGAGATAAATTGGATAAAGCAACTGTTTCAAGAACAACATCGATACATGAAAGACTCGCCATCAAAAAAGATTTAAATCAAGCCTATTTGGAGGAGGAGACTTACTGGCAGCAGAAAAGTCGAGTACAGTGGCTACGGTCTGGTGATCGTAACACAAGTTATTTTCATGCTATAACTAGAGCCAAACAAGTTCGTAGTACTATCGGATCTATCCAAGATGATCATGGAGTAGTATTTAAAGGGCAGAAAGATATTGCGGGTGTTGCTATCAATTATTTTGATAGATTATATAAGTCTGAAGGCATGAACCAAGACCTATATCAAATAGTCTTCTCAGATTTTCCTTCTCGAGTTACTCCAGACATGAATGACGATCTTATACGAGAAGTAGCAGAAGATGAGATACATGAAGCTTTATTTGATATGGGTCCTCACAAAGCTCCAGGTTCAGATGGGTTCTCAGCAAGCTTCTATCAAAATTTCTGGAATGAATGTAATGGAGATATCCTACAAGAGGTCAAGGAATTTTTTGAGACAGGCAGGTTAGATCACCGGCAAAACCACACAAACCTATGTCTTATTCCGAAGGTATATCCTCCAACTGGTGTGAAGGAGTTCAGGCCAATTGCATTATGCAATGTTTCTTATAAAATCATTTCCAAAGTCTTGGTTAATCGATTAAAGAAACATCTTCCATCGATTGTCTCGGAGTTTCAAAATGCTTTTATACCTGGACGGATGATCTCTGATAATATCATTGTGGCGCATGAGATTTTTCACAGCTTGAAGGTTAGAAAAAGACAGGCAAACTCCTACATGGCCATCAAAACAGACATCACCAAAGCTTATGACCGTATGGAATGGGGTTTCTTAGAACAAACAATGAGACACATGGGTTTTGGTGAGAAATGGATTCAATGGATCATGGAATGTATATCTACTGTTAGCTACTCAGTGTTGATCAATGGTAGAGCTGAGGGACTTATAAAACCAGACAGAGGATTAAGACAAGGGGATCCCTTATCCCCTTATCTTTTTATTCTTGGTGCTGAGGTTTTATCCCACATGATGATGAAGGCAATGCAAGACCGATCTTTGATGGGAGTTAAAGTTGCACTTCAAGCACCTCCGGTGAATCATCTGTTGTTTGCTGATGATTCACTCTTCTTCACCTTGGCGAATGGCAGAGCTGCAAATAAACTACAGTCTATCTTTAAGACTTATGAAGCAATATCGGGACAATCTATAAATTATAGTAAGTCTTCAATATTGTTTGGAAGTAAAGTTCGAGCAGAGGTAAAAACAAGGATGAGGAACTTGTTAGGCATACACAATGAGGGAGGAATTGGAAAATACTTGGGATTACCAGAACAGTTTGGATCAAAGAAATCAGAAATGTTTGCGTATATTGTTGATAAGGTTAAGCAAGTCACACAAGGATGGAAGCAAAGACACTTATCAAATGGGGGAAAGGAGGTGCTTTTAAAGGCTGTGGCACTAGCTATGCCAATATTTTCGATGAATATATTTAGACTGGCAAAAGAGATTTGTGATGAGATAAATAGTATACTAGCACATTTCTGGTGGGGCTCTGGTGATAAGAAGGGAATGCACTGGTATAGTTGGAATAGAATTAGTACACCAAAGAAGGAGGGAGGTCTTGGTTTTCGTGATCTTGAAGCTTTTAACCAAGCTTTATTAGCCAAACAAGTGTGGAGGATCTTACAAAATCCTACTTGTCTTATGGCTAGAACTTTGAGAGCACGATATTTCTCTGATGGTAACATACTTGGAGCACAAGTTAAACCTAAAGCATCATATGCTTGGAAATCTATTCTACACGGCAAGGAGCTTCTTAATAAGGGTCTGAGATTTGTTATTGGAGATGGTTCCTATACGAAAATGTGGATAGATCCCTGGCTTCCCCTGCATCCGCCAAGACCACCTACTCCAATGGACATGATAGATATTGATGCTCGAGTTGATAGTTATTTGAATGAGAACGGTCGTGATTGGAATATAGAGAAACTACGAGCTGATGTGCTGGAAGAAGATGTAGAAAGAATTCTAGCATTGAAGATTACATCCACAGCTAAGAAAGACCTATTTGGGTGGCATTATAATGAAGACGGAATCTACACGGTGAAGTCGGGCTACTGGTTAGCAATGCATTTGCCAGATCAAAATTTTGTTCCTCCGACTGTTGGTGATATTTCATTAAATCAAAGAGTTTGGAAGACTAAAACGCCAACAAAGGTACAACATTTCTTATGGAAACTGTTATCAAGATGTCTTCCAACGGGTAACAATCTTCGACGACGACATGTCACACAAGATACAATCTGCAAAAGGTGCTGGTTAGAGGAAGAAACTGAAGATCATCTATTTTTTAACTGTCAATATGCAAAACAGATGTGGCGAGCGTCAGGCATAGTACATCCGGTATTCAATGATGCTAATGCTTCATTAGAAGAAAAGATCAAGATCTGTTTTGATTTTGTCAATACAACAAGACTTGAACATTTTCAGAATCTACCAGTATGGCTACTATGGAATCTCTGGAAAAGTAGAAACAAACTCTTATTTCAAAAGAAAATCATGCATTGGAGGAGAGTGATCAGATATGCTAAAGGTGATGCACAAGAATGGAAGGATATAGAGGTAAAGGGTGATGATATATCCACAACACTCCAGATTCGAAGCTATAGAACTTCACAAAAATGGACGTTGCCACCACAAGGAAGAATTAAATGTAATGTAGATGGGCCTTTCAGAAACAATGAAACAGAAGCTACGGCTGGGTGGATATATCGTAATGAAGATGGTGTTTATCAAGGGGCGGTTCAAGCACGAGGAAGAAGGGTTAGTACAGCTCTCGAGAGTGAGCTTCAAGGTATTCTAATGGCTATTCAACATTGCTGGATTAAAGGTTATACAAGTGTCATAATAGAAAATGACTCAAGGAAAGCTATAGATAGTATTAACGGCAAGATACTTCACTTTGGGGCTTTTAATTGGATACGAGATATAAGATGGTGGGCAACAAGATTTCATGATCTCAAGTTACAATGGGTTGGAAGAACATCAAATAAACCAGCAGATATATTAGCTAAATCTATATTGCCAAATATGGCTGCTTTTCATTATCACGATTATGTACCAACAATTGTTACTAATCTTCTTCATGAAGATTATATTAGTGCTCGATCAATATAAATAAATGAAGTTGATGTTAAAAAAAAAGAAATACAGAGAACATATTTTTGTAAGGAAGAAATACAGAGAACATAAAAAGAACATTTTACTCTTGTTCATTTCAAGCAAACTCAAAGATTCTCAAGTTATTTCATAAATAATTGGTCTCATGATAGTGGCCATCCTTAAACACCAACACGTCAAAGACTCAAAGAAAAACCTAAAAACAATGATCCAGCTTTCATGTCTGTCACCGCTATTTAACCAAACATGTTGTTGTACAATCTTCTTCATATTGAGATTTTTTTCTGAGAAAATAAAAAGCATAAGAGAATCGTAAATTTGATATAAGAGTCGCTTCTACACAAGTTGCCTCAGTAAACAGAGATCATTCACCTAAAATTTATTAGTTTTTCTAACTCCAATCTGTTAAGACCTTTCAGGACCAGAGAATTGATAAAAACCTAAAAAGATACTTGTCAAATTCTTAACTAAAGTACTGTAAGTAGATATAACTCATTAGAAATAGAAAATGACTATTATTTCCCACAAGTCAATCATGGTAGGATACTTCTGATTTCATGTTAAAAGCTCTGAACTTCTTCATACCACTTTTTCTGATGGAAACTGCGATATCAAAAGACAAAATTTTCAGAGAGAATAACTACAACCCGAACCTAACCCAATCTGCAAAATGCCCAAAAAAACTTTGGAGACTTCTCTGAGCGTCTTCGCAAACATTCCATAACCATATGTGTCCAACGAATCTCAGAATCAGAATCCTTCTTCTTCATCTTGTTCGTACTCGTCAGTTTCAATTGTGTCACAAAGGAAAAAGAATGTTAAAGGCAATAAGGAGAAAGTGATGACCCATCTTTTAAAAGTTTCTGACGAACTTGCGATATCTAACACCAAAAGCATCAAGAGTAATTATCATATGATTAACAGTAAGACTAATCAGAATTACATTAATGCTTCACCACTTTCTCTGAATCTCCATCATTATCCAACAGATACAAAACATGTGTCAAATCATGTTTTGGACTTTCTTTTCATGAACAGATTATTAAACTACATGTTGCAATTGTATAGAAGGGTTGTCTGGGTTCATTTCACTGTCTTCTATTTGGTATTAGGGTTTGTTGTAGTCGTGCATTATATTTCAATTGTACACAATTTTATTCTTAATTAAAAGTTTAAAGAATATTATGATTTTATTTCAATAAAAAAGTAGGTTATTAATAAAATGATCTAACTATAAATTGAAGCATATTTTTATATTTGGTCACAACATGTTCAATATGTCCAAATTTAGATATACATTGTAAATTTTAAATAAGATTCTAATTTAATAGATTAGATACATGTTTTGCAAGTCAGTCAACATTAATCCATGATTTGTGTTCTACACCCAATCACCATCAGTTTACTTAATATCATAATTAATATATTTTTAGAAAATATATGTAAAACAACCAAATTCACATGAAAATTATTTTTAGTGATGAAATAAATGTTCGATATCTGGCAAAAATAAAGTAATAATAATGAAATCTAATGTTGCTTTTATTTAAATGATAGTAAATTTAGGATGTCTTTATATCATTCACTCATTTAGGTATCCATCCATAAGACTGGTAAACTATAATATAGTCTAAAAAATATAGTTGCTTAAAAAATGCCTTAAAAATATATGCATGCTACCAAATTCAAAAATAAAAACTATATCATTATCCTATATATAAATTAATATGGAAGAAAGTATATAAATATATATTTCTATAGTACGAACGGAAACCGCCATATAAAAACTTGACAAAAATATATAAACTTGAACAACGTATTGAGATCGTCATCTGAACAAACTTACTTCTTTTTTTTTTTTTTTTTGAACAAACTTACTTCGGATAATCATTTAATGTATATCTTAAAAACACATTGAGGCCTAATAATCTATTATATTAAAAGAGAAGTCATGACATCTTATTCATGTGTGATTTTTTATAAAATGGACTATCTACTAGAGTTGGTCACATTATATATTTAATCATTAATAACATTCATTAGATTCACTAATAAAATTTATTGGGCTTACAATAAATTTTTATTGGGCTAATAAAAATTAGATAATCCATTGAATTTTAGATAGTATAATAAAGTACATGTTTAAATTAAACTTATATAATTTAATATTGTAATAGTATAAGTTAATTAGTTATATATTTTCGATGTTAACTTTAAAGTTATATAGTTTATTTTTAAAAATGACAAAAATATCATTTTCTAACAATAATTATCTATATTATATAATAATTAATCATCATTTTCGATATACACACCTTATATAATATATCATTTTAATATACACACCTTATATAATATATACCAATTTAGAAGTAAAAACAAAATGTTTATATAAAAATAAATGAAAACAAATACCCACGCGGTTGCGCGGGTTGAGATCTAGTTTAGTTATTATATCCACCGTAAACCGGTTGAATATGGGGCACCTATGGATTATCATAAACTCATTAGAGTCTTATAAACATTAAACAAACACTTAAAGATATGAATCGTACATATAACTTGTGACGCAACCAAAATACTTAACAGTCATTATGATTCATAAAGATAGTGTGCACCATAAATTATCAACAAACACAACAAGACTGTGTTATCATGGCACATAAGACTGTTATCATTTATTTGAACACCATGGCACATAAGATTTTTTTTTTTTGATATTGTTGTGTTTGTTGATAATTTATGGTTCACACTATCTTTATGAATCATAATGACTGTTAAGTATTTTGGTTGCGTCACAAGTTATATGTTCGATTCATATCTTTAAGTGTTTGTTTAATGTTTATAAGGCTCTAATGAGTTTATGATAATCCATAGGTGCCCATATTCAACCGGTTTACGGTGGATATAATAACAAATTATTAGGCCTCAATGTGTTTTAAGATATACATTAAATGATTATCCGAAGTAAGTTTATTCAAATAATTATTTGGATTTACATCTATATTATTAAAAGAGAAGTACCTATATAAAATACTCCTTAGTTTTCACTTTTATTTACAATAGCATGCCACTGAAGTAATTAAATGAACTTATATGTAAGTAATCATTGTCTTTTCCTATTTATTAAACAATTTCCTAAATCAATTTTAGCTTAATTTTCGTGTTTAATATATTCTCTAAAATAAATTAGCTGATTTTTAGGAATATTCATATTTAAAATCGATTTTAACAATATGAAATTTATATAACTTTACCATTAATTATTTTGAACAAAATTCAAGTTTAAATTCGATATTAAAAATATTATGAATATTCCTAAAATATGTGTTTAACTTACCATTAATTATGTTGAACAATAAGATTTTACATATATTTAAATAACTTATTAGAACAACATGAAATATTTGTAACTGAATATTATTTTAATATATAATTAAATCACCTAAGATTATATATTTTTCAAGAATTTCGAAAATATATGTTTTACTATTTCCGTTGCTATTAATTATTTTCAAGAAAATTTAATACTGAAATTTAAATATTGAATTACTTGTAAAACAATGTTTAATGTTTATAACCAAATATTCTTTTTAGAACGTATCTAAATCTTACCATATTATCCATATCTGATTAAAATATTTAAATTCTTTGTATATTTGGCAAACAATTTCATGTTACAAGAAATATTATTCAAACTGTTAATAGGTAATATTAAGTTTTCAAAAGTTTAATAACGGACACGAGTCACTATTTTTACAGCACATAAACTACTTGATTGTTGTGTTTATAAAAAAAAAATAGAAATATGATAAATATTTAAAATATTAACGGATAGACATTTAAATAATATTCATTTATATAAAAAAAGGAAAATAAATACCCGTCCGGTCGGATGGGTCCAGCTCTAGTATAGTTTATTTGTCGAGTAACCAAAAAAATGGATAATTAGATTTTTAGTGAGAGGTTAGAGAGAGATAAGAAGATCATTGAGGGTATGTTTTTAGTTTTAGTTAGATAATAAATTTAAAGTTTTTTTTTATGTATATAAGGGTAGATTTCTCATTCATATACATATCTATAAACCAAGGGTATGAAAGTTTCTCCTTCATAAAGATAAATATGAATTGTTGTACAAATAATGGGGTACAAGCAGGAATCTCTTATAAACTTTTATAATTGTTTTATAAATTATTTTTAAATATTTAGAAATGAGTTAGAAAAATTAATTAAATATTTTATCTAAATTATTTATATTTAGAAAATAATGATCTTTAAATTATATTTAAAAAGTGGTATCAAGATTTGATAAAACTAAAATTCAGGCAAATTTGTTGGGGTCAAAATCGGTACGACGGAATTAATAGCCAAAACTCCCCGCAAAAGTTTCAAAAGAACAGTTTTATAAGACCCGAGGAATGGTTTTATAAAACTGCTCGTCATTTATAAAACTCGCAGACCGTTTTATAAAACTCAAGAAATCGTTTTATAAAACTCGAGAAATCGCTTTATAAAACTCGAGAAATCGTTTTATAAAACTCGAGAAATCGTTTTATAAAACTCGAGAAATCGTTTTATAAAACTCGAGAAATCGTTTTATAAAACTCGAGAAATCGTTTCATAAAAACTCGAGAATCATTTTATAAAACTCGAAGATAGTTTTATAAAACTCGAGAAATCATTTTATAAAACTCGAGAAATCGTTTTATAAAACTCGAGAAATCATTTTATAAAACTCGAGAAATCGTTTTATGAAATTCGAGAAATCGTTTTATGAAACTCGAGAAATCGTTTTATAAAACTCGAGAAATCGTTTTATAAAACTCGAGAAATCGTTTTATAAAACTCGAGAAATCGTTTTATAAAACTCGAGAAATCGTTTTATAAAACTCGAGAATCGTTTTATAAAACTCGAGAATCGTCTTATAAAACTCGTAAATCATTTTAAAAAACTCGAGAATCGTTTTATAAAACTCGAGAAATCGTTTTATAAAACTCGAGAATCATTTTATAAAACTGGATGATCATTTTATAAAACTCGAAGATCGTTTTATAAAACTCGAGAAATCGTTTATAAATCTTGAAGATCGTTTTATAAAACTCAAAGATCATTTTATAAGACTCGAAGATCGTTTTATAAAAATCAAAGGTCGTTTTATGAAATCCGAAGATCGTTTTATAAAACTCGAGAATCGTTTTACGAAACCGCAAAAAACCGAAAAAGCCGTAAAACGCGAACTAGTCGCAACTACTTCGCCCATCAGCGAACTAAGCCGGCCCGGCTTAGTTCGCCGATGGGCGAACTAGGACATGCCCGACTAGTTCGCCCATCGGCGAACTAAGCCGGACCGGCTTAGTTCGCCGATGGGCGAACTAGAGATGTCCCGGACACTCCGCGTCTCGATTTCCCGCATTCCCGATTCGAAACTTACGTCTTTCGACAAGGTCGCGTTCAAAACCACGGCCGAAATATCTCTCGTTCCATATCCGACTTACCTTTCGAGTTTTACGATAAAAACCGTAAAACTTCGTTTTCTCGGAAAGAACTCGAGGAAATCGTATAAAAAGGCAACGGTTAAACGAAACACCGAACATTGCCTAAACTATACGGTTTATTCGAGATTTCTTGTTGAAATCATAAAAAACGCGCTTTTAATAAAAAACGCCGAGTAAGTCATAAAAAACGCGTTTTTAATAAAAAGTCGAGTACATCGTAAAATCTTGCGATTAAATCGAGAAATTTATTAAAAACGACGTCAGATCAGGAAACGATCCCGTAAAAAGTCGGAAAACGGTCTTTATCGCAAAACGGCCCGGAAGGACCTAAAACGCGATAAAAACCCATCTCGCGATTCCAACGGAATCAAACCCGCAGATTTGATAACGTTTTGACAGTTTACTCGTAGAAGGAAAATAAAAGTCAAGTTTAAAGATAAAAGGAAGGTTTGAAGAGAAATAGAAGATTTCGGCAGAAGAAAAGGAAGGATCGAGAAGAATGGAAAATTCCCGATTTAGTCAAATCTGGGCGAAATGGAAAGATCGGATAGCCAAGACGAGGAGTATATAAAGAGGAGGTCTAGGGCAGAAGCACAGAGACAAAATTCAGAGCTCTCACCACCAAAACTAGCATTTAGGAATATTTCCGTTTTTCTGTTAGCGAGCTGCGTCTCAATTAGGGTTTTCGTTCTTAAGCTTTTCGGCTACTCTTTTGTACCAGTTCTACGCAGATTTGGAATAAGAACGAAAACCTAATAGAGGTCAATTCCCGTTATAATAGGTTTACATCTTAAAGAAGTTAATTTAACGTTATATCCACTAAATCAAAACCTCTATTAGGAATTGACCTCTATTAGGTGATTCAAATGTTATATCCACTAAATCATTTTCTATGTCATTTGATTTTTAGGCAAATTTGTACTCAAAATCTGTTGAGAATACGATGATTGCCTTGACCGGTCATGTTATAGTAGAGCAAGCATTATATGATCGGTTTAAGCCGTCGTTCTCTTTTAGATAGTTTTGAGCTGGTCAATCTGCACACTACTTTTAGCTCACCATAATTATTATACGTACGCACTAGACTATAGTATATGCAGATGTCGCAAGTATTATTTGTGTCGACTCCCATACATCTCTCTACAAGACTACAACGACGCCCAAATCATGTTAAATTAACTTCTTTAAGATGTTAAATATTTAACCCAATAATAAAAATATAAATTAATTGAGATATTATTACTAAACTAGTTAAGAACTACTACAATCTATGAGAGAAGATTGTAGGATCTACATCAGTGGAATTGTTGTGCGTACGTTGTCTTCCTTACCAATGATCTTTCTTGGTTAATTCTCTGATTTTGTTGGACTTTTATTTTGATGATAACATTTACATGCAAGTGGTATATTGCTCCAGTGGCTATGAACATATCCACATGGCTTCATAATTCAAATTATGAAGGAACCGGGGAGTTATTCGGTTTACATAGACCGGAACGAGGTGAAAAACGGCACGACGTCTATTAAGGATGTGTTGGAACGGTTTAGTAAAGAGGAGGTGAGGAGGATGCGGGAGAGGGGAGTTATTGTATACACACCAATAATCAACAAATTAGATGTATACACTAACTACTTTTTTTTTTAATTCCTAAAGTATCCTCTCTTCTTTTTTTGTCACGGTTCCTCCTCCTCCTTCTCCTCCTCTCCAACCCCTCATTCTTCTCCTCTCCAACCCCTCCTCCTCCTCCTTCCCCTCCCCTCCTCCTCCCCCCCCTCCTCCTCTTCGTCCCCCTCCTCCTCTTATCATCTATCACACACATAAAACAACTATTCAAATTTAGACCAATCTTTTATCAAANTCTCTTCTTTTTTTGTCACGGTTCCTCCTCCTCCTTCTCCTCCTCTCCAACCCCTCATTCTTCTCCTCTCCAACCCCTCCTCCTCCTCCTTCCCCTCCCCTCCTCCTCCCCCCCCTCCTCCTCTTCGTCCCCCTCCTCCTCTTATCATCTATCACACACATAAAACAACTATTCAAATTTAGACCAATCTTTTATCAAACAAAGTCATTAATAAGTTAAATATATGTGCTAGCCAAAGAAACTATGTACCATATATATATATATATCTGTGGGAGTTAGAATTCAATGCTATAAGAAAAACATCTTTTAATCTGAAGGGAGTAAACAGGAACCTGCCTAAAGTTTGGTCATACCCAATTCATACCCAAAGTATATAAGGATGCGAAAACATACCTAAAGTTTCAAAAATTTAAATTTCATAAGTGTTAATTAGCCACATGGCAAATGGAATATTGACGGACAAATACGAGTATCCAGATTAAAAGCTTTAGATAATATCGAAATATCGAAACTGGGGTTTAAAACCCTAAATTTATTTTTATCTCTAATCTTCTCTTTTGCATTCCACAGTAATTATTATACGTACGCACTAGACTATAGTATATGCAGATGTCGCAAGTATTATTTGTGTCGACTCCCATACATCTCTCTACAAGACTACAACGACGCCCAAATCATGTTAAATTAACTTCTTTAAGATGTAAACCTATTATAACGGGAATTGACCTCTATTAGGTGATTCAAATGTTATATCCACTAAATCAATTCCTCGTTCGTTATATGTCCTCTATTAGTATAGTAGATAAAGCATTTACCTGACGAGCGGAGGCAGATCGGTAAGTGAGCATGTGAGCCAGAGAGGGAATGATATAGACCGTGAAGCTAACCAGAAGAGCACCAACGGCTGAGTTGATTGGACCGAAGAATGGGAAGATAATAGCTAAGAACCATATCGGTATAACCACAGGCAATCTAGCTAAAGCCCTCAAGCAAATGCTCTTTGTGTCATGCATCCCTATCACTTTCTCCCACACAAAGTAAAGCGGGGTACAAGCGAATCCGAACGTTATAAACTGCATGAACACATAACATTAGCTAAGTTAACCTCTTTGCTCTCTATTTCGTTTATTTTTCATTCAAATTCTAAGTTATCGTTTTCTTATTTTTCGTTGTGCGGTTCTCGCAGATAGCCGGTTCCTCTGGAAACTTAGGGTTTTCCCGAAGTTTCCTTTTTTACGATTTATTTGACAGTGAGTGGATTTCGACACCCACAGTTTGGCGCTAGAAGGAGGGGGGGGGGTCGGATCTATCTTACACCGTAGCCGCAACATGTCCAACGAAGAAACGATGGCTGGTGACAACCAAACTCGCGACGAACGCGACAACGTTGAAACACCACTACCAAAAGACGCGCCTGCGGCCAACGCTACGAACGTTAACGCTGAGACCGTCGAAAAGATGCTTTCCGAGTTTAATAAAAAATCAGAAGAGCAGGAAAAGCTCATTGGTTCGCTCGCAAAACGGCTCGAAACCCTAACTGCGAGAACCAAAGCGATTCGCCCCCGCGGAACTACCAAGATCCGCGGAAGGAGACTCGATTTCGGCGCTCCTATGGATCGTCCCAGAATTGATCAGGGAAACGAATCGGAAAAGGATTCCGGAAAAGAAAACCCTGACACGACGCTGAACGAATCGGAAAAATCTCTTATTCGCGAACAGGAGACCGAAGGCGACGGCATCGAATGGGTCAACCTGGAAACAAGCGACCAGGCCGACTCGACAGACGAAGACGCCGACGTCCATCCTAGGAGAAGAAAAACTCGCAGTCCTCAACCGGAGTCTTCTCCCGAACGTTCCTTTACTGGAGACGAAGGAGAACTCGACTTCGCACGATATGCAAAAACCGCCGAGGAGCGATCTCCGGTCACTCGCAGCAAACGCCGACGAGGTCGGAAAACTGCTGGCGATCAGACCGAGATTCGCGATCTCCGCGAATACATTACCAAAACGGCCGCAGCGGTAAAAGCGGTGAAATCTCAGATTCATCACGCGACCAGCTCCGCACCCGAGATCGATCGGCTACTGTACGAGTCTCGGAAAACGCCTTTCACGGCCCGTATCGCCGAGATCAAACTGCCCGATCCCGGAAAGCTTAAGGTGCCAACTTACGACGGGACGTCCGATCCCAAAGCGCACCTGCAAGCGTTCCAGATCACCATGGGACGAGCCAAGCTCAAGGACCATGAAAAAGACGCAGGTTCTGCCGCCTCTTCGTCGAAAACCTAGAAGGAGCCGCGCTCGAATGGTTCGCCAAACTTAGGCGAAATTCGATCGGAAGTTTCCGTCGACTGGCGTCGGAGTTCCTAAAGCAGTATTCGATGTTCATTAACCCGGAAACCTCCGACGCCGATCTCTGGAGCTTGGTGCACGAGGAAGACGAATCTCTCCGCGATTTCATGAGTAGATTCAAACTCGTCATGGCTAGGGTTAGCGGGATTAGCGACAAAGCCGCCATCGACGCGTTAAGGAAATCGCTCTGGTATAAATCGAAGT